>JAFMTC010000858.1:514978-559617 GCA_018845635.1 Nicrophorus orbicollis | reverse complement strand
GCGCCGCGGCCCTCCTCCTCTTCATCCCGGCTCCGCCCGCCCGCCCGCGCTCGCCACAACAACGGCCAAGAGAGATGGAAGAGCTGAACCGTGAGAGCACGAAGGAGAAGGAAAAGAAGGACCAGCGTCCGAAGGAGGAGTGCGAGAAAGAGTGAGAGGGAGACTCAGGACCAAAGGCAAGAGAGAAGAAATCGCGGACCGCAACATCAACGCATTAAGGTAACGACAATATTTTCTAAATAATGAACTAAAATTACATAATAATAATACAAACTAAATATACAAAACACAGAAAACAAACACGAATCGAATCCAAAAACTAATCATCAATTTTCAACAAAGTTGAACCAAATACAAATCATTTTCCTACTAGATGTGTTTATTAGTATCATAAAGTATAATAGTTTCAAATAAAAGTAAACTTTTTAACACATTACTGTGTAAACACGGAAATATATATCGCTACATACTCATTCGAATCCAAAAACTAATTATTAATTTCCAACAATACTTTTCACAATTGAACCAAAAATAAAGTAAACTTTAAAGTAAAAGTAAACTATTCAATACATTCGATTTTATTATTTAAAATTATTCACAAGTTATATTTAATATTGAAAACACGAGAATATATTATAGCAGTATGCTTATTAGAATCCAAAAACCAATCATCAATTTTCACAAACTCTTCAAAATTAAACCAAGAATAAAGAAAACACCAACAATCTTTTAAAAAATGATAATTATTAAATGCCCTTTGTAACAGTAGTGTTTTTTTTAAATTTCATTATTATTATCTTATATTATCTGTCTGTGTAACATATACAATAGCTGTCATTATTTAATATAATTACAAAATCTATCTAGATTTAAAATGAATGTAAAGCGCTTTACAATTAGTATTTGTATCACAATAGAAAATGTACATCAGAAATCTTCAATATATTATCAAAAATCAAACACAATATTATAAAGAAACGCCCACAGTAACTCCATAATTATTGAATATTTGTATAACTTTTTCTAATGAACTATTTTTTATTGAATATCTATATATAATAATCAGCATATTCTCACAAATGATCCGGAGGCTATTTTATACGAATCTAATTAAATTAGATAAGACATTTTTATAGTTGGAATAAATTACAGTTAAAAAAAAGGTAATTAATTTTAATTAATCGACGAAAAATTATCCGACGCAATTAATTACATGAATGTATGTGTTTATTAGTATCATAAAGTAGTATATTAAAAAAAATATACTCTTTTCAACACATCTTCATCATTTGAAATTATTTAATTAAAGCTGTTTAATTATTACAACTTATAACTATACTTTGAGAAAACATGTTTAAACACTCGATACTTTAATTCTTTGATAATATTTGAAAATAGGTTCAATTAAATGCTTTCATTTTATATAAAGCCTTCTTGTCCTGTTAAATTTCACATTATGTGTGACACGTTTTCTTTTGTTTCCTGTAGTGTTTTTTTTTGTAAATTTAATTACATGTTGTCTCCGTACAGAGGCATTCCGTAACTAGACACAGTCTGAAACTATTCCCACACTTATATGCACTCCATATTAATTAATTAAAATTCAATTATTTCGTTTTCTTTCGCTATTTACATAAAAAAAAGCGAAACCGTATAAAATATTTACATCCGTATTACGAATCCGTTTTCGCTGCATTTATTTGCAATCAATTATGGGCATAACATTTGCACTGCATCATATCAATCAAACGATACGAAGAAATTGGATCAAGTTTATTATAAAACATTTATGACTATTGCACATCAATTAATCAGTAATTATGATTTCAATAAGATTACTTTCTTTATTCGAATTAGTTTAGTTAAAATGTATTATAAGATATTTTTTATTACATATAAAAAAACAGAAATTTAAATATTATTTCTAGTTATAAACACTGATAATATAATATTTGTAGTTGTTGCAATAACTATTGTTATAAAGAAATTTTATTTTATAAGCAAAATAAAACAAGTAATTATCAACATCTAAAAGAAAAAAGATTGTTATCATATCAGAGAATTTATATATTGAAAATTATACTTTGAAGAAACAACGTTCCTGAAAGGGACAAAAACGTCAACAATATTATCTAACTTGACAACTAATTTATTGTGTAAAGTAATACTATTACAAAGAAACACATATGCGTTTAAAATGCAATGAAACTGACAATTTAATTAATGTAATCAAATCTATTCAAAGTCATTTTTTATACAGACAAATGTCAACAATAATTCTAACTTGACATTGATCGATTTATTACGTTAAATTTAAAGCATTTATTGCAACAAGAATTACAGAAAATAAACTCAATACAATAAAAATGAAGAAATACAAAATTTAAAAAAAAACAACTATTGCTGCAAAGGTTCTAGTTATTTATATAGAAAACTCAATTTCTGTCCGGTTCAATATAGTTTTGTAAAGTGACGTCTTTTACAAAGAAACATAATTGCATATAAAATGTAATGTTGTAACTGGCAATTTTATCAATAAATTAGTTTGATAATTTGATTGTGGGTGTAATTTAATGCAATCAAATCTATACAAAAAATATTGTTTTTACTGACAAATGTCAAAGATAATTGTTTTTCTAACTTGACAACCGATCGATTACGTTCAATTTTATTTAGTAAAGTGACGTTCTTACAAGGAAACAAATGCGCATCAAATGCAATGAAACGGTTTTGTTTTATCAATAAATTAGTTTGATAATTTGATTGTGGGTGTAATTTAATGTAATCAAATCTATAAAAAAAATATTGTTTTTACTGACAAATGTCAAAGATAATTGTTTTTCTAACTTGACAACCGATCGATTACGTTCAATTTCATTTTGTAAAGTGACGTTCTTACAAGTACAACAACTGCGCATCAAATGCAATTAAACTGACATTTTTTTTCAATAAATTTGTTTGATAATTTTGCATATTTGTTTAATTAAATATAATCAAATTTATTCGTATTTTTTTTATATTTTTTGTTGTCAGAGAAAAAAAACTGCAAAATATATGTTCTTCACACAAGTAGTGTGTAGTGTACAATCAATGAATATCAACAAGTATTTCTGCAATTTATTATATAAATAATTCTTTATTTAATTTATATTAAATTATTTACAAATTAGTTCTAAATATAATTTTATTTTCATAGAAAAATTTCATGTTAGTTCCATGATGTTACAGCAATCATTGGAATATTTTATTTTGAATTTGTCGATAAAGAAAATATAGAACATCAAAAGTAAAAACTTTACTTTGCTGACACTCACATAAGCAATTGAATCCAAAAAGATGTTTGTACTTTCGGATCTGAACTCTTTAAAATACAACTCATTAAGTTATTGAAATGAATTATAATCAAGTCCGAAAGAGCTAAAGCCAAACAATAACAATTGTAAATAGTCTCAGTAAACTAAAGATAATAAACAATCTTGAAAACTGAACCAAAGTGATTAGTGAAATGAATTGAAATTAGGTTTAGTTTTATGGGTTCGAATCACTTAAGCGCAAACATGTTTCTTTTAATATTGTCCGACCGTAGAAATAATATCCAAATACAAATTAAGCTAATGGAGTCCGCATGAAAAAAAAATGCGGCGCGTGATGCGATTTGAAATTCAATGCCGGTAAGAGACGACAACGACGACGGCGATGGCTTCCGGTGAATTTCAAAACCAAATTTATTAAACTGCGCCTCGCTCCTCGGCATATTGATTCGACGGCAATCGCGTTTCTCTCTTTCGATCGTTCTTTTTTCGCTTTTACCTTCTCTCGTTCGACTCATTTAACGGCGATTAATTAAAACTATATGGCGGAATCAATTATCACGTTTCGGCCGTTACCGAGAGGATTTCTAAGACGAGCGCGGGCGAGCACGTAAGAAGTAAACCGATGAGAGCCCTCCGGGTCGGGTCCGACACACTTAGTTTGTTCAATGAAAGAAAAGGTTTCTTTGTGTGTGTTTTTTCTTTTTCCTTTTGACAATTGTTTATTGAGAGATTTACGATCATTCTCCAAATGTTTGTACTGGAAATATTGACGTCTCGGCTACCGCAATCAGAAGCTAATGTAGTCCACTCGAGGAGGAAGCGTAAACATCGGTATGAATGGGAAACTCAGTGGATTGGTGAGAGAAGAGACGTGCCTAGGCCAATAAAACCGAGCGGAACGAAAGAGCGGCTAATTTGGCGCGCGCTTAATTGATCGGAAGGAGCAGCGTTATTTCTCGTAGGGCTTCGGCGGTCGTAAAATTAAGAGCCATTAAAATCAATAGCCAAACAAAATATTATCGAAGTCGAGGGCATGCAAATTGATGGTGTTTATTTTTCCATGAAAGAAGAGACTAGTTGGTATGCTCCGAACGCAGCAGCAAGACACCTTCATCCCGGCAGTAAACCCGACTCAATTAAAGAACTTTGCGAGCAATAAACTAGTCTCTCTTCGACTATGCAAGCGATTCGACGCTGAATGTACCATTTAAAATCTCCCGTTTTCCGGTTCCCGCTAATAATGAATAATGAATCGCAGGTGGAAAAAAATTGGCGACGTTACGCAACGCCACCGCAACCGGTCGACTCATTTTTTTGTGTCTCAGGTTTTGTTTGCTTTCCGTCCGTCCATCTGTTCTCCGTCCTCTCGCTCCTTTTAATTGGCCCAGAAAATTGTCTCAAAAGATTTTTAAGCATCAAGCGCCACGCATAAAAAAATTACATGCACGCCGCAGATGGTCTCCATAAAGTAGCCCCCAGAGGGAAAACGCAAGGAGGAATTATAAAACGCGATTTTTATTGGCGTAAAACTTTCAAAACTCACGTGCGAAATGCCGTTAATAACGAAATGCTAAATTAAGAAATGCACAGTTTTTTTTAAAATTATTTAATCATATTTTTCGATGAATCTTTCACCTGATTATAATTCCGATTTTTTCATGTATTCAATCTTTAAGAAAGTTTTATCGTATTTTTAATGTATATTTTTAAAATTACCTAAAAATTCATATAAATTTATTTAAAAAAAAGTTTTTATTAGAATATAACATGATTTCACAAGTAATTTTATGTACACACGTCCATCAATTCAATAGATATTAAAAAAATATAATTTATTACAAATTTAAATGTATTTGATATTGAAATAGTTAATTGCTTTTTCTAACAGTTTATATATTTTAACGTTAAATATAATAAATAGTGAAAATACTCATTTCCAAAGATTTTTAATTTTTTAAATGAAATGCAAATATTTACAATAATTATCTTCAACGTAACAAAAGTAATTGTCAAGAATATAACGAAAAAAGAACAATGTTTTATAAGTAATTAATATAGTGTTATATTGATTCGAAACATTTAGGTATATACTATGTAAAACAGAGAAATTCAAATACTTGGAAGAAAATTTTAATCTTTGTTTATAATTATTTAAGTAATTGTATAATTTTAAAATGAAATGTATCAGAATATTTCTTGAAAACTCGTTGCACATTTTATACAAACTTTTACAATTTATTTTGCACAGAAAAAAAGGAATTGATAGAATGTGTGTTCATTAGAGAAATATAACGAAAAAGTTGTTTTTATATTATCATCTGTACTAGAAATAGTTATTAGTATATGCCTGGGACAATAGTCCTTTATCCCAATGTATGGTCAATAAATATGTTTAATAAATTTAAGTATATAATAAAAAAAAGTGTAATGTTGACGAAATTCAGAAGATTTAGGTATATAATATATAAAACAAAGAAATTGGAAAAATTCGAGGAAAAAATAAATCAGTAAATTCCGACTTAACTCAAAGATTTTTTTTGTTAATACTTAATTGTATAATAATAACTGTTCTACTTTTAAAGAAAAAAACGTAATTTGAACGAGTTCGGTTTGTTGAAATGATGCTTGTATATGTTAACAGTAACTCGAAGATAAGAATCGTGCAGGAATCCGTACGTAGAGGGAAGAAATCATATTTCTTTCGCTGATTTCAGCTGCTTTCGTTCCCGGTAGATTCAGTTGAGAGATCAGTGTCAATGTTGGCGGCAGTTAATAATTCAATAAAATGCTGGAGACTCGTTAGTTTGGTTTTCTGTTATCCAATTGGAATAAATCTCGGGCACGGATATTAATCAAGCCCCGTAGAACTCTGGCAGCGCCGTGCAATGCTAGCTACTCACTTGCACAGCGACACATAGTGGTCACATATAAATCCATCGGGAAATATGTGTAACGGACAAGATTTCTTTGATATTTTTGTTTTTTGTTTGTTTCGTTCGCTGCTCTACACAATTTCCGTCCCTCTCCGGCCTCCAGATTTATGTGTCGCGCCATCCCCTTTTACATACGCACACGTAACGCTTGAATTAAAACCCGAACGAAAGAAATGGCAGCGGAGATGAAGGAGGAGGTGGAGGAGCAGCAGTGAGGAAGGAAGAAATGGGCGGAAAAAGATCCGATGATTTATGTTCGTAATTCGCAAAGGACTCTCTTACAAAAGAAACTGGAATATTTACCAGGCGCGATAGATTCGTACAGCGCGGAATGTCCTTTTGTCCTTTCCTTTTCATCAACTTTATTTATGGCTGTTTATTGCATTTTTTCCTCCCCTCTCGTACACGCAACCTAATTTCATTTTCCATTAAAAAAAAACTATCAAATGAGACATAACATATCAAGAATCAGCTTTCTTATAACAAAAAGTTAATTATTTTATTGACAAGAAATTTGTACAACAATTTCAATAAAAATATTTGTATCCAACCATAATCACTCAAAAAATATATATCTGATATGGTTATCAGTAAAACTTATTTAATTTAATAAAACAATTGTCATTAATTATGAAAGCATTCACAAACTCGATACAAAACTTTCACTATCTTTTCATAAATAAACAAAATATACTTAAAAAAACTTCAATAAAGAAAAAAAGTATAACAATATATTAAATATTTATGGTTCATGGGAAATGTATATATTTTCTTTTTATTAATATCACAAAGAGGACAGTAAGAAACAAGGTGAGAATCACGTCCAATTAGAGCCTACTGAAATGTAATCAAAACACTTTTTCCGATATTTCTGTTTCTTTATGAATAAGAAAAGACGGCGAATGCGTGTAATTAAAATGGAATATTTGTACGGGACGGATGCATGTGTTCGTTAGTGAATCGATAAGTCGAGATCGTCAAGACGATTTTGCCCAGAGTCCAGTTTTTGGCCTGCCACAACTCGCGTCGAAGACAGCAAAACATTGCTCAGAACCGAGAAGAAACTGCGTGCTGATTCAATTCATAATCATACTATTTTCATTTTATTAATGTTAATTATTTAAATTCAAGTTAAAAAGAATAAAAACACGTCAATAAACCAAGATTACATTATTTACTGATGTTTTTTACTAGATTCTTCATATAACTATTACCTAAATTTGAAAAATAATTAATTATGTTGGAAATGTATTTCCATACAAATTTTGACGATTACTGAGGATATTTCAAACTCTACACAAACACACGTATATATCTTGCTGCACTCATCAAGTCGTGTGGTCGCGTTCAATGAAATGTGAAAGGAGAGGAAACCCAATAGTAATGATAGCTAGCGCAATGCGAAACGTTACAAAAGTGCAATTAGCAATGATTTACAGTTCTAACGCACATAAAATTTTATTGTTTAAAGATAAACGCGAAAAAAAAAGGCCAGCAAAGTAAACAGGAGGAAAGAGACTGCAAAAAAATAAAGCGTACAAACTACTTTACTTCGCCAGACATCAAGAAGTCTTTTCGAATATTCCAGAGGTCGGAATATCAAGGAAAAACGATAACGATGTGCAATAATTACGTTGAAATTCAGATTTTTTTCAAGCGCGCACGCTCTTTCTTCTTAATTACAAATAAAACAAAGTAATAAAACGTTATAATGCGAAATCAATTCAATATTATCACAAACTTTATTTTATTCTGAATTATATTGAATACAAATAACAAATTTACAAGTATTTTTCATTACTTACAATCTGCAATTTATGTAAGCATTCAGAAAATCGTTAATTTAAGAATTAACGGTTTTAAAGCTTCGGTTAATGAAAAGTTGATTTTCTACAAAGTAATTTGCGTTTCTCTTCAATCGCAATTCCCTTGGGAAACGATCCATTCACTGATCATCCAAATTAAGGATATGATTGAACTGGTTGCCATTTGCAACAACAAGAACAACTACAACAAAAAAACACTTTATTCCATTGAATTTCAATTACGCTCCACGTTTAGACTAATTGTCTTCGCATATTCTTGTGTTGTTTCTTTTTACTTGTGATTCGAACGGATCTAAATCCGTTCGAGTTTGAATTCCTTCTACTGGAATTCAATCAAAGACAACAACAACAAGCAAACAACGGCGATAATTAAAAGAGACGAGAGAGGCGAACTATGCACCACGCAAATTGAGGTCAAACTACTGAAATTCTTTAGAGAGAAAAAAAAACAACAAATAATTGTCGTTTTTTTATGGCGTTTCGATTATCCTTGAAACAATTAATTTGTTGCAGTTTTTTTTTTGCTGAAGAAAACATGGTTTCAATTGTGCAACGATTTGATTATATAGTTTTATTTTTGGAATTTTAATATAGAATTTCATTAAATAAGATATTGATTTTATTATGTTAATGAAACAGGACCTACTCATTGCACAATCTAATTAGTCCTGAACTTTTATATGTTGATTTTAAAACATTGTATCTATGGTAACAGTAAATTTATTGCACAATCTAATTAGTGCTGAGTTTGCAAACGTTGATTTTAGAATTATATCTATGGTGACAGTAACTATGTATAAATGAAAATGTTCTTTATTTATAATATTACATCAATATATATTGAAAAGAAGATTTGGATGAGAAAATAATCATATGTATATGGTTTTTGTTGAATATGTTTATTATTTTGAAATAAGCTGACTGTTTTAATAACATAATTATTATTGGTATTTACTACTGTGTAGCCGAGGTTCGTTCGTTAATTAAATCGACAATTAATGAGATCCGAGTGGCGGTGGGAAAGCGCGAAAAATCCGGATTTTGAAAAAAGGAAAATGAGTCGCGCGTGTGAATGTAGTTATGATAATTCACGACCGGTCCGTTAGACTGTGGGAAATCGCGGCCCGAAATAAGTATAAGAAGTGGATAAGAAAAGACGAGAAAAAAGGGTTACGCCATGGATATATAAATTTATCAGTTTCATTCCAAACGAAGACTACTCGGTGATCGCATCATCATCATCGTACGGTGCGCAGATCGAAACACACAGCACATAAGTTGGGATTTGAATTGATTTAATTTCCACATGTAAATATTTGCGCAAATCTTCGGGTTTTAGTATTTAATTAGTAACAAAATCTCGTGAGCCGACTTTTCTTTGCCTATTTCCTATGAGTGTATTTGAATAACAAATTACATGCAATCTCGTATGGATTAAATTAATTAAATTGATTTGTATTTTCCTTATAACATTACAGTTTTCTCAATTAAGTAACTCCAGAAGAGGTAATAAATTTTGTACAATTATTTTTTTAAGTAGATTTTAATTTATTCACATTATATACAAATAAAACAATAAAATTTATTCTTTGTAAGAGCAGAAAAACCTCGAACTTTTGGACCAAATTTGTAGCTATAGTTTATACATTATAAATATACGTTATAAATAACTAAGAAAAGTCTCAGATTTTAAATGAAACATACATATATGTGTTAAATATTGACTACCATTTGTATGAAGCATATTTTGTTTACTTTTAATTTTATTAATTTACTTTTTGACGATAGAAACGTAATTGTAAAATTTGAATCAAGTGGATAAATTAGTTTTAACAATTTTAATTTAAGTAAAATCAAAAGAATATGAATTAAAGAATTACATATGACCATTTGCAGTAATAGCATTTTTTTGATTTCTTGATTTTATTGTATTGCTTTTCTTTTTTGTAGTTGTTGCATAAAATTATTAAATAATTACATAATATGAAATGTTTATAAGATATAATCAGGAGGTTAATTTCTATAATGAAGTCTTATTTAGAAAATGATAAGTATGTTGTTGCACTTGGTGAATATTTTTTGGATTTAATTAAGTTGCCTTTGAGAGGAATCCGCTCGAGGAATTTCCACGATGGAAACGGCTGCCAGCTTTTAATAAGTTCCAACTATTTTAACTAGGTGTAAGATCACCATAGATTGCCGGGCTTCCAACAACTTTTGGGTTTTGGGGAATGCTCGGAATTGAAGTAGTGTGTAATTAGCTCGGGTGTTGTTTGATATTGGTCGGTAATAATGTGGGGCGCGCGGCCAAACTGGTTCTTGCGGTAAGTGGAGGTGGAGGAGGCCCGAAAATCAACACCGGTAGTCGCGACAGCGCGCCCCAATTATCCTCCTCCGAAGAAGAGACAACGCACGAGCTCGGAACAAACAGTTTTTGGGTCTTTTGCAGGCACAAACGAACTTCGGACGCAGCAGAGGAGGAAGATCGGAACACGCGATGCAAGCTACCACCGTCCACCGTCCGAAGAAGAACAACGAGAGGAGAGACAGAGAGAGCGTGGGCGTACCGAGATCAAAGACCGGTTCCCCGAAAACTCTTTCGGCAGCCTCAGCTATCATCGAGCAACTACCGCTCTTACACGCCAGTTAAGTTCCCATTTTATATACTACTCGAAAACAGAGCGCCTCGAGGTGTCTTTTGATTTCCCTTTTGCTGCTGCTGCTGCTTGTCTGCAGTGACCGGGAGAGGAGGCCGGTGCGCGAAAGCGTCCTTCTATCATCGGACACTTGTCCACATGCCATTTGCTTCTCTCCATAGATATATATTCACTACCCAATATCAATTTCGAAAATCTGAAAGGACTCGCACAACGACCGGCTCGGCGGCAAAACGATTTATAAATAGGCCTTCGGAGGAGAGTAATAAAATCAAATGGAGTACTAGGCGTATTCAAAAACTGTTCCCCTTCATCATTCCGAGTGACTTTGATGAAGGGGCTTCGATAAAAAAGGTTTTCTACACTTCACTTCTTAGAAATAATATCAAAGAAAATCTGTTAAGGTGTACACATTATCAATGACTCGCGTTTTCATTTTCGTTCCACATTTATTACGCACGTTATTCATACATCAAAATATTTACAAATATACTATACTCATACTATAATATGATGAAATACTCTTAATCGAAATGCAAATTGTAAAATATTACCACTGTGATCTTAAATTAAACACTATTATAACAAAATAAGTTCAATTAACTTTATACATTTAAATTATTTTAAGGGAATCGCTTTTCGCTTACTGAACTATGGCTTTAACTGTCTCATATATTGATTTATTCGCGAATTCAACATGGTTTATCTTTAGAGTAACTTTTCGTAAGACTGACTAGATAATATGAGCTTAATTTAGTGCGCCGTTGACTGCATAAAACACAGTGGTTCGGACGATATTTAATCCCCGTTCGTTGATTAATAAATAATCACTTAACCCAAAGTGCCATAAATCTACGTAATGCGCTTGCATAATATTACGTGTACATATTATTACAGCTGTTTACTTTTATTATTTTCAATTTAATTTACTCGTGATTAAGATAGGAAAATTAATTAAGCCATCACATCACAACACATCCTTTCGTAAAGCTTTGCTAAATGCACCTCGCGTGCTTACTTATACTCTGAACCATCCTTATATATATATATATATTCTTTTATATTTTTTTGTTTATTTGTTTTATGTATGTTCTCTGTTCGATTTTGTGTAGAAGAAATTGTGCAGATGCGACATGGCTGATAAGGGCTTTAAGAATAAATATTTCATGCGCGAGGCGATCCAATTGTGCGCGCCTTCACCGTCCTTCTCTTTCTCTGTTAACATGTATGTGTACGTTGGCAGTCCAAAACCTCTCTTCCTCCATCATCAGGCTTACACTACTTCGCTTTATCAATAAATAAATAAAATCGGAATTGGAGATTCCGTGCTCGTGTTTTATTTACAACCCCAATCATGCACACACACGCACACAAATGTTGGAGATGAAAAAACACATGAACATCCACATCTTCATTTCAGGAAAAAAAAGAACATTATAATGATTACGGTAAGTATGATGGTCCATCGAATGTTGCACCCAAATAAAAATTTCCTGTTTTATAAGAAAAGGTAAGTGATTCTTAGATTCATTAGTTTATTTCATTATGAAAGAAAAAAAAGTTGTATATTTCTATAACTATATAACAGGTAAGCCAATTTTTTTTAATTGCATTTTATTTCCTTCTGTTTTTTTTTTCAAATAAAAAATATTTCTCTAATATAATATATTTATGCTGTGTCACATAATATGTAAATTTGTATTATAACATGTAAATATATATAATTAATCTAATTATCATTTTTATTGCAATTTGCCTTTAGCAATTTGCAATCATTGAAAATATATTATACTTGGATTTAATATGATTGAAATATGTTTGTTTAATATATCACAGAAATTATATAAATTATTGTTATGTATAAAATGATGCACTCAGAGAATTTAAATATTATTAATTATAGTAATTATTTATAAAAGTAAACTATTTCCAACTGAGCTCCCTTTTCGTTCGTATATAAAATGCTGTTTCGTTGCACACGATTCTCGCAATATATGCGAGAGAAAGGAAGAATGGTGAGTGTGTATGTATGTATACATGCAGAAAAAAAAGTACGTGACAAAATGTTGGATTTTGCAACAAAAATAAATGAAACGAGTAATAAGAAAACTGCACACGCTTTGCGAAAAAGAAAAAAAAATTGATCGTGTAGTAAAATAGGGTATGAGAAAAAGGAAAACAAAAAGACAACCCGTCGCAGAACGCGCTCCGAGGAGAAACAAATGACATCACCGGTTTTATCCGGAACAGAAAACAACGAGACGTCGTGTCAAGAAGAAAATGTCGTTCGAATGACAATGATTAAATTTGATGATTTGATCCAAAAAAGTAAATAAGTTACATTAAAAAATTAAAAAAAAATATAGATTTAGATTAAACAAGTTTCAGGTCCGATTTTGTAATCTGAAGAACATATTAAAAATGATAGAAAATCGTCCAAAAGAAATAAGTTATAATAATAAAAATGCCCCTAAATTAATTTATAATAGTTACTTTGCTTTTATTCATTGAAAATATGTAATTCATCACAATAACTAATTATTTGTTTAGTATTATTGTATTTTGTATATATTTTTAAACTATACTATAGATTAATAAATGCATCTTTTTCACGTTTAATACAATTCCGTACGATTTAACACCATAAATCCATCCTCGCATCCTAATTGAATCCCGCGCATAGTAATAATACATGCATTTGCACATGTAATTGCAGTAATTATATGTAATTTGTCGTTAGAAAAAGAAATTTATCGCAGTCAATGTTCTCACGTATTCCCTCTTTTTTTCTTCTGCACTTGTTGTTTTGGTTTGCTTCAGTACGAAACGGAAGCAAGAAATCAATTAACGATTTGTAATTAATCGGTCACTTTTTTTGTGGTTTATAGTCCATCCACGCCAAATTTGGCGCGGCGACCTGAATTCGGTCTCGCATTTATAAAGAAGAACTTAAGAGCCGACAGAACATAACTTCCTCGAAGTCGAAATGAATGGTTCCGACGTCAGCTTAAATTACCTACACTAGCGTTGCATTCATCAAGTGGATTGGATAGTACCAATAAACTGCCACAGATTGTTTTCATCTAATGTTAAAGAAACAAAGTAACGAAAAAAACCTTAGCAACCGTTAGGTTTTATTTATGCAGTTTCTATAGCAATTTCAAGAGAAATAAATTACCTTTACGAGTTTATAATTGTAATTTAAGCAAATAAATACGATTTTTTTTATAAATATTTAATAATATTCGTCACTTACATAATTATTTTAACAAAGTTGCCAAAATATTATAAAGAAAAATATCATTATGGTAGATTGGTTTAATTCAAAAGGTTAATTCGTGCAATAAACCTGCCAGTTTCATTCTGACAACAGACAGGTGACACGTGTCATATTTTTTTCATTCGATCAATTCATCCGAAAAACGAGGCAAATTGTTCGAAATTTGAAGAAATGTTAATGGTGAGTATCGCGAACATGTTAATAAAACATTGATATAATAATAACAATAATAATAAAATAAATAAATCATTAAAAAACATGTTCATTTATTATCACATTTTACGAAAAATAATAATAAATTGACTTTCGTGTGAAGTAGTTGAGAATGACAAGACAAGATAGATAGAAAGAGAGAGCGACACGTCAGCACTGGCACAGTAAAATAAACAAAATGTAGAAACAAAAACAGTGGAGCGAAGAAAAAAAACACACACAAAATAATAACATAATTATTTTCTTTTGTTTTCTCGTCGTGTTCTCTCAACAGATTCAAGTGCGATTTGCGTGAAACAGAAAGAGAAAAGAACAAAACAGGATGTAGAGAGAAAGAGCTTAAAAATAATAAATTATTATTAAATCTTGGAATGCGTAATAATTTTACATAATTAATTAATAATATATGTATAATAAAAATAATAATTAAAAAAAAACACTTTGTACAAAACGGGGGAAGGAAATAATAATAATAATATTAAATTAAAGAAAAAAAATAAAAAATAATATATAAACACATTTGTTATTTCCATAAATGAAGGGAGGACGAAAAAAAGTGATGCGTTAGAATGGTCTCCTTTTTTTCTCTCCTTGGATCCGTGTTTATCTATGTAGTTCATAACTATGTACAGGCGCAACTGGATTGATTCGTTTAGGTTTTTCGATTCTTCTCGTCATTTCTTTTTGCATATGTCGGATGGCACAAATGAATTCTTTAGGTTCCTTCTTTTGCTAGTTGTTTGCTCAAACAACTCGACCACTTCAGTAATGATAATATATATATTGTTTTTTTTTGTCTACTTCCTCTTGTTTTTTTTCGTTTGCAAATTTGTACTCGTGTACTAGACAATTATATACAAATAATAAAACATAACTAATTATATTAAAATAATATATATATAATATAAAAAAAACCTATTCATTGTACACCATTTGCATCTAAGTATATACAAATTTATAAGAGAAAAAACAACACGATACCTGCCTCCTCGCTTCCATCAATTGTTCATATCCTATTCAATAACATGTATGTATGTATATAAATGTGAGTGTATGTGTAAGTAAATTGCGTGTTTTCTTGGGGGGATGTAACCCTGAGTTACGGCGCGCGCGCGTGAATGTCTTTTCTTTACTTTTTTTTTCTTCTTATAATTTGACTTTTTCTTCTTCGAGAAGAAGAAACAAATGAGTAAACAAGAAACATTGACCCAGAAAAAAAAATAACGCACACACACACACGCCAACGCGTTCTTCTCCGCTTTTTTTCCTTCCTCCCACAACAGAAACGAATGTTGAAGGAAACATAATAATACCGAAAAGCCGGTCAATAAAGCAGCCAGAGATTTCGTAAAAAATAAGAGACGTGTATGTGAGTGTGTGTGTGAATTCGTTTGCATGCATATGTGTGTGTGTTTGTGCAGAAACAGGTGGGCGCAAAGATATACTCTCTTTCTCTCTCTCTCTTTGGCTCTCCAGAAAGAGTTATCAGTGAGGATAAATACTGTTTGCCGTGTTCAATTACTTCTTTTTTTTGCACTGGGTGTGTTCCATCGCGAAACTTTTGCGTTACAAAGAAATGGCACATAAATTCTAAAAAAAGGAGTAATAATAATAATATAAAGTATAATAATAATAAAAAAAAATGCGCTAAACATGCACAACAAACAACAACAACAGCAAACAACAAACAGCAGCAACAAAATAAAATAATGCATAGAAGAAACGCCACATGATCGCCACGCCACGCATCGTCTTCGATAAATTAGCGACGCGATTCCACACGCACACACGGTACGGTATTATTCCGATTATCATATCAACATCATCATAATCATCGTTTATTTACGATGAATCGAATTACGTTCACGATCCGAAATCCTGATTTCCGGCGGAAGCGGAAGCTACGGCTGACAGTTTCGTGCGTACGTGCGCCAATTTCCGAAACCAGATCCTGCTCCTCCTCCTCCGCCTGCAAGCCTCGCCACGCCGCGAGACGGCTCAATTTTGAAATTCGAAAGTTTTCCTTTCCGTAGGTTTTATACGCTTGATTTGTGTTTTTTTTTTCCTGTAGATTTCGATTATTTTTTTCCTTAATGGCTTTTGTGTGATATAATTTCGAAAAATAAAGGCTCTCTAGTACGTGGGCTCAGCTAGACGCCACCGTTTACTTGTTCTTCCGTCGCGAATGTACGAGCCCACACGGCGTTGGAGGGAATCGAAGGCCTTCTTTGGGACCACGAAATCATTTTATTTTCATTTACTCAATTACTGTAAAACGTCATCGATGTCGTTTGTACGACTGGAATATGCAAACACCTTCCTTTTCACAAGCAAATTAGTCAATTTATTAATTTGTCATATATATCACTTGATATTGAAAGTAACTTGTTTATTCATTACTTGTCATTATGTTCAATTCATTATGGATAAACACATTTTATAAATATAAAAAATCCATCAATATATTTAACACTTTTATAAATATATAATATATTTTGCGTGCTTTTCAAATACAACAATACAATTACACCCATACCTCGCTTTACGGGCTAGATACGTTCCACGAAACTTGGCCGCAAAGCGAAAAGACGTATTTTTTTGCAGTTATAGCGAAACATTTTAGGCCGTAAATCGAAAACGTGCCTTAATTGAAGAGAGCTTTTATAGCGAAATGCCGAATAAAGAGCGGCCGTATAGTGAGGTGTGGGTGTATTTAATTTAATAATTATTTTTTTAAAGAAAATATGTACATACATATTGTGCGACTTGGAGATCGGTTTGAGAATTTCAAAACAGCAAAATGCAAATAAATTTTGAAAAAATAGTGTAAATAATGAGCGAAAAGACTGCCATCAAAAACCCTTTGTATTTTGGAAACAATGTTTTATTATTATTAATAATTATTTTTATAGCAACAGTGAACATAATAATACAACATTCATAGAATTATAAGAAAAAGAAAACACAATTATTTTATTTCATTCAAAGTGCTATAGACAATAGATCTTTCTTCCCAATCATTATTATTATATATCTTTATATTTTTAGTTATTGTCTAAAATATTATTATATAGTAAATATAGATATTTTTATTATTGTGGTTATGGATATCCATTTTATAATGTATATTTATTTCAACCTTTATTGGGCCAAAGGGCTAACGACCGAGGCATAAAATGTATATTATTTACTAAGTACTCTTTTAGAGAAGAATATTGAATGAACAAATTATCTGTGCAATGAGAGGTTTTGCAGCAGTTTATTTCTAAAAAACAAATTGAACTAAATTGCAACAGAAGAAACTTTAATGTCTCCTATTTTGTGCATTAATTTAATACAATATAGTACGAGTATGAAAATACAATATTTATTATTATAAATTCGAAAAAAAATATTTTAATATGAAAAGAAATCAGTGTTCAATATTATTAGCAAATATGTATTTATTTTATTATGAGTAATAATTAATATTATTCAATTTTAATTTATAAAAGTCAACAAATATTTACCATTTTTATAGCAGTGTTGTACTTTGTAAATGTTTTTTTTATGTTTGAAACAAATTTTAGTTATTATTTAGTTAATAACTTTTTATATATAATTCCACACTTGAATTTAATATTTTATCAAATTATTTCTCGTAGAAATTGTTATAAAACCAAATACAATTATGATAAATTCGTAGGAATGTCCATGTCTACAGTTGGTGGTTAGTTTTGTACGCTCTTCGAAACTAAGATTCAAATTAGAGATTATTTTAGTTCGCTCTGTGCGCACTCGGCAGACTGCTGAGGACGGACGGTTTTTTTGCGACGGGATGAAATTCTCTTTTTTACCGGGAATTTCGTGCTCGGACATACCTCGCATTCCCGGCCGGACGGAATTTTGGACGAAAAATGCGCGAAATGGGACGCCCGTCAAGGAACATCTGTTTTATCCAAATTGTGCGTGTGTTTGTACGTAATCGAGTTGTGTGTGTGTGTGTGTGCATGTATATAGATGTATGTGTGTGTGTGTGAAAGAGCGCGAGGCGTGCGCGCGGTGGGAAACTAAATAAATCTCGCGTTCCTATGCGTGAGGTCTCCGGATGAATTATTCAACTAAGTCGGTCAACTTGTTTCAGTTTTATTTCATCTGGCCGGACTCCTCTCTTTATTTCTTTTCCGCCCTTTCTTTTTATTATGCCATTATGATTATAATAATAACGATATGTAGAATGACCACAATAATGGACACTCCGAGTAACGCGCTCAAAGATATACGACCGAAATGATGGAGGCGGAAAAGACAATAACAAATATGAAATTAAATGATGATCATATGGTCACATTTTTTGGTCTGCATATCAAGTTTTTTTTCATCTTCTTCTACAATCATGGGTTCTGCATATATGTGTGTTTATATAACAATATACCTTTTTTTAGTTAATATATTTGATAAATTTCAATATAACCAACAAAAATAAATATTTTTTTCGTTGCTATATTTGAATTTACAATCAGTAAAATATAATTGATGGAAATTGATATATTTTCTAAATAGTGTTTTTTGTAAACAAATATTTTCAAAATCAAATGGAATGTTTATTACAACTTGTGTTTGCATATTTCAGATACTTGATGATATTGATATTTCTTGTACCTTTCGTTGCTAATGGAATCGCCGCTTATTTATTTATGGTTGTTTTGGTTTGGTTTGTCTTAGGGGTTGAAGGGAGGACGGATGTTTCGACGGAAACGACGTACGCTATAATTAAGTTACCTAAGTTAAGTGTGCTTCCGTTTTAGTTTTTGCGAATGATCTTCTTATAATATAAAATTTATATAATTTAATAATGTTTTTATGTTCTTTTTTTTTACTTTGCAATTTATTTATTATATTTTTTCGACTTCGTATTAATTTTTCTTTTTTTCTTTTTTTTTCTTTATATAGTGTGTATATATATAGATATAGATAGTTGTTATAGTATTTTATCGTTGATGGGACATGTGAGAATGGGAATGTGGGTGCTGCGGATGGCCGTACGCCTGATGGGGCGGCGGCAGGGGGCTGGGACAGGCCTGGGAGTAGCCGCCGTGTTGCGGCGAACCAC
Source organism: Nicrophorus orbicollis (assembly GCA_018845635.1). Taxonomy (NCBI): domain Eukaryota; kingdom Metazoa; phylum Arthropoda; class Insecta; order Coleoptera; family Silphidae; genus Nicrophorus; species Nicrophorus orbicollis. Next base: position 540,302 of record JAFMTC010000858.1, on the reverse strand, counting down.
CCAGACCCAGATGGGTCTGCTCCAGGTGCGAATAGTGCTGGCCGCCCAGCGAATGTGCGTGCGTGTGCGTGTGCGGCGAGCCGTAAACCATTTGCCTTACTTTCGAGTCCTCGTCGCTGATGTTGTACGTGAGCTCCGTCTCCTCGAAGCCGGTGGCCGACATCCTCTGGTCACCAGACGCGGAACCGGCCGGCGGATCCGGGCTGTTCAGGCACGTCTGGATCAGCGCCTTTCCAGCCTCGCTCGTGATCATCGGCTGCAGCTTCCTCGTAGCAAAAGTGTAGACGTGACCTGTCTCTGAAGCTACCAACAGCATCACCTGGGTTCCAGTTAACGTAGACAATTCGTAGGCCTGTAACAAAAAATGAGAACGGCTCATTAATATTTTAGCATTATAAATATGGATAATAACCATAAATAGAAACATTTATGTTCAAATATGATTCTATAAAATATACATTCATATGCGTGCAAACATTTCATGAATTGTTCTCATATGGTAGAAGATATAAATATTACTGTTTGACTCTGTCATCAGATACATAAGATTGTCCAACCATTAGACTGAACACTTATTTGACAACCTTAGATTTTACTCAATCAATAGGCTTAGTAATATGTGTTATAGCTTATATGATTGTTCAATTTCATTAGGTTCTGATTCCGTTAGTCAACATATGTTATACTCAATTATGAACTTCAATAATCGTTAACAAATTTATATGCTTGATGCTCTTGCTGCACTTCATTTTATTTTTCGTATTATTTTAGTTTGAATATTACAAATGTTGAAGTAAAAATATATAGTAACAAAGGCAGACAACATTATAGACCAAAATAGATGAAACTAAACTTCTATAGGGAACAGATCATCATCACAGAAAACTCAACTTGATGTGTGCTGCAAATGTGATTATATAATAGAGATTAAATAACCAATCCAACTGAGATATTTAGTTACATGAATTGCTCAAAAGAAAACTAATTGCATTAGAATGAATGGGAGAAAAATATTGTATTTCTGGAATGCGGTATTGGAAGAAAATACGTTACAAAATAACTTGGAGGGATTGAACTGTGGGAACGAACTCAAATATGGGTTTCCACCGGAAAAGGGGATTTTGTAGGTGTTAATAAACTCGGGGCGCCGCTTTTCCAAAAGCGGGCTTCGTAGTGGCCCAGAAATGGTCATGCGACGGTTTCGGAAAGCTTGCATACCAAAAAAAGGAGCAGATAGTGCATGCACGCGAGTGCACCTCCTTTGCTTCGTTCTTTTCTGCTTCTTCTTTGGAAGAGAGAAGCGAAAAGGAAGAGAAGAAGAAGAAGCAGCAGCAGCATTCACAAAGTGTGAATGAAGACGACTCAATTTGCTCAGTAGAAACGTACAGGCACACACTCACACAGGCCAATTGATGAACTAATCGAGAACGAGAGCCTTTTACACTACTAACATACTACACACCGAGTCACACATATAGAGAGAAAGAAGAGACAAACATAGAGGAGACATGGACTTTTATTGGCGATGTCTGTATTTGTATGCATTCGCATTTACAAATGCAATTCCGCTATTCTTTTTTGGCTTCTCTTTCCTTTTTCGAAACGAGTGAGCAGGAAAAAACAGCGCGGGGTCCGCGATTCATTCATTTCCTTACCGATGATGATAATGCTCGGCGCGAGAAAAGAAACGTTGTTCATTCACAACTTTTGTGCAGAACAACTGTGCGCGGCGACGACGACAACAACAACAACAACAAAAAAACAATACTTTCACACGCATTTCGAATTCTTACTTAGATATTTGCTTCCTTAAACGCGGACGCACATAAATCCGAAAGTTTCTAACCATGTGAGACAGATCTGGGAAATGGGTTTTTCCTGAGACTCCTCTGAATGGATCAAGGGCAACAATGCACTCGGGACGAGGAAAGGTCCGGTGCAAGAGCGTGTAATGAATGTAAACGCGAAAACATTTAAACGTCGGCAATTAAATGCCGGCCGCTCCGAATTGAGTCTCTCTCTTCGCGAATTGCCCCTTACCGATTTACCTGTTTCTTTTTTCGATCGTTCGTTCCGTCTGCAGATGACTTTGCGTTTGGTGAATATAAATTGCGGAGTGGACCAGCGGGAGCAGAAGGAAAGACGAGGTTTCTTTGTGTTCCGGGAATCCGGGCAATTAGCAAGTTTTCTAAATAAACGAAATGGGGAGGTACCGGCAGCAGCAGAGGAGGAAGACGGAGCGCGGTGGAGAGGAGTGGAGCGGAGATGAGGACGAAGGAGAATAAGTTGAAAAAAAGGAATGAAATGAGTGGACGATGCCGCGTGTGTAACGCGTCGGAATTTCAGCACGAGCTTCGCGGAGGCAGAAAGAAAGAGAGACGGCGAGGAAACTTGTATACAACGCACGCACGTAAATATAAATAAAGAAGGAAATTAACGACTGGTAACATCTGTTCGGGAAAATCCAGACGAAAATTAATATATCGGCTCGGATGGATCGAGGATCTAGACGCTGCTCCCTGTGCGCGGACCCTGCTGGACCGCCGTTTGCGCCGCTTCCATCCGGTTCCGCGACGGCTCCCGTTCGATTCCTCCAACATGTGTTCCGCAGATCATTTCTTTTTATCTTCTTGAATGTTTAAAGGCGAGGAAGGAGAGACGAACACCAGAGGTTCGTCTCTTGTGCAGAGCGAAAAATGCGGAGTGGAAAGCTATCTTCGTTTCTTCTGAACACCAACTTCGTTGTATATCAAATATATATATATATATGTATATATATATATATATATATGTATATATATATATTACAAAATGCTTGTTCACCTGGTAATTTCTCTTGCAAGAAACGAGAACAAGTTGATGATTCTGGATCGACAACAAGATCGGAAAGAAAACGTAAAGTCAACGATAAACAAAAAATACGTATTTGAATATTATACTTTTCAAAATATCATACTTTCATTATATATGAAACAAGAATATAATATATTGATATAATAACGAGGGCAGAAATACCAATGGTTTATGGTCCTTAGCAGGAATAGCAATACTTATATTTTCCTTTCTATGTTTTTCCATTATTTTCTGTTTGTATTTTTCTTGTTATTGTTGTTGCAATAAATATTATTATTCTAATTACATCTAATTATATTTAGGAGACTATTAATGTTCAATTGCACCCTAAATGAAATGTGTGTATAACGGCTGCTACAAGCAAAGATATTTCAGAGCAAATTCCATAGCATACTACACGTTCTAAATATTTGCTCTAAAATTTCCGCTACAATAACAAGAAATTTCTATGTTTGGAGATTTTAATATAATCAATTATATTACAACAGTTCATTATATAGATAAATTACAAAATGTAATAAACGAAAACCTTCTTATAAAATAATATTGTAAATTTTAGCATACAAAATATATTTGTTTCCAAATTCAATATGCTCTACATAAAAAAACAATATAATCAAATTATTTTTAGTATAACATATAAAAATCTTAACTTTCTAATTTGTATCAAGCAAAAAATATAATTTTAATCAAATGTAGAATAATTTTAAAATATTTTTATTTAAACATCTTTATTGATCCAAATTCTGCCAAAGGGCAGGTCTTTCAACTATTTTTTTAAAATATTTAATAGTTAGTTATTATATAGTATCTGTAATTAATAATAATAATTACAAATCTACAGATTGTACTAACAGATGTAATAAATCAAAGGCTACAAATAATAAAATGTGTTTCTTTCGTTGAAGCTTCCATTTGGTTTGTGTTTCTCACGGAAAGCGCATTTAAATCAAAATTTTATCTGAAATCCAATTTTTGTGTTGTTGGCAGTTGGGTGGAATGTGTACGTGCAGGAATTAATTTATTGCACTTCATTACGTGGCAAATAGGAAAATATCGTGAAAGTTAATTGACTGAAGAAATTTCGCCTCAACGTTGAAGAAAGAGGAGAGCCCTTTGACCCAGAACGGGCAAAAACAATAAAGACGTGTCTTGACGATACGTTCAATTTAACTCATTTGTAAAGAAAATAAATAATAAACACATCCAGAAACGAAACATCTGTTCGACGAACGGGTCACAGAACTGAGCTAATTTCAATTTATTCGAAATATTTATTGAAAACTTGCACGGGATTCAGTGTAAACTGCGCTTGATTAATTGTTTTCTGTTTGATTATGTAAATTTGGATAAATTGGAAGCGGGATTGATGTGCCTCCTTCCCGTTCGAGAGCCGTCGGATCGTGACAAAGGCAATTAGCGTAAGTGATTTAAGTGTGAACTCAATGGAACGACAACGAAAAAAAATGCACGTGAGTGAAGAGAAGAAGCAAAAAAAAAGTCGAAGGCATGCACGAAAATTAAATATTATTAAACGGGTGTAGAAGAAGAGATAATCGCGTGCGTGTTCTCGCGTTGTTACACATCCTTTCTTTCTTTCCTTTCTTCTTTTTTTTTTCATTTCTGTTGGTCTTCCATTCTCCATAGCTTGGTAATAAGGACCGAGAGATGTGGCGATATTGTAGAAGGAGAAAAAATGAGGTGAAAGAGCGAGAGAACGAAAATGTATTAAAACGTCGTCCCGTTTATCATTTAACATATTAATTTCCGAGTCGGCTCCGTTCCGAGGATGGTGATTATGATGATGATGATGATTGTGCGCTTCTTCGGAACACCGTCTTCCTTCAGACACACACACTCACAGGCACGCATTTCATGTCTTTAATGCCTTATCATTAGCCTCTCGTACGCGCAATGACTAAGACAAATCAAACACACGCGCAACACTAAAAACACAGGCGCATTCGAATGATCCGAACCTTAAGCAACAAGTGGAAGAAGAGGAGAAGGACGACGATGATGATGATGATGATAATGACCAAGGTACTTTCCCTACGGCACGACTCCCGACGAAACGTGTAACGCGCGCGCTAATGAGGCTGTTCCACCCGAAAACGCATTCCGAGAATTATCAATTATTATCTTGGATTATCAACTATAAATATTCATGAAGATCTCTATAGATTAGGCTAAATACACATTAATTTACTAACCAATTGACCGTGGGAGCATTATTCACACGGAAAATAATTAGGGCTTCGAAATAATCAACACGATGCATCGTACTGATAATGGAATATCTGGACAAAACTTTGATCCACGAAAGTTGTTTCAGCTGCTTCAATAAATAATGTGTATATTAATACTAAGACTTATCAAGTTTGAACAAATTATTAAACGATGTTTGTTACTTCATTGTAAATGCACTAAACAATTCTAAAAGTTAATAGAAACATGTAATTTTGAACTTATTATATAAATATTGTATATTACAATTATTTTAGTTAATAAAACTTAAATTATCTTAATTGTAAGACGGAACAATAAAAAATAATGTTAAAAATATTGATGATACATGAATTGTAGGAAATTCAAGAAACATTCGGTTGATATTCACATTCGCCTCACGTCTATATATAGTTCAGTAAGTAAAGGCAAAAGTATTTCCTTATATTTCAATACACAAACAAAATAATAATTGTTTGGAAAGATATCCAAATGTTCAACTTTTTGGAACTAACAATACTCCTTTAAATAACGCATGTTCGTACATAAATTAGCTAATGTGCATTCCTTTTGTTGGCTATTTTACACGCAATAGGACATTTGGCGACGTCCTGGGCGCCGGTTAGCGAAAAGCTCTTTCGGGTACGATTTATAATTAGATTTTACGATTTTCGCATCGAGGTCCTCGCGTGCGCACAAAGCATTCATATACACACAGGCACACACGACTATTATACAGAGACTTTTGCAATTGTAATTACGAAGGAATTTTTGATGCATTAATCATCATCCATCGTGCATGTAACGCGATTCACAATTTCGTAAACATTTCAAAAAATCCGTTCCTTCATTGCAAGAGGCTTCACAAAAATCGTTACGGAAGCCTTTATGAATTATTTTATTTATTGTTTTCACTATTTTCAGACATAATGTATAACAAATTTGAAAGAAAAAACACTTATTGTTTAACAACATGAAAAATAAATTGCAGGACTCATATTTTCCTAGAATTGAATGACAAATATACAATTTGAAACAAACAAACATTATATAAATAACATGACATGTTACACATTGCAACATGAAGTTATTTCTTGGAAATAATTACAATGGGTGATCGGTTAACGAACAGTTCGGTATGTGAATAAATATTCTAGAATACACTAAAGATATTTATACTTAGACAACAAACACATGTTCGGATAGCGAATACATTACTGATTGACGTTTCTTTTAAGAACTAAGGATAGTGTTTCAGTTAACGAACAATTACAACATTATCTTTGAACAGATGATCCACTAACGAACAATTCGATATATAAATAAATCATACACCAAACACTAAATATATTTATATTCGGACAACAAACACATATTCGGATAACAAACACCTTTCGACAGATAGACGTTTCTTTTGAAAACTAAGAATAGTGTTTCGGTTAACGAACAATTGGATTATTATCAGTGAACGGGTGATCCGTTAACGAACAATTCGTTATGTGAATAAATCGTACAGCAAACACTAAACAATTTTAACTTCGGATAACAAACACCTTACGACAGATGAACGTTTCTTTTGAGAACTAAGAATAGAGTTTCGGTTAACGAACATTTCGAACTTTATTTTTGGAACGGATGATTCTTTAACGAATAAATTGATTTAAGTATAATTCGTACAGCAAACATTAAAACGTTGATAAACAACTCTCTTGAGAACTAAGAATAGTGTTTCGGTTAACGAATAATTGGAACATTGTCATTGAACGAAGTTCGATAACAGAATAATCAATTAACTGAATAATCAATATTTAGAGGCCATAATTTCAAGTTGACTCTAAATTGAATGCAAAAAAATTCAGAAAAAATAGTTCCAAAATAGTAGGGTCAATGACTCGTTTTGTATTAGTATGAATGGATACAGCGAATTATGTTTCTTTGCTTTTTTTGTTCAATGAAGTGGACACAATTTAATAGAAAAGTATAGTGGAATATGATCTCCCGTAGGCTCACAATGCCAACATATGACCTTAATAATACTCCCACTTCAATTTCTTCCCTGAAAACCTTGGATCTATTAATGTCGTTTTCATCAATCTTTCATAATTGCAATAAAAACATACGCAACTAACTATTGCAATTAGTTAATACATCACCTTATGAATATTTAAAATGTAAACAAAAAATAATTAAATAAATAATATAAAAAATTACTCATTTACAGTAGATATTCATTAAAATTAAAGTGAACTAAATCGAGTAACATTTTAAAGCACAATTTCAAAAGGAACGCGAAGAAGCGTATAATTTACGATACGATGAGAAACATAATTACAACTTTTTTTTTAAATATATATTATAAACAAGTATGTATAAGTTAATCAATTGAAATACACGATCGAGGATGTTATAATTGATGTAACCGATTAATCATAATTATTTCCATCCCACTGCGTTAATTATTAGTGTTCTTTGCCGCAAAGCAGAAGATAAACTGGTGGTCACTGTTTTCCTCTTTCAATGTCCACTGCACGGTACACACGGCGCGTGAATTATTGTTATTTGTATTGAGGAAAATTTATGTGCGCCGAGTGGAAATTTGCATTTTCTTGCGGTCGTCACAGATTATCGCTCAGTCTCCATCGAATTTCCGGCTACAGTTTGGAAGCATAATTATTTCGAATTGAACAATAATTACGACACAGCTAAGACTTACAATATGAACATTTAAAAGTGGAATTGATTTGTTTTTGTTCTTGCATGATTATATAATAGATTAGAAGTTATAAATATTACAATATTTGTATCGATTTATAAATATTTGCCTATTACTGAAAACTTTAATGAATTACAAGGATTTTCATCATTAAATTATTAAGTAGTAAATTTTCTTATTCAATTTAGTAATCTTTTATGATTCTGGTAACTATCTTATGACACTATTTCACCACCCTCTTGACATTAAGTCAGTAATTTTGTTATTAATTCAAACCGATTACTTTTTTTAATTTCTTGGTAATATTTGTACTATAAATATAAGTATTGATAGGAAAATGTAGCAAATTTTAAATAAATACTTTTCCTTTCCTTGACACATTTGATCAGTTAACACAGATACATTTTTTTAAATTTCATTAAGTCTCTTCAACTTTCCATTTTAGTTGTTTTTAGGTGTGGTTCCTGTGTATATATCGTTGATAAGGTAAAATTATACAGTAATAAGCAAATTACATCAAGACGCCATCTCGTGGGAATGTTTATAATCAAATAGATGCATATCCCTGTTAATGTTCCTCCTGTAGCAACGCTTTAACGTCAAGTCTGTAAATTTGCTAGTAGTTAAAAGTGATATTTTTTCAATTCTATCAGTATTATTTATATTATTAGTAAACATATTTATTGACCACAAATTGGAAAAAAATGGCTACTAACCTAGGTCTTTCTGTTTAGTTATATTTTACTACAAATATAAGTATTTATAAGAAATTTTGAATGCAATTTAGAGTAAATACTGCTTGATCTCTATAGATTAGGATATATTCCAATCATGATGTAAATTTATATGTTTTCGTTTAGTTTTTAAATCATGTCTTTATTTTTTATTTCAGGTACTATTAGTATTCAGTTATATATACCACGCTGTTACAGAGAGTATCATCAACGGACCTCTATTAGTATTACGATTATATAAAAACAAGCAAATTACATTGAGACACCGGCTCGTAAGTATGTTTAAAAGTAAACACATGCACACCGTTTTTAATGCACAATTCGCGATAAATTACAGCTGATTATGAATTTAAATAAAATACGATGCTGGTGGTTTAATTGAGAGTAAGTTAGTACTTTCAAAGAAGGAGACTTCTTCAGGGTTCGTGCGCTCATCGGAAAGAATCCAAGAACGCACTTACAGCATCTCCAGCAGGCGAGGAACAAAAATCGGCCGTCGGTATGTAAGCAATCATCCGAGGAATTAAAAGAATTAATATGCCGGCGCACTGTGCTATGTATTCGTATACACACACACACAAACATACTCATGCACATATGCGAGTGTGTGAGATGCGATACATGCCGCGTTTCTGATGCCATTAAATATTTATTTTTGCACATTTCGCGCGCTCACACGTGAGAGATGAGGACGAGGAAGCGGAGGAAGATGGAGCTACGAAGAAATAGTGGTAGAAGAAAATGTTATTGGATTAGAGGAACGCACAAATACCGAAAGATTAACGAGCAAACACTGAACGCCAACATCACCGATAAACTTACTCTCGCACACACTTGTACACACGCACACACACAAACCGTGGCGTGTTTTATTTTCCAATTCACTTTGATCAATTGGAAAATTTCAAAAACAGGAACTGAAAAACTGAAATGACGAGACCGGTGGAACGCGCGGAATGCTTCGGACGAGCTGACCAATAAATTGCACGGGGGACTTTATCAAATTTCACCAGTTTTACGGCCGATAGATTGGATTACTTGCCGCACCCGCAGATGTGTCAGTAAAACCCCGGCATGAATAATATCCCCGAAGCAATTAACTTTATCGCAAAGGAAATTCGTACGAGATCGTATCGATCGCAGGATACGCAGTTCTCTCGAAAACTTAGTAAATGCGTGTATCTGAAATCTGCATTTAGTATCATCAATCAAACATAATAACGAACATCGATTTCATTAATATTCCACGTAATTATTGTACGTGTAATTACATGAAGAATTTACTTGCAAGGTGAAATTTGCATCAAATTAATATATAAATTCAAACAATTATTTAATAAATTATTTTATAAATATAATCAAAACAAAATTTCGTCATTAAATCAAGAATTAACTGTACTTTCATTAAGCAAACTAATTTTAAATCTTATCTATACTGAAACCATATAAAAAAGTTAGTAAAGTGGTATCAATTGTATAAAACATGCAATAAATGTTATTATCTCTCTATTACTTAAATTTATTGCATACATAAATACATAAAAAAATATATTATGAAGCAATTCGAAAGTGTATATTCATGTCAAACCTGTATCTAATATTCAATCCAACCAATATTTTATATCATGTGATGTCATTATTATAACTGATACGTTGATTATGCCATGAAAAACAATAAATAAAATGCAAATATAATTTACCTTCAAAATGATATAAAATTACAATAGGCAATATTCAATGCAAATAAATGCATTACATATTGTACGTTAGACCAGTAGTCTTCAATTTGTAAGATAACGCCCACTTGTGGGCGTCTTAAGTGGGCGTTGCATAAAAAAAAAGAAAGAAACACGAGAAATAGATATAATGAAATTTGAAATAAATTGCGTAACCGCTTTCATAACAGCCTCACAACTTTCATTCATGTTGAATTCCTTATACACGAATTTATATTATACCTTTATATAAACAGAAAACGCAAGTTTAAACATTCAAAATTCTATATTTTGATCACATGTAAATAAATTATTGTTAAACATTGATTTCCATACATTGATCAAAATCTTCTCTTAAATAAAAATAATGACAAAAAGAGTCTGAACATCGAAACTAACAACAATACAAAATAAATGAGAGATTAGATGCATGCAACTTATAACAACGAAAACAAGTGTTGTTTCGCAATTATGTAACATCAATAAATTATCACTTAATGATGAAAATATGCAGGAATTAAAAAAAACTCATTATACACATGTTGGCACAAATAAGAAGCAATAAAATATCACCAGGTAGTGCATGCAACGCTTTTAATAAAAATCGGTTGGATGTGTTCCTCAGGTGTGTTCATCGTAATATCAACATGTAAATTTGCCCGAAAAAGACATGTATTTATTTATCGAGTAAAGAACTGTTATTTTTGCTAAATTTAATTCACAATTTTAATTAACATTCTTTCGTTGCTCTTATTCAAGTTTGTTATTATATAATATATTGTAGAATAAATATTATAAATGATCTAAGTGTGTGTAACTGATATACATAATTCTGTACAAAATCAAACGTTTATACTATTAGTATTTGTACAATTTTAAACCAAAAAAATGAAATTCTAATTATATAAATTTGCCAAGGAAAATGAATTAACAGTTGAAAAAGTGATATTCCTATTATTATTATAATTATTAAATTTATTGCAACAACTAAATGAACTAAAATAATGCAAATACACAGAAAAGAAAACACAATTATTGGGATTACTGCATAGGTCTGATATCTGATATTAATATTTGACTAGAAAAAGGAGACAAAGAGAAAAGTTTCTGTAGATCTCGATCATATTTGAAGAAAATCTCAAGAATGTACATACGAATAAGAATCCTCAAATAATAGTGAAATTAATATGTGCTGTCTCGTCATTCACTTTTAGAAACAGTAGTAGCCTAGTATATGAAAGTTGAAACCCGTCGCACAATGATATTACGTATTACACAATTCGCATTCTGATAAAACCAAGTGTTAGATTATTGAAAATCGACTAAAAACACTTAATTACCAAAAACTATCCACGTTTATCTATCAAAAAGATGGTACAAGAAACAACATGTGATGATTACGGAGCGGAAATAAAAGTAAAAGGAGAGACAACCTGAAAGAAGCAAGCGTGGGAGTAATAACAAAATACTACTATTGGAGATTTCGTGACTCACCGGTTGCTTTTGACTTACTTCTTCCTCCATCTCTCCTCTTCGTATTTTGTGTTTTTATCCCAACTTAAACCGTAACATTTTGTAGTTTTTTTTTATTTCTGCAAATGTAAGCAAACAGCAGCAGCCAGTATCTATCTACGAGAGAGTCGTGCCATTAGGGTTACTTACATTTACCATTATTGCCCAACGACAAACACACTCACACACATATTGTTATAAATTTCCCAACATCCAACGCATTGCAAAACGGCCGCTGCGCACACAAAGGAATACTACGAAAAGGGAATAATAAAAAAAGGTCACAATGCCGACTGGAAAATTGTACGGAGAGCAAAAAAAAAGTTGGGAATACATCATCGTTCGTGTGTTGTATTTCAACAGTTCAATCGCCTATTTTCATGACAATAAATAAAATAAATTTATTAGAAATAACGCATCAAGTGTAAAGCCGTATTGTTCTCTCCGTACAAAAAGGAAAACCTAATAAAAGTTACTTTTCTTTTCGTTTTGCGATGCCTTTATTTGCATTCTGATTATCATCATCACCTTAGAAATTCCTTTGCGGTGATGCCGAACGCGTATGAGTCTAACGACAAAGCGACGCAAATTACAGAGACCTACACTGTCGATTGCATTGAATCAATCAAAGGCGAACAGGTGCACGTCAAGAAGAACTTAAGGAGAAGACCAGATGAAGAAGAGAGAGAGAGAGAGAAAAAACGAACGGCCTTTATGATCACACATGAGCAATTCGTTCATTCACGGACCCCGAAGAATTAATAAATTGTAACGTGTGTAATTGCCGCAAAAAAACTGCGCACACATTTATATATAAATAATGTCACACATACACCGGATGCTCTGGCCATTCGATTCGAAAATAAGATATAAAAAAAATAACGTTTCGATTCGAGAATCATCTTCCACAACTGTGAACGTGAACAGTGACATTATGACAACAAAAAATATGGTTCTTGTTGAGTCTTTCACAAATCATCAATTATATCATATTAATAAAACAATAAATTGTTGAATTTATCAACAAATATGAGACAAAATTCGTTTTTGGATCAAAAGAAATATATGGTAAATCAGCATTTCATATTATAATTCTAGGATATTAAATATATTTTTACATAGATAAATCGACAAAGAATTGTATATCTTACAGTTGTTGCTATCACGTAAGTGTTAAACCATAAAAAAAAGACATAAATTGAAGAATTTAAGCCAAAACCAAATAATAGATATATTAGCAAAAAAATATGTAATATTATGATATTATATTTACTTTGGTACTGTTACAATATTTTTTTTTGTAATTATCATAATTACATTTTATATTGCAATATTTCTATTAAAACAAAAAACTGCAAATTTAACTTATTCGAATCTTAATTCAATATATAACTCTAAACTGACAATAGTAAATATTCGATACATTCGATTGTGATTTTATAAATTAGCATGAAGATCGAACAATTCCAATATGTAAAATAATAACAATAACATTTATTGCAACAACAATTGGAAATATAAATCGAATACAACAAAAAAAAAAGGAAGAAATGCAAAGAAAATTGACTAAAGGTGTTTTTGACATACAAAAACAGTTATAACGAAGAATGACGAAGAATTAATATGAATAAATATAATACTTTTAGTTCTTAATTTTGTTGCCGTTAATAAATAAAAATCAAGTAATTATTTGCATAAATCTCTAAATCAATGAGATTTTAATAATTAAACTTTATATTGCAATTAAAACACACACAAAACAACTTATAAATATGTAAAATAAGATTAGGATTTTATAAATTAGCACGAAGATTAAATCATATGTAATATGCAAAAATCATTATAACGACGAATTTATGTGAATAAGGGCAGAAAGACCTATGGTGTATAGTAATTTGCAGCAATGATAACAATTTTTCTTTTTATTATAATTATGAATGTTGTATTATTTTGTTCGCTTATGCAATACAAATATAATGCTTTTAGTTCTTAAAAATACTCCAAATACAATTAAAATAATAGTAGTTAATTGAACTAATTTTGTCGGTCATTATTTGCATAAATCTCTAATTCAATGAAACAGACAAAAAGAGGGGCTTAATGTCCAAGATTAAGTATATTCTTTTCGAGAAAATAAACTCTGATTTATACATTTCGGTGTGTTCGAAAACGATTGTAGGTCGGGGCGAGAATTAATTGGGATGCAAAACTGGGCAATTAAAATTAATTGAAAGCGACGATGATGATGATGATGATCCGCCGCCGCCGGACAATGTCTTCCCTGTCACGATCTATGCAATAAATCGACCACTTTTATTCACTTCTTCTATATAATTATAAAACATACGAGATTCGACATGAAGCATTAATATCGTTAAATTAGCAATGATTCCATGCACTTTTTTCGTCATCTTCATCTTCCTACCCGCATTACATGCAATTAATTCAATATTTCTTTGACATATCTCTCTGAATGCCAACGTCGATCTGAGCGAGCAGTATTCACAACATTCTTCGTGCACATCTCATTTATTATTATCACAAATATACAGCCAATATTGTAATGTTGCAAAAACGGCATTTAATGTTGCAGTTTATTTCAAATTTTAATTAGAGAACAATTTACAATACAGGTTTAATTATCTGGTTAATGCGAACCGCATAATTATTATGCCACGGTTTTAATACTTGCGCAACAATGTCGAACAAATGAGCGCTGCTACTTAACAAATTAGAGGAATCAGTGTAGCAATGCGGAGGCGCTATAAATCCGTCCGTTTGCAAATCGAAAACAAACAGATGTTTTAACGTCGATCGCTGGAAAAGTGAAATTTGTTGAACAATACTGCAATAAACAAGCCTCTCTGCACACTACACTACACTCGGTGGCTCTCTCGATTCGACCACGGCAAACAAAGAGATCCTCGTCAATCATTAATCACGAAAGTAATTAATTCCGAACGCTGTTTATATTCATTCCATCCATTAATCTCACGCAATGCCGCGTTTTCAAAATATCCAGCAAATCGTCATCATTCGTACCGTAATTATTATCATAACCAATCATTAATGTAATGTATGCTAAAATATTAACATTTATAGTGAATGAATATGAGACGAAAAAAAAAAACAAAGCAGTCAAACGAAAACAGCAACGATTGTCAATCATTCCGTAAATTATTATACGGCTTAATTATATAGATTTATTTTTTTTATTACCGGACACAGGAGGAGAAACAGATTTAAAAAAGATTGCTATGATTAACATATATATGACATTTTTTAAGTATACTTATTACTTTTAATGAATGTATGAAAGAATAAATCAAGATTTTTTGTATTCAAATGTGACTTCATAGTAACAAAAAATAATCATAATTAACTTGCAAATAATTGGTTTTATTAACTGAATCTTTATATATAAAGAATTGTATATGATAATCTCATATAAGAAAACAATGATATATCGAGATGGAAAAAAGTTTTTTTGCCATTATAGCGAAACATTTTAGGCCGTAAATCGAAAACGTTACTTAATTGAAGAGGGCTGTTATAGCGAAATGCCGTATTAAGAGCGGTCGTAAGGGTGTATTACCTTTTACATGTTCTATATTTAATACGAGTTTTATAATCTTCTGAATTTTTTGAAATATTTCATTTAATTAAAATGGCCAATATCATTATTGCAATCGACTTTAAACATCAAATACTTGAACGATCCTTGTAATTTTCTAAAATTGAAGAACCACAGTTTTGATTTATATGTTAACATTAACATACTAATGACAACAAATATGGTAGGTAATAAATATAATATTTAAAATTAGTTTGTAGAATTCAAACATCATATATTTAAACAATTTTTAAACTAATGTTTCTAATGTAAATCAATTTTGTAATGTAATTCATTTCATTTGAACATCATTAACAAAAACAATCAATTGATCTTGCTAAATTTTAAAATCATATAAAACCTATAATTTATAAAGTTCTTGAGTCTATTCTCATATTTCAAACAAAATTCTGTATAAAATATGAGTAATATATGCACCTTCAGTGGCATATATTACTAAGATTTTAAACATCCACATTTAGAAAACCATGTTATTTTATTACTGATAAGTTTATACTATAATAAATAATAGAGATATGTTAATTTTTAAACTATTTTATTTTCAACATTGCTAAATGCCATTTACTTTAATAAATAGATTCAGTATTGCCGTCGGTCGCAAATACACGGTAATCTATGTCATACATTGAAGTACTTTCATAAATACACGTTGTGCAACTTTTATAAGCTGTCAAACATCGACTAGAATACAGGTAAACTTCGCAAAATAATATAGTAAGTGATTAAATAAATATAGTAAATATTAGAACGAACGACAAAATAGCAGGTTTGGTATGTAAGCAATAAATAAGTGCAGCTCAATGCAAATATTAAGGAAATAATTATTATAAAATGCAAGTTTAATTTAATCACTGTAACACATTTTTAATAGATAAGTATTTACATTTTAGTTAAATATTCAAGATTTTATAAATAATAAACATCTTTATTAATCCCAAAAAACTGTCCAAAAGACTAGCAACCTAATAAGTCTTTCGACCCAAAGACACCAAGATTATAGGTTTTAACATGTCCATGTGACTACGGTCATCTGTACCATAAAATTTGATATGAAAAGTTCAAAGCACACCAACAATAAAACCTATTATGTGGACGATAAACGAAAGAGTTAAAAAAAAATAAGCAATTCATCATAAAATATATGTGTATGTCATTCTGTCAATTCTTTTGAAAAATTTATAACATTCTTTATTATTTTATAATAAATAATATTTATTGAAATAGTTATATATAACGTTACAAAGCAATCCGGATGTATTTAAAATTGAAACTTTACAGTTGTATTAAATAATTATTTAAAATTTTAGTAAAATTAAAGAAAACTATTGCATTTTCTTCCTTTTTATTGTTGTATTTCTGTTTCTTGTAATTTAATTGTACTCTACTGCCTATAGTCATTCCGTTAGTTTGAAAAGAACAATAATAATTTACAAATATTGCAAACTTTTTCAGGCGGAGACTGCGGTAACAACCGTTTGTAGCAGTTGTTTTTTTATATTTGATTAATTAGAACTGTTGTTGAATAAATATCTTCATTCATTCTTTAGTATTATTTGTATTTGGCCAATAAACGATGCCTTATTATATTAAATTGAAAACTTGTTAAAGTTCGTCTAATTAAGACTTGTAATATAATTACACTAAATAAAAATGTAACATTTAAAGTTTTGAATACGACCAGAAGTAATAATAATAATACATTCCTTCAACTATTATTATAAATCGTATATAAAACATCAATGTATTGAGCAATTTTAAAAGTAATTTGAACAATTATAATTTCATGAAAAGACGTATATCTTTGTATTGGGAAGATACAATAACCATTTTATGCTAATAATTATATTTATTCAATACCGTATTCATAATAAAATAAAAATATATAAATTGCTAAAAAGTGCTATTGACAATAGGTCTTTCCGCGATAAATAATAAGTACTTATCAATAGATTTAAATCCAGTAATATACCAAAGCATCTGCTTCATTATTTGGAAGCAAAATTAAAAGAGATTATGTCATAGGACGATGGATTTCTTGCATCGTGACGTCGTATCCAGTGTTAAGAATCGAAAATGTATTGAAATCGACGGGGGGTGGAGTGGCGGGTTTTCTGTGGCGTCGATTCCGATATAGGAAAGGCGGCGCAATTAACATGTGGAAATATGCCGAGCATCGGCTGTCAAAACGGAACATATGTTCGTAATTTGAAGACTGTCCGTGCATACATGTGCGAGTGTGTGTGTGCATGCATGGCTGTGTGTGTGAGTGTGTATGTGTGCGGCTCGCGCGCGCGTTCGCTCGTCGTAACAATATAACAGTACAAGAGAGCCACAATAATTATCAGAGTCACGTGTTAACATCGGGATGCATTCGGAGGTGTTGGGGGCGGCTTTGGCGGGCGCCGTTTGGCCACGGGGAGAGTTTAGGCCGTGAGTGACGGGTCCGTCGCGACGCCGACGGATTGAGCGACGCGCGCGACCGGGAATTTAGATAATTGCTCGCAGATGTATATCTCCTTAGCTCATTTTTTATGCCCGGCTCTCCACAACACACACACACATGCTCGCATACACACTCGCTCACACATACACACATGTATACGTGCAAGCAGCAGACACAGTGGTCTGGTCTCTCTGCGAGAGAGCGCGCAGTCTCGGCGTGCATGCGCGACGGCGAACGTCAAAAAAAGAGGTTATCATCTCTCACCTTCTTCATGATGCCAGTCTTCCGCTTGGAGAACGTCGTGTAGCGACGCAGCTTGTTCTCGATGTATTCCATCTTGATCTTGACGCGGCCCTTGGTCTTCTTGCCGTTGCTCGGCGGTGACTTCTTCGGCTGCAATGTGCCGTAGGTGTCGTCGCCGATGTCGTTGACGCCGCATGCCTCCAGACCTAGGCCCTGACTCGACATGCCCCTATCGTCGTAGCACACAACGTCCGACTTGATGCCGCGCGCCCCGCAACCTCCCCCCGACACCATCGTGTGCCGGGGCGACAGCTGCTGCAGACTTGTGCTCGGCCCGCGGAGTCCGCCCGGCCCCGGGGTCCCGTAGATCTCGGGCACGGCTTCGCCGCTCAGCAGGTTCATGCTGTAGCCCAAGTTGAACCGGGAGTCCCTCCCGCCTGGTTCCATCGTTCCGCACCACAGTTTGAAATGATTGCTGGATATCGCAAGGCGGTGGTATACTCTCTACGTGCGCAGCAACTGTCTGCCGGACTTATTGTCTATCGCTTCCAATTGGACGATCTTCTCTCTCGTATCTATAATGTCTGTTCGTGTTATTACTACTGGACGGCGGCGAGAAACAACCAACTTTTGCGACAACACACCAACAACAACAACAAACCGAGTACACACAATCACAGCTGAGCGCACAATAGAACCCGACCACGGCAAACGCGTGTGCAGTGTGCGCGTGGACGGCGCGCGCGCATCTCTTTCGAATGGGGAACGCGCACAGCAACCGCGCAATCTCCCTCCACACAGCGCGAAAATCGCATCAACACTGTATATGGTACACACCACCCCCATCTACCGTCAATTCACCCCATCGGTAACCCCATCACCCCACGAAAGCACCCTCTCTCTTCGGAGGATCCCGCCGTTCCATCCCGATGGACGTTTCTTGGGCCGGATCCGCGCAATTACGTAAACCGAATACAGTGGGATGTTGAACGCTAAGGACTGCCCAGTCCCATATTTAGCTCCTTATAAGGATAACTCGTCCTTACATGGAGCACCGAGATCCCTCCCTCCGTGTGGTAGAGAGGAATTCCGCGTGCTTTTCTATGTCTGCATGTATATACGTATGTAGTAAGCAAGTATGTGTGTTAGTATGTGTATTTCGATGTGTCTGTGTGTAACAAATTCGACAGGAAGCACGCGCGCGCTCGCAGCACGAAAAAAAAAAGGAAGACTCCGCACCCGGAAGGAAGTCGTCCGCAGTTTCGTTTCCTCCGTGCGCCCGTTATAAAGACTACGCACATCACTTCCTCACTAAACCACTAACTTACTAATTACCAACAAAATGCATTTGGCTAAACTTACACTACGCGTAGGTGCAGTTACAAATCAAAATATTTACATACTACACCATATCAGAAATATATCGGTGCACATTATTGTAAACAAATTCTGAATGACATATTAAATATCAAAAATATTATGACATCACTGAACAACTTCATTCATATTTCAACTAATGTAATATAATTTACCCAGATGATCTTAGTATGATGCACAATTTTAAAATCCCGCACCACTTTTATATAACCTTTTATAGTTAATTAAAAAATGTAAAAAACTGCACAAAATCTCAGTGAATATTATTGTTTATGCAAAATTTAAACAAATTGATTTGTATTTCAATAAATGTAATATAAACCGCTTTTGTTTCGTATAGGAATGATTTTTTTCATTCCTATAAAAAAGGGTTAATAAAATTATCAGAGTTATAACAGTATTTGGATACTAAATAATGATATTAATTTGGCACAAACAAATCTACATATTTAAGAATATTGTAAATTCTTCTTGAATTTATATCTTTTATTCATTTTTAAATGAAATTCTCGGCTGCAATAATTTTCTACCGTTTTGTAATCTATATCCTTAATTTTTTAAATATTTTATAAAAACTGAAAATATTTGCCATGTGTATCGAAAAGCATAAATGAAAGGGTAACATTCAGAATACAGTTGAAAAAGTTTATTTATCAAATTGATGCTTTTTTTGCTCTAATTTCTCTTTTAGCATGAAAATCTGTACAGAATTCAAGATTAGCAGCAATGTGTATCTGATCATATCCAAACTTTTCACTTCTTGTGTGCTTTCTAATATCATGTAACAAATTCATTTTTTTTTATCTCATTTTTATTTATTATAAAAAATCTACATTTATTTATCTACATTTTCTGATTAATATTATAATTTTCAATTTTGTTATATTTTGCGTATAAAAAAGCCAAGACAAGTATTAATACTTAACATCTGAGTAGGCGCACTTGCAAATCAGAATATTTACAAACTTAACCATGCTTGAAATAATAGTAAATACAGTTGTTTATGCGACATAAATAAATGCAGAGTATCATTTGCAATGCAAATCCAATGGAAACTATTAAGTTGATGTGTATTTATAAATAAAAAGAGCTTTAAAATTATATATAAAAAATATAAAATATAAATTAATTAAATATTTATATACATTTTATCCAAATGACTATTAACTTCAATTTAGGACCTCGTAATGTAATCTTACTAATTTTGAAATATATACTTATGGAATAATAGTTGCTGTTCTTCTATTTTTCAATAAATAAATTGTGAACTTTTATTTTTACTAGTTTGTTTTCATTTCATTAGAACCAATATAAACTAACTAAAAATAAACAATACCATCATGGGCATTCTGCCAACTAACTAACATTTTACATGTATTATTATAGAATAAGGAAGAACGGACTTCGACAACCCGGACATTTTTTAAATGAAAAAAAGTAGTTACATCCAGTTTTCTTAAAATATTACTTCTATTGATGAAGCAATTTAAATAAAATTCCATAAAAGCAGATGTTCATAATCTAAATATTCAATACAAACTTTAAAAATAGAAAAAATAAGAACTATTTTAGAAAGTTTGTAACTTTAAATAAACCTATATATAAAATAAGCTGATACATTCAATAATTCATTTGAATCATTTTTTATTGAACGAAAGTACAGCATTATCTTTTTTTATCACAAATAATTACATTGTATTTTAATTATCTTTAAAATGTTAATTGCTACTTGCTTTAGGATCTTCAAATTTCATAAAAGTTTTCTAGTCTTAACAATTTCATATTTTTGAAAGATTATGACAATATATTACATTTGAGTTGTTAATGTATATAGTAATTATTTGCATGTTTCAAATTGTAATAAAACGTATACCAAACTGTGAGTTGAGTCGATTTTGAGAGACGGTTTTTATATAGATTTCATAATAAGGTATTAAATAAACATCTTTAAGAATTACAAGTTAAAATTCTTAAAACTGCAAAATAAATGGGTATGTATAAACAATTTGGGAAACACTGGTCTAACAATACTGTATTGAATTCTATTAAGAAATACCAGATTTAAAGTAACTAGAAATTCAGATTTTTTTAATATAAAATTTATTAATATCGAAATATGGTTTTCAATGAAATTTACTATCAACTGTATGGTACAGCTGTGAACTAAAGTTCATATTATATTATTATCTTATGGCCTAATTAATCCAATCACGATAATATTTATTCTCAATATAAATAAATTTATCTCAATTAATATAGATCCTAGAAAATTAGGTGAAGTGTGAGATGATATTATCTAGTTTAAATTTGTATTATTGATTTAATACAATGAAATATTAATAATTTAAAATTTAACAACGTTAAATGTTTACAAAATTAGATTAAATTGATTATCAAGAGTTATATGATTACATACATTCAAAATTAGTTTTATTAATTTTAATGTAGATAATTAAGGAATTATTCAATTACCTCGTATAGTACGGATAATCGGTTTTGTCAAGACTATATAATACCGGCCTAATCGAGGATTCTAAAACCACACGAAAAATATTTTTTTTAAATCGAACTGTAGTGCTAATAAAAGCAGGTGTTTCTGTACTTTATTTACAATCTTACAAATAATAACATTTTGATCATTAATCATTGATTTTTTTTATCAAGTTCTAAGTTTATTATATAAATTATATTATTGACCGTACTTTTTCCTTTAAATAATAAATTATTTTCTCTAGTTTGTTGTGAGTTCTCACGTAGTTACCAATATCGATTTGTAAATATTAAAAAAAAATATTACCCCAATACCTCGCTTAGTGCGGCTGAACCGGATTGTTTAAAACTGGACTAAACGAGAAATTTAAAACCGAATATTTTTTTTAAATTTTTTCTTTAGTATTTCATTTTATTGTGTTAAATTTACTTTAGGTGACTCAGAGCCGTATTGCTGTTATTAGAGTCGCCTGTCTACATTCTGAGGTTCTCGGTTCGAGTTCCAGATACAACACATAATTATGTGGTTTCTTTTTGTATGATTTTCAGTGCTTCTGGACTGAGGCCTTTGACTTCTTTAAAGCAGTATACGAGTGATTAGTTGTCAATAGGCAATGGTTTCAAAAAGTGTCTGCAACGACGTGGGATTTACTAAATACCAGAAAGATTGTATATCGTTGCAAAAAGTCGCACACAAAAATAGATAAAATTTAGTCCCAAAAAGTGTGGTTCTACTTTTTTTAGTTTAAGAATTACAAAACTTTTAAATCGTTTGTTGACTCCCTCTATAAAGTGATCCTTTTCTTAAGTTTTCTTCTCGATTTGCTGAATTGTTATTTTGATAATTTCCTGTAATATAGAATTCCAGTCGTTGCAAACTTACCAACATTTTCTTGTCTTTTATAAAAAAATGCATTAGATTAAATCTGTTATATAATCACAACTAAATGGATTTTATTCATAGTTTCTTCGAAATATGTAAATAAAATTATATAATTTTATTTATATTATGTTCTATTAATTTATATAAAATTTTTACAATGTTATTTTTGTTTTATTGTTACAATGATGTTCATTATTTCTGTGTTTATATTTTATTACGAATCATAAATTAAAATTATTGATAAATAATGTCATTTTGATTTAATGAAAAGAAGTTAAGAAAATGTTTTATGAACTCTCCTCTGTACAAAATAAAAATAAGTGAATAATGGTGCAACTACACTACACATCCGATAAGCGAAGTCTATTAGGTGACCCATAAAAGGTTGACCATACTTGCGCAGTTGAATTATTCGAAAAGGCGTTATTGACACCATGATATCTGGTATGCATTATGTGCTACCTGTAACGGTTTGAAATATTACCAATTTCAAGAATTCTTGTAAGAATCTATGTGAAATACAATGATTTTTTAGTATAAGGTTTCCTAAAATATAATCCGAAGTATACTGGTGTTCCATCTTCAATGGAATAATTACTCAAATAATCTTTATTACTCAAACGACCAAAGTACTGACTTCCTAAGTGACACAGTTACAAAATATACACACAAAAAATAGATGTATCCTAAAAATTGTGAATCGTAAAAACACATTTTTTACTATTTTTTTAAAATTTTATTGATTATGTGATCCATATAAAATGAAGATGTTTAAAAATTTAGGAATTTAAATTGTTCCGTTGCAGTCTACCAATATTTTGATTTAAAACTATTTGGACATTGTTGAAAATTTACATAAATGTATACATAATTTGAATAAGAATAATGTGGTTTTTGAATAATTGTATCGACAGAATAGCATATAAATGCAAACCCAGAAGAGGCAGTCAATTAAATGAAATAGTATGTAGTCGTGTTTTTAGTTTATTAGCATAAAAAGTGATAATATCTGAACATTACATATAAATGGTGCTTGTGAAATTGCCGAACATTGCATTGTACCAGTGTTTCAAGAAGTATGTTGATTGGTATTTATTACTAAAACAGTTATGAGTGTATTGTTTCATTTGTTTAACATTTTTTGTTGTGTGTTATTGTAGGGTAGATGCAAAATGATCAATGAGTTCCGTACAAATTTAGGAAGTGTACCGTAGAGTATGAGAAGTTTGGGAAATATTGATAAACTTTTACAAGTTCATGAATGAGAAATAAACATTTTTTTGTTCGAGTGGAAATGTAAATTCGTTTTTTATTTGTCCTTTTTTCTATTGAGGTTGTAATTGAATGCTGCAAGCTTATCGAATAATTAATTAGCAGAGAGCGCGAATTTCATACGTGGAAAGTCCCACTATAGCGATGACAAGTCGACTAATTTTAGAAGGAGGGGAAAAGAAAGGATTAAAGCTCCTAAACAGGAAATTTCACGGCGGCGATGGCGCAGCTTCGGATTTGTCGCGGTCGTTGCTTATTACGTGTGCCGGAGCAATAAACAAGCGGACCGTAATTAGAGCCGAGCTTTCCGATATTAAGACAGCATTATAAGTTAATTACAGTTTCAGTTCCGTTGTGCTGTGTCTGTATTGTTGTTACGTATCGCATCGCATTAATCAAAGGGCTCGAAGACGACGCGCGGTGCGGGCGCAGCGTCGAAAGTAAATTGAAATAATTAACCGAATAATTCGCGAAATGCCGATAAATCGGACCGACGGGCCACATAAAGGACGTAGTAATTGCGAAATATAAATAAGAGAGTCGAACAGATAAATACGAGCAGGCCAGGCCATACGAACGAACGAACACAATGCATATTGAATGTTCCGTGTCGTCGTAGTGTACTAAAGACCACAAAGGCCCTAAACGCCGCCCTTGGATGTGGATATATAACTATCTATATATTATCAGTGGCGGATCGTAAGAATTTTTAAGTCGAGTTGTCCATTTTGTACAGGATAAAAATATCCAGATATTTTGAGATTATTGTGTATAAATGTACCTTAAATGAAGTTTCGGTACAACAAAGTCTGCAATTTCATGCCACAAATAAAATATTCCAATTTAGCCAATTTTCTATACAAGAAAAACTATGTAGCTCAAAAAATAATTTAAAATAAACACTTTTTGACAATAATCTTAACTGATCTTAACACGTTAGATACAACTTGTATGTTTCTTTCTTCAAACACAATATATCTGAATCAACCATTACATCATGAAGTAATAGAAGATAATTATAAATTTAACCATTTTGTGCTAAAAATAAACTAGTAAAAATAATAAATTTGAACTAAACGCTCTTCTGTTTTTTTTGCAATGATCCAACCAATTGTTTCTTTTATCAAACACATTCATGATTTAATAGAAGATAATGATAAATTTTACAATTTTGTGCTAAAGATAAACTAGTAAAAATAAACAATTTGAACTAAACGCTGTTCTGTTTT
>JAFMTC010000858.1:344484-504091 GCA_018845635.1 Nicrophorus orbicollis | reverse complement strand
GTGAGAAACTCTTTGTGAGATCTCTTATGCATTGATTGTTTATACAATATAATAACAATAATATTAATAATAACGGTTGGACACAACATTATATCACACGCCAAAAGGCTTCAGTATAGTCCTTAGGTTTAAATTAGGACAAATAACCGTTGGTAAATTAATAATTATTCAAATTTATATTACATTAT
This sequence comes from Nicrophorus orbicollis, assembly GCA_018845635.1. Taxonomy (NCBI): domain Eukaryota; kingdom Metazoa; phylum Arthropoda; class Insecta; order Coleoptera; family Silphidae; genus Nicrophorus; species Nicrophorus orbicollis. The sequence continues at coordinate 503,903 of JAFMTC010000858.1, read as the reverse complement.
TAATATTTTTAATTATTATATTGATAATTAATATGTAAATTAACGTTAAATATCGATGAAATGTGAAATAACGATTCATAGGTTATAAACATATATATATCGAAATCCCGAAACTATAATCCCGACTACATATTTTTTTAAGGTTTACGGGATTTTGATACTATAGGGATTATTGTTTTTGAAATTTCGAATGTCGGTTTGTAATTGTCGGCATTTCGATTTCGCGATCGTGAACTGTTATAAACAATATGCTTAACGATACCCGAAAACTATAGCTCAAGTTAACTAGTAATGAATAGCAAATTAATGATAATTTTATATACTTAGCACGTTTAATTAGTTGTATTAAGTCTTGATCTGTTTTTTGTTCAATTACATGCTCTCAGAATATCCTAGTTTTCCCAAAAAAAAAATTCCACGAAGTTCGCCTACATCACAAAACAATCCATAGAACCATATTAAAAATTGAATATTGTTGTTACTATTATACAAAAATCGCAAATAATTATGAGGTGGTGTTACTAAATAGATATTCTTTACTCATTAAAAAAAATATTGTTATAAATAAATATATTATTTATAATCTACCAGATAAAAATATTAGATAAAAATAACATAAAAATAACTACAATGCAAGAAATATTTTTGTACTGGAAGCTTTCCAAATAACAAGAATATAACATTTAGCAATAACAATAACAAACTATAAACTTCATTTGGTCTCAGCTATCATTTAATTTCCCGGTGGACGTTTATCATAAATATTAATATGAACATTAATTAATTTTCTTGATACTACATTCTGAATCTAATGTTTTATAACGCTTAATCTATTCGTTGGTTTAATGTTATCTTGCAGGTTTATAGAGAAAACTTCATATATTTGTTATGTAAAAAGCATTTATTTGTTTGAAAAGGTTTTTCAAATAATATGTATTTATGTTTTATTTGTTGCAAAAAAAAATGATATAAGTTTTAGATTGTCAAAAACAGTTGTGCTGTATATAATAAAGATAACAATCTAATACTTTTCATTAGTTTCTTATCGATTTTACTTGAAATGAAGTATTGAACGATCATTTTATGTAAATACATTAACTTAAATGAAATATTGTTAATGTATATGCTCTATAGATACTCAAAATGAATTAGTTTATTTACTTTTTATTACTTATTATAATTGAAATAATTACTTTCATCAAATTATAACATATTTCCTTGATTTGAACAACTACTTGCTAAAATTGTCTTATAACATATCAGGTAAATTTTAGATGAAAAAACCAAAGATATTCGTTTTAGATAAATGTATACTATTTGTATATTTTTTACACTCGTTATTTTGATGTAATCTTGCATATCAATAGTCAGAATATTATTATGTAATTTTGGTCTATCCAAGCATCTTGAATGTCTATATGAAGATCTTCATGTATTTTCCAATTCGTAATGAACCATTGGGCCCTGATAATACTTCTTAGACATTGCAATTAGATGCTTTATGTTCATATTGCTCTGAAAATTGCCCTGCATATTAATATTTTAATCCACTTATAATTCCGACTTTTGCTGTAATAACCAATACAGTTTTCTAAACTTTATTTCCAATGTGTATCTAAATATTTGATGTAAATGTCTTGATGTTTGTCTAAATATTTCACTTTCGTTGATTTGGGTTGATCTTGTCTATATAGTTTAAATATGATATCCACAGATTTCATACATTAATCGAAGTTCTCCTTTTTTTTTCTTGCTTATCCTGTAGCTTACTGTAGCTATTGGTTGATGCATTTTGACAAAATTAAAAATCACTAAATATTACTAAATACTTTTTCTTATATATTTATACGTGAAATTCGAAATTATATTTCGAACAACCTAAATAATAATTCGGCATTAAACTTATTAATTATTTATTCATTTTGTTAATTATTTTTTAAATATGACCTCTTACTGTATAATTAATTAAAAAACATATCCATTTATTATCATGAAAAAGCACGTAATATTAAATTAAAAACGTAGTGAAAAAGTCATCATTACTCATCATATTATAGTGAAGTTAATTCACATATAACAAAAAAATATATATAATTTTAAATTGATTATGGTGGGTCATCACTCATTAAATTACTGTGTAAATGATAGATCGAATAGCATTTATTATTATAATAAGTATTCTCTTATTTATAACAAAAAGCAACAATTATATTATTTAAAGTAATTATTATTTTTCTCAAAAAAAAAAACACTGCACTGAATAATGATGTGTTAATATGCAGGCGTGCGTCGTTTAAAATGTAATGACGATAAGCGATCTGGAAAGCGCGTTACGTAGTAAATAAATATATGCAATAAAAACATAATTCGCAGCGAGGAGATCGCGTTTCCTGCCAAAAGAAGTAAACCGACGCCAGGATTGTCCATATTTATATACAAATATGAATATTAAAAAAAATACATACAATACGCCTATAATTGGTTCCACATGATATGATGTACATGCAGGTATATTTTTTTTCGTAAAGTGTATCACAATTATTAATGCTCGTTTTTGGCTTAATTGTTTCGTCAAAAAGCGTGCGGATCGCGCGACGGCCGGATCCGTTTACGGGAAGTTCGGTCCTTCTTTGCCGCATCCTTCTTACACGCCCGTCCCATGCGAGAGTTATGCAACAACTCACAGGCGCGCGCTTTTTTCCGCTGCCGTCGATAAATAAACATATAATAATTCCTTTAAAATTAATGACCGATCGGCCAAATCGGGGGCAGGCTTTTCTTGGCAATACCTGAGCACATGCTAATTAACGATCTTACGCAGCCGACGATGATTGTGAGATTATTTCCTCCTCGCCTTTTCGCATCGTATCAGTTCCGTACTTCGATTAAAAAAGGAACAACAACAACAACAAAAAATTATGCGATGCGCAACGACGAAAGCAAAACTAATAAAAAACGAAAGGGAACCACAGCAGCACAACGGTCATTTCCTCTCGTAATTACGCAACACGAAAATGTGTCCCGCCACCTTTGTTTATTAATCATCACCGGCAGAAGGCACGAAAAAAAGGAATGTGTACATAAGGTAACAACATTTAACGAGAGATAGTTATCGGACTGGGAGAAGTGTCCGTGTATGCATGTGTACATATATGCAAATCGCTTAATGTCGCCGCGGAAAAAAAATTAGATGGAAATCTTCCGTTTCGTTACAGATAGAAACGGTTGCCCAAATACGGATAAACAGTTGTTGTTGACTTTTTTTTGTTTTCTCCACCCTGTTATCAAAATCATTAATTAAGTGTGTATGATAACGTCACCTCAAATGGGTTCTGTAATATTGAATTACAGAACGTTTTTCTCAATTGCTGTAGTTAATTTAATTACACACAAAAATCAAATGTAAAAAGCAATCCGTATCTTTAGCGTTGTGCCTCTCGCATGCACAATGATCACATTTGTACTAAAACCTAAATAGTTCTTTTCCTCGATAGATACTGCTCTTTCCTGAAAGTTAACTCTTAGTACACATTGCAGCTAAAAGAAAAAAATCGGTGTTATCACTTTTTTTTTATTTGTGTTATTACATCTACATATTTACATATAAAATTATTAAGGGTTCATGCTCCTCTGCTGCAGTCCATGGGTGTTCCATAGGCTGGTATTGCAAGTGAGCTTCTTCTATTTATTTGTTCCATTTTTATACATTTCTTTCATTTTCTTTTTAAACTTTTCTATATTCTTCTCTTTTTTTTATGTTATCCGGCAATTTATTGTATTTCATTACTCCTCCTACCAGAATACTATCATTTAGTAAGGCTGTCCTATTCCCCTCTGGTCTTATGTCGTTCCTTCCTCTTGTTCTGTATTGATGTGTATCTTTGTTTCTTTCTATTATTATGTCCGTCTTTGCTAATTTTGTTTATTATTTTATGTATTGCTATATTCATTTGTATTTCAATTATTTCTTCTACTCCTTGTACGTGTTGATTTTTTTTTCGAACTTAATACTTTTTAGTTTGTTTTGCTGTCTCTTTAGCGCAATCTTGTTGTAATTTGTGGTACTTCCCCAAACTGCCATACCGTAACTTATCCTGGATGTGAACATCGAATGAAATACACCAATACTGCACTCATCTGGTATAAACTTTTCTGTCCTACACTCCTATGCACGCCGAGTTTTTTTTTAAATAAGTTGTTAATGTGCGGATCCCAACTCATTTTTTCATTTATCAATATTCCCAGATAAACTGCCTGTTCAACCTGTTCTATTGGTATATTGTGTATTTCTATTTTTATATTAATTTTCTTTTTATTTTTTTGTTTTATTAAGTATTTTGTTTTTTCCTCGTTTATTGTTAGAAGACCACTTCTCCAGTTTTGCCATATCGGCTGCTATATCTTCTAATTGTTGTTTCCTTTCCTCTGTAGACCATACACGTGTAATCTGCATACATGTAGACGCTGTCTCTGAATACTATCTCTTCTATATCTAACGTGTATATTCCATACAGCACCGGAGCGAGAACTCCCCCCTGAGGTATACCATACCTGGCAACCCTCTCTTCGCTTATTTCATTTTATATTTTCACTCTTTGAGGCCTTTCTTTGAGTTATATTTCGATTATTTGAACCGCTCCATCACCCATATCCATAAACTTCATTTTATTTATTAATACTTCTTTCGATACTGTGTCAAATGCTTTTTTCATGTCTATAAATATGGTAAAAGCATATTCATTTCCATCTAGTATTCTTTTTATATTCGTTCTCATGTCCATCAAAGTCGCCGTTGTGTCCGAAATCCATATTAATTCCTACTTTATAATCTTTCATTTTCTAAGTATTCCATCAATATTTTGTATAATATTTTGAGAATAAACTACTTATTTACAAAACAGATTTGATGCCATTCTTTACCTATTGCATTTAACTTTGAGGAACAGTCAGTAATTCTAATATAGACGTTTTACAACTATTTTAATCCAAAAGACTGCGCACTTTCGTACAAGTCCCCTGGTACGTGATAAATAACACTATCCACAAAGACCTCCAAATAAACAAAGTGAAAACTGAAATCCCCAATTTTAGTGCGTGATACCAGAGAAAACTATCCTGTCTGGTATTCAGTCTGTTATCCAGTCTCAAGTATCATGCATTAACTTTATTAGACAATAATGATGTGGAGAATACTAACTAAAAAAACACAATACTCTTGACCTCCCCTTTGGAATTTAAATTTATATTATGTATTTTTTTGTATTAGTTATCAAAAGGATTTTTTATTTAAATTGTTATTGGGCTAAAAATGTTATTGGGAAATTATTCCACTCACTGTTAATTTTTGTTTCCATTTTATTTTGTTTATTTTATAGACAAAAATAATTGTTTATTGCCATATGTGATAGATTATACTTAATAAATAAAAACTACAAAAAAAAGTACAACAATATGTCATCTCCCTCGCAGTGTTTCCTAAACTTATTCGTGCCTTATATTCCATTTTCGTTCTAAAATTACTATTTAACAATTAAAAGAATAAATATTTTTTTGATTCAAAAATTTAATAATTCACTTAATAAACTTAGATGATAAAATCACTTGATTCATATTTTTCTCATCTATGAGTTTTTCTTGATACTGTATATTTGATGTATGAAACAAATTCACTAACATTCGCTGAATCATCAAAGTTGGAAAATCAATTTATTTACAACAGAAAATTATAAATCACCTAATAGAAATTTCATATGATCGACAATGATAAGTATACTAATATCAGTTCACATTTTTTGGAATCAATAAAACTTTAAAAATATTTTTTTAAAATTGTTATGTACGTCTTTTTTATAACCCTTTACAGACGCTGTGCAGGTTTGTCACTTAAAAAATACTAAGACTATCAAATAGTTCCAGAATGATTTTTTATCATTTATTGTTTTTTTTTTTTTGCTTTATTGTGTCTTTGGGCCGAAAGACTTAAGTCGTTAGCCCTTTAATTACTTTTTTGTGATTAATAACGATGTTTATTATTAGTTCCATATTTATTTTTAAGTAATTTTTTAAGTAAAAGTCTCACACGAACTGCATTTTCTTCTAGCTCAATCTATTGATTGGCATTAGCTTTAATAGCATTAATACACTTTTCAACTGAATTTAGAACTTAATTTTTTTCTTATATTCTTCATATTAGGGCACCGTCTTCTGCATAAGATGTAATAATTTTCATTGTTAGATGATTGAGATCTAATACATTTGTAGCTTATTTTATACATTTTTGTAATTGGTGGTGTTTTCTAATGATTTAGATTTAAAAAAGCATTCTTAACGGCTTCCCTGTCTCTTAACTTTGATACATCGATTAGCATTAAAAAAAAATGTTTTCTGCTTTCAACAAGTTGAATTTCAATATAATCACTAATTTCGTCTATTGTTATGATAACAGACTTCTTACTTTTTATTTATTTTTTTATTTTTATTTATAATCTTATTTATAACAAAAGATTCAGTAAATGATTTAAAGGTTGACAAATGACAAATGAATATTGGATAGTGCCCACAGGCGGTTTTCCTTTAATTGCTAATTAGATATTAAATCTCTTTGGAAGATCCAATAATCGTTTCACTCGATTAAGCTATTATCAAGAATATTTATTGTTTTTTTAGCCTATGTTGTTATCTGCTACTATATTTTATAATGGCTTTCACCACTGTTTCTATTTGAAGATCCTCGTGAATTATCCTGTTTGTAATGTACCATGAAGCTCCTATGATTCTTCTTAGATTTTACGACTGGAATATTTGTATAGTAGCAATATTAGATTTGCTAGTGCTTCCCCACAGCTGTATTTCATAGGTCCAGACTGGTTTTAAAATTACCTTATAAATATTTTCTTTTGAAACTTGTGAGTCTTCTCGTAGTAGCCAGTACAGCTTCCTGAACTTGATTTCAAGTTGTTCTCTTTTTGCTTGGATGTGATCTTTCCAGGTCAATCTTCTATCCAGATGCATACCCAAATATTTAACTTTATTAGCTGTCGGTATAATTTTTCCGTTGATAGTCACCGATGGTCACTAGTCTTTTCTCATGGTAAAGGTAACATGCACTGATTTTGATTTATTGACTTTCAATCTCCATTTTTGTAGCCATTCCTGTACTAAGTTCATGGTTTCTTGCAGATGATGTAATGTACATGCTGCGTCTGCATCCGATGATATTATTGCAGTATGCAGCAAATGTTGCGACTGTTGTTTTATCAGCTAAAGGCATATTTGCAGTATATAATATATATAGAAGAGGTCCCAACACGTTTCCTTGTGGTACACCTGATTTGATTGGATACAAATATCTTACTGCAACGAACACTTTCACTTGAAATAATCTTCCTGTCTAATACGAGTTTATTATTTTGTAAAAATTGTATGGTAGAGACCTTCTTTAATTTATTGTATAATCACGTGTGCCACACTTTATCGAACGTTTGAGACTCCTCTAAGAATAGACTTCTTACTGAATTGCATAGTTTTCACGTTTTTGTCAACTTTTACCAGAACGGGTTTAAGAAATGCTGATATTGATAAATTGATTAATTTAAAAGTATGATTTTTCTCAGATTTTTTATAATTATCCTCAAGAATATGATAGACAATTGCAGTATGTAAGTAGTAAATAGAGACTGAATTTTGTCCTTTTTCAAAATTTTTGAATTGTCCCACTTAAGAATGAGTATTGCTCCACTGTGAGTGGGAAAACATAGTTCTGGAAAGTCTGTATTCCTCGAAATCCAGATATAATTTGCAAATTCAAGTATCTCACATAAACCATACTCTAATAACAAATGTCTTTATCATTAAATTATTTCGTTGTTATTATTATTTTCATAGTCATTACTATTTTCTTTAATTATTTTAATAGTCTATGTATTTTGACAAAAAAAATATTATTATTCAACTATATTTTACCAATTCATGAATCTAATTTTAATGTATCAACTAATATACATGATAATATAATCATTTATAATCAAACTGCAAGAATTATAAATAATTTTAGATAAATTTTAATCCGCAAAAAAGTGTTAGAACATTTACATATTTGATAAGAAAGTAATGAAAGTTATGAGATTATTACAAAATCTCCTTATATAGGTACGAAAATGGTTTTATCTACGTCATTATGAATCACCTATTGCGATAAACGCTAATGCAATCCTTATATGGACTTGAGTATATATAGTACGCACTTTAAGGCAAAATTTAAAAAATCAGAAAACAGATAATTATAGTTACATTGCAAAGTAACTAATAGAAGTACTTGTTCAAGTATTTGCATAAAAATGTATCATTTAATGACGGTAAATGAGAAATGCATTCAATTATGTAAATATATGTCGTAACATAACAAGTAAATTCATTTGTAATTTACGTACTACTCGTTCGAAGAAATACTTTAGAGTTAAAAGAAAATAATAAATATTTTAATTATCATAATAATAATGTTTATTGTTAAAGTCACACAAAGCAAACAATGATAAAATAGAATATATAAAATAGAATAGACTACACTAATCATAGGTCTTCTAATTATTATTAATAGTTACAACAACTACAAAAAATATAAAATTGAACAAATGCAAAAGAAAAATTTAAAAAATGCTATTACTGCGCAATAGACCCTAGGTATTTCTGCCCTCAAATTATTATTCCCTTAAAAAAGTTTACAAATATTGTGATTTATTTGTAAACTAGTAAATAGTATTCCCAATTAAAGTAATGGAATGTAACAGATCTTTTTAACATTTTAAAGTCTTCGTTAGTTTTAATCTTTTAGATTTGATTCATCATAATTATTCTTTTCTATTATCTGTTTCTGCTAACTTTTGATCATTGAATATGAAATAACCAAAACCAATGTTCTTAAGTAACAAAATCGACACCAATATTTCACCTTGATAGTTTTTTGGTCAATAGTATGATAGTTAATATTATTTATAAAAACAAGTTTATTTGGCAAAAAATTGAGACTATCTGTACACATTTTTCGTTGTAAAAAATTGCTGTTTTATTATTAACAATTTAATTAATGATTTGTATTTTACAACTTAAACATAACTTGTTAAGGGATCCCAGTTTCAGCGATTTTCATTAAAAAAAGTCAGAGTTCAGGTATTATTTAGAAAAAGCTTGTAAAAAGTAGTATACATTAATTTAGAGCGTTTGATATAAACTCAGCATCTAATTCATTATTAGTTTTAACCTTCATCCAGAATGTATTTACACATTAACTATTAAAAAAATTAAATATAAATTGTATTTTTATAAATTATATTATTAACTAACTAATAATTATAATATTTAATGTAACAGATACATAGATAAAAATGAAACAAATAACAAAAATTGTTATAAAGGTCTATTATTTGCAATTTTTTCGTCCATATTAACTAATTATTAAACTATTTTTTGTTATTTATATATTTTTTCTGTATTTATACTTTTTTTTAATTCTCTGCAGCAATTTTATAAATTTCGTGATAATTGAGATTGAGTAGGGTGAAAAGACCAAGTTCGATAGCCCTTTGACCCGACTTTTGGTTGATATTATTATTTTGTTGATATAAAACTATGTATATTTTTCAAGTACCTTCAGTTTTCAGTTTTTATTATTTATATTTGGAATATGTCCTTGTTTTACTGGCCAATAATTCTATTGACATTGAATCGCTTATATTTTCTAATTGTTTATAAATTCCTTTTACTTTACTTTTAAAATTAGAGTAATTCTTGACTTTTGATTAATTTCTTTGTGTCGCCTATGCAGTTATCATCTTCTTTAATGAAAAGTGTAAATAACAATTTCTGATACGAAATACTTATAATAATTTATAACACTCATTTATTTGTGATTATTCATACCAATGCAGCAAATTATATATTAATTAATCAATTAATTGATATAATTTTGATAGAAATAAGCAATAAAGATAACTCATAATAAAAGGTGACCAGATTTCAATGCTGTAAAAACGATTTACAGTTTAATCAATTATCTACAGTTTGTATCTTTATATACAATATATTTTCTAATAATTAGTAATAAAATTGATTATTTTTCCAATACAAAAAGCTATTAACCATCATCTTTCCGTCTTTATGTTCTAAATTTATTACTTTTCCATTAATTTACTAAACTATTACACTATTTTTTATTTGATTCAATTAATTTATCGAAATTTGGAAACAAATAATCGAATGTTTGGATTTAAAAATTATTAATATTCATTTGAAAATAATTAATGTTCATGTAACAAAATCTAAATAGTTAAAATATAAAGTATGTTTAATTGCGAAAAAAAACTTTAAACATATAAAAATTAATAATACAATTATGTAACATTTATTGAATAATTTTTAAACATATAATTTTCTTTCTTTAACATTTATTGATTATTTGTAACAAAACAAATTGGCAATAAATAAATATAATTGACATATAGAAAAATAAATAAAAAATATTTCTGAACGAAAACCTTCCAAAATTTGAATTAACTCTAAAGAATAACAATAACAACTTAAATAAAATTAACACTATAAAATAACTAAAAAAATAATGAACTCTAAAAATAATTACTATACACTTTAGAACCCTCGGAAAGACCTTTTCTATTCCATAACCAAAATTGTTCCAGTCCTCGATAGATACCTCTCCCTTTCCCTCCAAGTTTTGTATCCGTCGAAATCCATCAACCCCTCCTAAATATATGTATCACAGACTTACCCTATACCAGTATCTATTATCCCTATAATTATGTCCCTTCCCTTTCCCAGAGGCTGCCTTTTTTTGTATAATGAGTTTTTTTCACTTTCTTGTTCATTTCTACAAAACCATTAGTCTTTCCGCCTATGAATATTATATACATAGGCGGAAAGACTAATGGTTTTGTTTTTTTTTTAGAATTATGTTTTGTTTTTATGATTGGCCAATAAATTATATTTTATTATTAATTACCAGACAATTAATTTTTGAAGGAGAGATCAAGGGAGTTGTGTCTTTTTAGTGTAGAGAGTTTTACAAGCTTAATGCAAGATAGTTGGGGTGGTTGGGGTTCCAGTCAGCTCTGGTATCGCGCACTAAATTTGGAGATTTCACTTTGTTCATTTGGAGTTCATTGTGAATACGCCCATACCTCGCTTTACGGCCTAGATACGTTCCACGAAACTTGGCCGTAAAGCGAAAAGTCGTATAAAGAAGATTGGTAACATGTAGATATATCGACATGGAAAAAAGTTTTTTTGCCGTTATTTTGCCTAATTGCCTTAATTGAAAAGGGCCGTTATATCGAAATGCTGTATGAAGAGCGGCCGTATAGCGAGGTATGGGTGTAGTATCAATTGTCACGTACCAGTGGGTTTATACCAGAATGATCAGGAAATTTAATTACGAATATTTCGCTAAATTTATCTTTCAATTTCCAACCGAATGCTATATATTATAATGTTTTTGACAATAATAACAATTGTTGCAAGAATAATTTTAAAAAATAGTCTCAATACGGTGGAAATAAAGAAATATAAAGAAAAATAAGTCCATTGCTACATAGGGCAATAGATCATAGGTCTTTCTTTCAGAAATTTTACTTTCATTTGTATATACCTCTATTAGTTATTTCTATATATGTACGTTCCACTTTTTTGTAGGTAATGAATAATAAATCTTTTCCTTTAAATTGGTAAAAGTAATATTTTTTTCAAAAAGATTTAAAATTCCACCGGATAAATTAATGATCTGCTTAATTAAGTATAATAATATATAATATACTAAATCGTTATAAAACTAATTAATTCTGAATGACAATTAATTAGACAATTAATGAAATCATATTAACACTTCTATCAAATGAACTGTTTTTCCGGTAAGTAAAAATGTTTCTACTGAGCAAACAAAGCGATAAAGCAAAGTGTATTATTAAATATCAATATGAATTATTTATACAATCGAGTTCCAGTCGAGCTGATCGAGGATGTGATAAAGTACGAATTCATTGATAGACTGATCATTAGCTTTTGAATTGTTTATATTTCTCGGTGTTAAATCATTCGATTGAAATGGGTCTCGCGTATACCGGAGCGCGCGCGTGTGTGTGCGCGCGTTTGTGTGTGGCTTTCTTAAAATTGATTTTCTATTCGCGGCCGCGATTTCCTTCCTGCATTTAAAAAGAAATTAAAGCTGAGGAAAAAAATGACACACAGAGTGATGCTAGAGAGAAGAGAGAAAAAAGAATGGAAAGAAGCAGTTTCCGATTCGTTTAGAAGGTCTTGTCGACTTGCCATCCGAGTCCACTACATGCTGTGCAATGTACATGCGATTGTATGCGTGTGTGTGTGAAGTCTGGTTGAAATGAAAGAGAGGAGAGTTTGCAAGAAAGAAGACGAGTCGGAGTCTGAGCTGGAGAGTTGAGGACGACAATTAGTATTCTCGGCAAATATAAACTTTATTATCATCATTTTATGTACTCGGTGGTAAGACAACGCACATATATATCGTGTTAATTACTTTACTAGAAATCGAGAATCCTAGCAATGTTAATGCGCTTTCATTGCGTTGCCCCTTGCTTGCCTTCCACTTCTGCCTCTTCAATCTCCGATACTTCTTCTTCGCGAAGTCACAAACTATAAAAGAGGATAGAAACACAACAAAACAGTAATAATCCATTGCAATCTTGGTTCTCCTTGAACAATTTTCCTTGTTAATTATTCTTCTTTCATTTAATTTATTGAATAAGTTTCAAAATACGTTTGACAATTAATTTAATTTATTATTAATATAATTGTAATTTGAAAATCGATTCATTAGATACATTTGTTTTACTAATTAATAAATGATATTCTTAGCAATTAACATCTTACCAAATGACCCATATTCTTTCAAATTATATTTTTTCATTTTTCATTCCCTCTTGTAATATTTCAAGAAATAGTAGATCGAATCTCACCCTAGTCAGGTTCTCTTTACGGACCAATAGCAGTCGCAGTATTAGGAATAGCAGCAAGTACACAGAGAAGGGAACTAGTGGAATCGTAGCTCATCAGTACACTAATAACTATTACACGATAACCAAAAAATAATTTATAAAAATTAATGTGATTATCAATAAAAAAAATATAACATCTTAATTTGGAAAGTTTACAAAGTTGATAATCTCAAACCTCCACAAGATTTATTCAATGTGCACTCAAAAGATTGAAAACTAAAATGTTCATCAAAACAAACAAAAAGCCTAAATTTATACATGAAGCATATTTAATGCTTTCATAATGTTTTACATTGAATTATACTATAATTAACAATTACCATAAGAATGTTTGATCAATTATAACATGAAATATTTTTTTAAAGATCGCGTGTGTGCAAAATCTCTTACGAATAATTTTACCGTCCAATTATGTTAACAAACTGCTACTTGAAGATATAAAAATGAGTGAACGTCACGTCAGTTTCGTGAAAAAAATCAATTATTATTCGAAAAAAGATATGTGCAAATAAAAATTTTAATGTTTAATTAGATAACAGTTATTTGATAGAATCGCTGTATAGTGTTTTTGATTTATTCATTACAAGTTAATTTGAAATATAAATTAAGACCGAAGCAGTGTAATATTTCCATTTTACCATTACATCTTTCCTTGTAATTTTATTCAAATTATATAAAATTCTTTAAGTAACTTTGAAAGTTTAAATTTAATTTTCTGGTACTTTAAATTTTCTTTTTTTTACCAGATAACAGATTTGTACTTTATATAATATCTCAATTATTGTTTTAATTAAAATGTTTATTTCCAATGAATATTTAAACGATGATTAATAATTATTAATTCAGTTCTTTAAATATTTTTTTTTTTCAAAATTGCTTATGTTTGCGATTGTCGTTTTCTTTTACTCTTTTTTCTTACATTTTATACATATTATTATTTGTAATATTGATTACTTTTCAACAATTCTTCCTAAATTAGGATCATTTTCATTAATAATAATGTAATTTTTTTATTGTCAAGCTTTATTAACATGTTTTTACGTCATTACTGAAAATAATTTATGAATAAATCATTAAAATCAATTAAAATTTCTAACATCCTCTTCATCGAAATTATTTAAATCGATAGATTTGCCATTCGGGTGGTAATATATCTTACGTACATTTTTCTTCTTTCAGAGCAACTTCAGAACTTATATTTTGCTTGTTATCAGAAGTAATATTAACCGTTAACATGTTTTTTTTAAATTCATACATTAAATAACTAGAGATTCATTGTCAATAATTTATCTTTTCGTAATGATGAATATGTAGCCAAACTTCGAATAATTTTACTTAAGTTACATAGTATATAATATATAAGTCCAAAGTAAAATTTTGTTAGTTATAACAAAATTTGTTTTAATACATGCAATTTTCTAAACTCTCTCTCTCTCTGTTATTATTGGACATAAAATCTTGTAAAATATATCTAAATGCAACTAAATCAAAAGTAACTGAAATCAAAGCATGTGCTTACTTTAAAAAAAAACAGTAATTAAGTAAATATCATATCTGTGAATATAGTAATAATACTTATCAAAACTTAATTTATATTTTTAAAACAATAGTAAATATTTGTATTAGCCACAAATTGGTGCTATCCATTGTGATCTTTATATAAATAATAATATCACAAAATGTATTGAATTCTTAATACAAAGTGCAAATAATCAGTCTTTCTGCCCAAATATACTAAATTAAATACAATAATAGAGGTTGAAAGACTTGGTTAATAACCCTTTGTTATTACCATTTAATATTTAGATGTTTCATGAATTTTGTCGGTTTGTGGGTGTTACAATACATATAATTATTATTTCTAAAGTAATCAAACGTAAAAAGATAATTTCATATTAAAAAATATCTTCAAATATGCGAGTAACACTGATCAAAAATATTAATTAATATTTAATATAGGATACTTTATGGTTCAGGACTGAATGATTGTAGTCAATAGCACTTTGTGTTGAAAAATTGCAATAAATCTGGTTTATTCATAATTTCTACCAGTCAGAATGACCTATAGCCCTTTGCAGCAACGGTAATATTTGTGTTTTCTTTTCCTTATAAGTATATGAATGTTGTATTATTTTTATCAATGTTGCATAGAAAGTAATAGATTGTTTCTATATATTGTTAGTAATTAAAATACACAGATAATTAATTAATATATCCAATGCTATTTTTTGTATTGGAATAATTATAAATTGAGAAAATGGCTATCGACTAAAGTTCTACTAATTTTCACATTAAACTGAGACTTTTTATTTAACTAATGTTTTTAACAAAACTGTTTAAATTTATTTAAAAAAACAAAGCAAACGAATTAAATTAATTTTAAATAAGTTAAAAGGATCAAATTAAAAAATCACAAAAGGCTTTGACTTTTTGTTCTAAATTCTATTATACAACGTTCTAAAATAATGTTTTAGAACGTTGTTCTTTCTTTTTGTAAACAAATAAAAACGTGTTTTGATAACTAAATGTTATATATACAGAAACAGAAAAAAACATTTGTAGTCAGAACTTGGGTATAGAATTTTTATTGTATACAATTTTAATGAGAACATTTAAGAAATAATGGGTAAGAGCCGTGGAGAGGTATTGACCATAATGTGAGGAGCTTATCGAGAGTGATCCGAGAGCGGACATGTCGTCTTCAATAAAATGATTTCGAAATTTTTGATTTATGTCTCGCTCGATACCCATCAGGTTATTATACTAATACTAATTCCATTGACTTTTTTGTTTTGCGCTAATCAATCGATCTAAAAATATGTTCATTGTGTGTAATGCAGCATTGATAAAAAGCCAGGCAGCAGCGTCCAGCATCCAGCAGAAGCCAAGAAGTAGGAGAGTATTTGATGGACTTATATGGCGAAAGTCCTGCCGCGAGAGACAACCCGCGATCTCTTGTCTATTCGCGTCGATCTTGTCAAAGTTCGCCGAACGTTCTCGCAACGGTCTCCTCCTTCTTGCTTTCTGTATGTTCGATGTTGCTGGCTACTACTGGCTGTTGGATGGATGCTGTTTCGCGTAGGATCACATAGCATTGCAAAAAACAACAACAACAACAAATACAAAAAAAAGGATAGCAGCAAAAGTAAAATAAAAAGCATTCACTTTACATAATCTTAGAGGCCACTCGAAATGGTCATTTCATAGAGCGCCGACTGTGGCAAGTGGAAGAGGGAGACCTTTAAATGGCAATTACGCAACTGAAATGATCATGATTATTATTATTAATAAGAACAAAATGCGAAAGCGGAGGGAACCATGCGACAGTGAGATAATTGTGAGCAGGGGCTGACCATATCCATTCTGCATTAATTGCCATTAATTATGATATTCCATCAAACGCAAATATATTTGGTGCGCGGAAGTGCCTTAAATTATTGACGCAACATTTTTGGGACGCGAAACACATTAATTACCCACTAATTTACAATTAAATTTCCCTTATACATTAACTTAACATTATACCAAGTACGTCTCGCTCACACAATTACCTCTGCGATGGGAATTCAAAATTTTACCGTGAGCGGCACTAATGGATTGATTAAGAACTTGGTTTTAACCAAAATAATTGATAATCCTTCCTGAATTATGGCTAACAGGCAATTTCATCGATATCTCAATTTCATCTTGACAATCCATATTCCTTTAAATAATCGTTTTTAAAATGATTATTATTATCTTCAGCATATAACTTATTTATTAAATTAAACATATTTTTTAGGCCAAAATACTCTTCACTTATGTCATTTAGACCAACATTTAACATAATGAACTACAATTATGTAAAATTCAAATGAATATATTATTAAAACTATAACTCAATATAATTATTATTAAGAATTTATTTTAAAATAAATTTCATGTTAAATAATATATGAAGCTGTAAATGTCATCTGTTATTTTAGTAGAAATTTTTAGATAAAATATATTTATTTAGTATATATATTATTACCATGTTAAAACTTGTGAACTTTACGATATCATTAAATAACATGTTTCCCGAAAACAAATCAATTGATGGATAACCTGTACAATAAGAACGGATAATCAAGGAAATCACAACTATCAACTCTCACCATATATT
Source organism: Nicrophorus orbicollis (assembly GCA_018845635.1). Lineage (NCBI taxonomy): Eukaryota > Metazoa > Arthropoda > Insecta > Coleoptera > Silphidae > Nicrophorus > Nicrophorus orbicollis. The sequence goes on along the minus strand of JAFMTC010000858.1, from coordinate 486,728 downwards.
TATTTCTCGGAGCCTCAAAGAACAATAAAATAATAATATTGTTTCTTTGATTTTATTGTTTTTATGTTTGATATTGAGTTCTTTAAAAATATACTTAGAATTTATGTTATGCCAATAAAGGTCTAATACTCTAATACTCTTGAGAATCTCAGGTAAAACTTGTGACAAGATAATGTCAATTCCCTACCATGTCGGGCATTACAAAACATCAGTTAGCTTCGAGAAACCATACGAGCAACATAGTTAATATTCGATCTAACACTGGAGTATCAAGCGAGGTTTATAATGGTAGGTAAAGACATTGCTACAACGTTTACAGAAAAGTTAACGTTGTGACACATTATTGACATATCGATGTAAGCAATGGAAATACTAGGGGCAACTCATAGCCGAGTTGTTAACAAAATCTTGTGCGAAAGGTGCTAGTTCAAACTCCACCACTGACTGATTTTTCTGACATTTACTGGTCAGCAATAAGGTGGGCTGATAAGGACCGAAAACGTGCTATAAATAAGGCCGTAACATAAAAAAATGAAGCTACTACTGTTTACAAGTATACCGACGACTTTGGAGGATCAATAGCTTCAGCTATTGGATAGGTGGAATAGATGAGCAAAAACAAAGACTATATGGTAGTATTAATCTGGGCTCAAGATAAATTGCTGAGATTAATGCTGCACTACAAATGTAAATATAAAAAAAATATATGAAATAAATAACAAATAACTTTTTTTCTCCATAATTTAACCAGGTCTTCCTTTTAGTCCCGTAAAAGTATAAAATATTGATTACTTATAGAAACATTCATGTAATTTCAAAGATAAACGCTACTTAACATTAGTATTTGTGTAATATCAATTGTAAGTATTATGAAAACTTTGTACATGAATTAACCAAGTATTAATTATTTCTTGATTACTATCAAAGAGAAGGCATTACTGAAAAATTATAATTTCTGTAATTACTCTTTTCCTTTCCTCTTTATTTTATATATACACACACATAAAAGTGACTAAAATGACCAAAGGCATAAAAAGCATATAAATTTTCACAATAATTCATAAAAAATGCATTCTGGAAATAGACGTATGTATATAAAAAAAATATTAAAACCAAATAAAAGTAAACCTTCTGAAAATTAAACAAATAATAACAAATTCTGTAGCATTTGACTGGACAAGATTCGTCCGGACACGAGCTATCCTCTCTTAATAATGAAAGACCCGGCAATCCCCCGATTCATAATCGTAGGAGACTCTCCGACTCATCCACGTCAAACATCAAAATATAAACATAGTATCCCGAAAAACAGACGTAACTTTCAACATTCAAGTTGTATAAAACTCTTCAAGCGCTGCAAAACCTCTGTTTATGAGGAATTTATGAGTGAATTTAATTTATTGATGTAGGTATTAACAGTGTGGTCATGTATATATATACATTTTATTATAAACAAAATTATTATCCATAAATGTAACTGTTTCCAGGAAAATTGGATTAAATATAAATGAACATTATAAGTTACTCCGATTTTCCATTAGCTGAAGAAAAATTTAATATAAAAATATATTTTGCAGCAGCTGTTTGAACCATACAGTTTAAGTTGTCAGTTAGTAATAGATAAATCTCATTAGTTGCATTGAGAATTTTGTAAATAAAAAATGTATTTATTAGGAGGATATGCTATTTTAAATATTTTAACATTTAATAATAAATAAAATCATGAAAATTATTGTCTACACTTTCCGTTGTTCTGCAACATGTAAAACATCCATCCATAAATCCATCTGCCGTCCAATCCTGGAATGTGGTTTCCCCCTTCTCTCCCAATGACCGAAACCTGTTCTGAAAAATCTTTCCGTATCCGAACGTTCCTCCCTTCGTATCCTAACCAGGATCCGCCATCCAAACAACCCGCTCCAAAATCCTCCGAATGACCTCCTCTATTCCAAAACCAAAATTGTTCCAGTCCTCGAAAGATACCTCTCCCTTTCCCTTTAAGTTCATCTCAAAAGACTCAAAATTATCCTCTCTCTCCAAATTTTGTATCCCTAGAACTCCATCAAGCTCTCCTAAATATAAGTATCCCAGAGTAACCCTATTCCAGTATCTATTATACCTATAATTATGTTTTTTCCCTTTCCCAGAAGCTGCTTCTTCTTTATGTATAATGATTTTTTTCACTTTTTATGTAATTGTTAATCAATAGTGTTAATTTAGTTTCCTCATTGACATATTATATTCATGAGAGGAAAGAACAATAGTCAATAGTCCTTTAGCCAGCCTTTCTGTTATTGTTTTTATTATATTTTTTTAAATTATTTTTTAGATTATTTAACATTTAATATTTTTGTTTATTTTTAATTTCTTTATTTTAGTGGTTATTATTATATTTAGAATTGTATTTTATTTCTCTGGCCAATATATTATATTATTATTATTGTCTACTTATTATTAAACATGTTCAAAAATATGAGAAATAAATTGCAGAGCGGTTTAAGGTTCAGATCAAAATGCAAATATTTTGTATAAAATTATTGTCATTTAATTTACACAGATCAAGAACACTGATCTAGAATGCTATAAAATGTTTGATATTTAGAGGATTCTCATTAAAAACACTAGTCAAAAAATGATTCTAAATCATGAAGTTTAAAATCATGTAAACCGTTATTCTCAGTATAAACTTATAATCTTAGAAGCTTATTTTGTTGTCTATTGAATCGTCTACAGTGGTTCCACTGACGCACATCCAAAATCCCGAGCCAATTATTCTCGTTTCAAGATTGCAATAAGAAAAGCAACATATATAGTTCATAACCATACAATTGCGTCTTACGAATTGATATTCCGCGCGCGCCTTTTATTAATATATTGCTTTATATTATCCATTTCTTACTTTCATATAGCAACATTTGAGCACATAAATCAAGCAGCGAAATAAAAATCGAGCCCATTTTCCAGAAACTGTAGCGCATGCATTATGCAGCACCCTCCATATTATGCGAAGTTTTTAACTTCAAAATAAACATTAAGCGATAAATCCGACGTTGCGTTTAGTTCAGTTCACTTAATTAAATGTCGTTCAGCTTTTGCGCAGAGTTATGACCAGGAAGGACATTACCAGATATATAGAAACCAGATGAACATTTTAAGAAGGTGCAAACTGTAGTACGATGCTAATGTAAGATAAAGTAAATAGCTTTTACGATTTTTTGAGTTGCGGTCTTGCAGAGGTATTAAGCTGTAACTTTTGCGCAGAATTTATGATTTGCGTCCCGCCAGAAATGATGATGATAATAATAATGCTGATGGAAAAAAGGAAGAGCGAGCTTTTATTAAGTGTTTACGATGCGACACGAATCGCGGTTTCTTGACGAAAACCCGGCATCTCTGGAGATGCAACAATCGCAGCGCTTATAAATAACCCGCTTGGTGCTGCTGCTGCTGCTATCCATTTTATCACTTAGGCTAGGTCCGATTAATTGCTTGTAACTGCGTCGGTCGCTCGCCTATAACTAATTGTGTTTATCGGGCATCCGTCCATTAAATGCAATCCGTTTACAAACGGCCTCTAACCTAATTAATTCTTAACTGATCAAATAAAAAATCAATAATCTGCTTCATTATCCTTGCATATCATTATTCTAGTCTTGAAACAAACACGACATTAAATGTTTATTTTCTTCTAAATTGTATTATTAATCTTATAGGTCATTGACTACACAAGAGTGTCCAATAATTCGAGCTTTATTATGCTATTCTTTGAAATATTCATACGTTTGCTGATAGATTGTAATTTGTCTCATTTTTAGATATTTATTAAGAATTCCGACATGTTTTAAATTTATTTATATATAGAACTAGAGCAAGTCATAAAGTCGCCTTCCTCAAACTATGAGAAAAAGTGGATCAAATCCCAAACAAGCCAGATTGCCTTATCCCTTCATCAGTCTTGATAAAATAGCATTGTTAAGACGACCAGCAGGTTAACATAGTCATACCAATGACTTTTGCAGACCAACAATAATTTGCAGGATTTGATATGATTATCAAAAAATAATAAAATTTACCGAATGTTCACACTAACAGCTTCTAAATAAAATATACGATAAAACAAAGAAATGTATATTAAATGCTGTAGATGAGCCAGAACAATGCACGAATTAGAGGCGGAACAGGAAATATAACAGTAACCAGTGAATTTCGTAGGGGAAATTTTGAAAAGTGAAGAGAAGTGGATGATCATCAAATCATATGAACAAATGTTACATACAAATGTTGTCCATTAAAGAAGATCTTTTTCCTGCCTGCGCTATATAGACCCTACGAATAAAGGGCCATAGTGAGGGCCAGCACTCACAAAATATAACAGTGAATTAAGGGAATTGCGATCCTGCAAATACAATTAACATCGCAGCGGTGTACAGCAATTGTAGACCTCAATGCCGATGAAGAAGGTTTTAGTATAACTGTGGTAATATTTCCACAGTACCACGACTCCACCCCTTGTCCTTAGGTAAGGTTTCCTCTCCTACAAAAAAGGCACTAGTATTCTAAGGGAGCTGTCTGCTTTGTATGATTTTAGTTGTTTTAGTTTTTGTTGTTGTGTTACTTTTATTTGGTTAAGTACATCTATTCTATTATCTGCCACACAAAAACTTGGTTCTTATATTTGGAATTTCTTTATATTAAAATTATCAGAGTTATTTCATTCTTCAACGTACGGATTTATTATGACATTATTAATGTGAATGATGTATTCTTTGATTGTATTTATTTGTCTTAGATGCTATTTTCTTTGATCTAAGATTATATACTTTCATTCTTATATTATGTAGTCCTTTTATTAGATGAAGGTTATTATGGCTCTTCCACATTATATTTCCTCCAAAGGACATGTTGAAAGAAACTATCGATTATAAAGTAAATATTTTATAACCTTATAATTAACTAAGTTTACTCATCCTCCCTTTCTTGATTTTATACTTCGCGTTCTGCAGCTTCTTCAGAGTTCTCCTCTTTTTATTGACTTTAACCTCGATCAGCTTCTTGATCGATCACAGATTTCTTTCAAACGATTTTTGTATTTGTACACCAACTCTTTCGGTACGTTATAACCCTTCTTAATGTGCTGGTACTCGTCATTTATGAACCAATCCAGAAAATTCTTATGATTGAACGTGTACTTATTCCATGCGGTCTCGATCGTATCAATCTTCACCGTCTTAACATCGTCCTTAGCCGGAAACTTCATACCCTCCATTAATTTATCCAAATCAGTACATGGAAATATAGCATTCGAAGAACACCACTTCCTTGGAAATAATATTTTGCTCTTTATTCCTGTTATCCAAATCCGTGAATAGCAGATTCTCTTACTACTTCTTTTTCTTCGGCAAATCATCTTCAGTGAAACCCAATCCATCTTGAATTACCTCCTCAAAGGCTTCATCTTTGCCTTCCATTTCTAACACTGAATCGGAGTCTTTCTAAGATAACACGAACTTATCGAAATGGGTTTCGCTTTCCTGATATCTCTCATATTTGGCTCCTGATTCGCATCCTGATCTTGTAACTCTTCAATTTGAACATTTTAGTCACATTTTATCGTCGAACCTTCTTCGCTCATTAACACCATCTTCAACTTCATAACCACATTCAATATTGAACGCTCACCTTGCACCTCAGAAATATGATTATCGATTTGAGTCTTGAGTTTTCAGTATGATCCTCAATTTCATACACTTTCTCCTATCCTGAATAGAGTTTGGTCGATCTGTCCACAATGCGCGAAACTTGCTCACAGAATTGTGAAGAATCTTGTGTCATTCGTTCCTCCACTCAGAAACGTCTTCTGTCATCTTTTTCTCAAGTCATTAAGAATTTTGCTATATGTTCACTTGCATTCCTTCCATTTTTTAAGCCAAGACACACAATACTGAACTCATATCAACAGCTTCTTTCTGCTTCTCCTCGATTGTAGGAACTGTTTCTGGAACACCCTGTTGGAACTCGTGCTCTTCGATTCCAAAGGCCTCGGCCTCCATCTCTTCTCGCAGACGTACTTGGAGATCCGCTCTTTGTCCAGTTGTAATCAATACTCTGATTTCCAACTCCTTCTTTAACAGTGCTACTTTCTTAATGATCCAAATTATTTTATAAATATGAATATTTAGTAATTAATCAACTGCATCCTGTTTAAAAATGAAAAAAAAACACATAAAAGTTTAGTAGAAAACATCTTCATTAAAATACCAAAAAGATTATGGTTAAAGGTCCTTTCCTCTTTAATTGAAAACATTTCATTTATTACTGTTACTTATGTAATACTACATTAAAGAATAAAAAATGATATTGAATTTTGAAAGACAAAATTGTGAATTTATACAATTCAATATTAGTAATTTTAAAAGTTATTTATTTTTGATAACTATTTAGTTAAATATATAAATGTTGCTAGAACAATAATTTTTGAAATTTAAATTAACAATTATGTAAAGGAAATTGTGCTGAATTTAGAATTTGCAAATTATATTATGGGAATTTATTTTTTGGCGAATATTTGCATGTTACTGACTTAAAAATATAATTATTGTCATTAAATTCTAAAATTATTTTCCTTTTATAAGAGAAATTGCGTTTCCCAGTTCCAATGATTTAGATGACTTAAATTATTTTTGTTTTATTATAAAATGTTTCTATTATTTGCAAAATACTATATTAATTTCAGAATTTTCTTGCTTATTTGATGATATTGTTAGTTTTGTTTTGTTGTATAAATTTGATTTTATTTGATTTTGTCTGCTTTTGACTATTGCAATAAATATTATTATTGTATCTATTAAATGTGTTATGTAATATAATAAGATAATTAATTGATAGATGTTTAAAATATAAAATCTATTTCCAAATTCTTGAAAAAATGTTTGTAATCGATCGCTATAAGATAAACGAGGATCACACCTCCGAAATCGATATCTCCGTAGGTGATTTACCCAATAAAGCTGTTCCACATGGTGCAGGTAATAACACCCATAGGTGGGTGTTGGGTTCGTTGTGGTTTTTTATATTGCAATATCCGAACGCGATAATATTACATCGACAGTTTCTTTAATTTTAAGTATACGCATTTAAATTAGGCTATTTTAAAGTTTACTAACATCAAATTAAATTAAATTGAAGTTTATATTCTACCTTTTATTATAGTTTATGTAAAAACACATTTTTTTCTGAGCTTCCCACATTACATGAATAAAAGGTAATAAATATTATTTTATATTCATTGAATATAATACGTAAATTATATAATAAAAGTATTTAATATTTGTAGTATGAATGACTACAGTTTTCATACCAAAAAATAATAGAATTATTTATTAATTAATTACCAGAGAGAGTTAAACTTTATTATTACAATACTTTACACCAATCATCTTTTGAGTTAATATAATCAATTGGATACATTTTTTCTGTTTATTAAATTTATTGTATTTGTTGCTCTTTGTTAAATGATCTATATCTAATCTATTATTGGTTTATATTTAGATAAATATGATTGAAACTCATCAATAAACATCGTTGACAATAATCAATGAAAATCTTTGAATAAGTAATTTGATCTATCTTCCAAAAGTATTAACAATAAATGTATATAAGTAATAATCATAACAGAGTACAAATATTGAATAGTAATATTATTTATTTGTACATTCATTGATCATTAATAAATGACCATTAGGTCATCCATTAATTAAATAATAAGTGGAAACAATTATTTTCAATTATGATTTTTTACTAATTTTTGACATGGTAAGAGAAGAATATTATATATTATAAATTAGAAAAGGGATCAAAATTCTGAAAATCATAATTCGAATTCCCGACTGTATCGAAGACACCACAACCTTAATCTGAACAACCGTATTTCCAACTATAAGACAATTTCCAAAGGAACTACAGATACGTCCAAACCTCCTCATGACGAACAAAACCTCCACATCTTCGAGAAATTGAGATGTCCACAACATATTTCAACATATTTGTCTTCTATTTGCTGGCATTTATCATACATTTCAGACATTAGACAATGTTTTATATAACCATCACCCTTGCTTCATTTATAGCCGTTAATATTATTTTAACAAAGTCTACTTATATAGGCATTCATGTGTCAACTTTTCGGGTTCCATCTTATTTGCTAAATGTATATAGCTCTCCTCAAATTCATCAAACCACATTTTAGCCTTTTCTATGTTCATTTAAATATCCACATGTTTCAAACCTTTTCTCTGACATTTTTGAAAACTTCTTCAAAAATAGCAAGAAATGGTTGTCGGAAGTTCAATACTGTCGGAATTACTGTTGTCGGGATTTATATATAGTCGGGATTATGATTGTCGGAATTTTTTATATAGTCGGGATTATCAGATTATGATCATTAGAATGGCGATAATTTCAACTTTCAAAGATTGAACTTATCTATGTAAAATATGATGTAATTAAGCAATTATATAAATCTTGCAGATATGAGTTAATATTACTCATAATTTAAGAAAAATAAATAAAATAAAAACATGTATCAAATGAATTAAATTAGTAGAGTGAAGAACAAATTTCTTAAATCGAAGGGAATTAACACAATTGATATACATAATTAACAATTTAACTATCGTATTTTATTACATCAACAATAATTGTCATTGACAATATTAGCAAAACTAATAAAAAAATCTTGTAGTAATTTAAGTACTTTTTACGCCAGCACATTTAGAGAAAGTACTGCATTTCTTAAACTGTTCAGTAATTGTAATTTTCTGTTTCGTCACTTTGCTTCTAACTAATTCTGAAATAAATATGAATACAGCTATAAGAGTACCATACAAGAAGATTATGATGGCTTGCTGAATATCATAGATGCCAACACTTTCAAACACAATAATTTCGCCAGAACATCGAGGTTTGTTAATAAGACGAACGAAGTGTCGACTGTAAAGGCCATATTCTAACGTTTTGTGCATTCTTAAAATAGTAATATTAGCTGGAAACTTAAAATAATAATAATCATCAATTCTTACGCGATCCGAAACATTTTTCGAAATGGACTGCCTTTCGGTATAGGACTATATCCGATTCCAGTTCTCACAAAGCCGATCATCTCCTGCAAGCTGCACAACTCTCGTTCCGTGTAGTATTTGACAGCCAGATTATACAATATCAAGACCTCCCCGAAGATAGCTGTACCACCTTGACGCAGCCTTTCGACACTATCCTCCTTGGACACTAAAGGAGTATCCACGCCGATTTTCGTTTCGTAAAATTTGGTTAGAAATGGGTCTCTTGTTTCCTACATCGGTACATCTTGTATTAATCTAAATCTTAAGTATATCTTCGATGAACGTACACTAAATATGAACTTCATGTAGGTAGTATTGTGGCCGAAAACTTTGTATCTGCTGTTGTAAAGTTCCTGGACAGAATCGAATTTCTTGGTGGTCTGCAATAAAACAATTATGTTCGCGGAGTAAGAGATGTAGATAACCATCAGAGCCGTGATTCCAAAGAACATCAGGATTCGGTAAGAAAGGCTGCGAGGCTCGAACATCGTTCCCTGCTGACACAACATTTCCAAATCTAAGAGCACTGCATCCGAAATTGTAAACTTATCTTTGACAAGTTCCTACAACCAAAGCATATTGTTTATTTGTACAATATTCGGAAAGATTGATTACCAGTTTATGAATAATCGCATATTTAAGAACCAAATAAAAACCGATTCCTAAAATAATCAACAGACCAAAGAGTGCGTACCACAGCTCCTTCTTGAATGAAACGAAAAATATATTCTTTACGTTCGACAATGGCGCTTTTCTATACACAAAAATGACTTCCAAAGGATTGAGCATAGTCAGGAAATCAACTACACTCAATCTGACCGTGCTCAAAACCATTGCCGATCCTGAAAAAACGTTAAACCTTTTGAAAAAATCAGGTGAATTGCAGAAACTCACCACCAAAATCGACTTCGCCAGACATAATTTGCCCGATCAGTCCATTCCACGAATCGGTCTCTTTCAGATAGTAGCCATACGTGTACGAACGGACTAAAGTTATCGACATATTGCAGTAATCGAATATAGTGGAAATTGGACCGATCGTTTGTTTCGAGAATAAATCGATTTCGGGATATCTACGAAAGCGTTTTTATTTTAAATTATCTATTATTAATTATTTGCAATTACCGAAAATCGTATAGGTGATTTAGAGTGTCCAAATCATCTAAAACTATACCAAATTTGAAAGGAAGGAACCTGCAATCTTTTCTTCTGGTGGAGGTGGGCAATAGTTCCTTGCGATTCCATCCTGATCCTTCGTTCCAACTACCACCATATTCTAAAACTGAAATATAGATATAACAATAAAAAATTGGTTTCATCTATTTATGATTAGAATTATAATAACTCAATTTTATCAATTTTTTCAACATAATCATTTATATCCTTACTTATTTCCGTGTCTTTTTTAATTTTATATGGTGAAAACAGCTTGTAATCTGTTGAGTTCCGACAAGCTATCCAAACCTCATTATTGACAAACAAATTGTACATCTGAATCTCCTGCACGAAATCCGCGAAATCCACTTCATTAACAATAAGCAAGTATCTTTGAAACAGTCTCAACATGTTATTATCGCTGGCCTGTAACACGAAGTTATAAAAAATAGGTAAGATATAAAAAAACAAGTTACAAATTTGAAGAGATTCCAAGAACTTTTGCAATTCTCCATGTCGATTAGAAAGCAATTATTTACATCCATGTAGCGAAAGAACGCTTCCATATTTGTCGTTTGATTTCGATACAGGCTTATTTGTCGTTGGTGTGAAGATTTTAAAAAGCCTATAAGAAACTCTCTGGATTCACCTACATATAAAATAATTTTATTAATTACAATATTAAAACAGATAAATTTCATTATAAATAAATTCAATAGATATTTTTATTGAATTATTGCAATAAAAAATAGCTACAACTGTTTACCATTTAAAAATTTCCAAACAAACTTTAACAAAGTTTTAATAGACAAAAATCTGATTTTCCCTATATGTAGTTTATGTGCATTGTATTTCTATACGGTTTTAAAGTCCTCAATTAATCAGATGGAACCAATTATCCGCGGATATAACTATATTTGTATTAAAATACAAGATATATATTTTTTATTGTATTGAATTTACCATAATTCCAACAAACATGTGCTGTTATAGAGCAAGTTTTGTCCGAGAAATAGTCTTTAATGAAAGTCAGCTTTGAGGCTTGGATTAATGAAATAAATTGGACGAAAATTGCGGCAACACATTTGAAATTCATTCCGCAGATATATAATAATGTGTACTAAAGAAGCTCTTAGACATACTGAAATATTGTATAATTTTTGGTGCAGTTTTATATTATTGTTGAAAGGTAATTGAAGCAGTGCAAACGTATCATTTTATGGAAGGAGAAAATTGCTCGGCAAATTGGACTGAATTGGAGATACATTTAGTGGCAATTTTCTCATAAATCGGAAATTGCTAGTTCTGAAATCTCGTCAGATGGGCGGCAATTTCAACTCGTTAGCAAATCAATATTTCAATTTAAAGTCGCAAGCCTCTTGAATGTAAATATTAGAGACTTCATTTACTGCCAATTAATTAATTTGTTTATTTCTCATAGATTTGTATTTGATGAATCAAAAGTTCTTACTTTTTACAAATACAATTCTACTTCAATAAAATTAATACAATCTTAATAATATTAACTATAATCAATTTATAAAATATATACAACAAAATGGAAGCAGTTACTAGTGAATTCTATTATTATACATAACTACTTACAATCTTGAATACTGAACTAATTAACTAAATTATAAATAAGCAAAATTAATTTAAATTATAAGAAATCAGTACACAAAAACGGAAATCTTGTATGTTACATGTTTATTTTTTAAATTCATGTATATGCGATTTTTTTTCTTGTTATTTTCGATTAGTTCTAATTCAAATAGTACGGTTTATTAGCGAAACCAGGCCCGGACTAATAGAATTATATGCTTTTCATAATATTTATTTAATTAAATAGCCAATTAGATACATAAGTATAATTATACAAGATTTTATATTTGATATAACAAAATTAACTTTTATTCTAAAGTAAAAAGATATTATAAAAAAATAAAAACTAGGCGGAAGGACTAATGGTCGATAGCCCTTTAGCCAGCCTTTTCCTTTTATTATTATTATTATGTTTGGTTATATATTTAGAATTTTATTTTGTAGTTTCAAGATAATTGCTGTTTATAGACAATGATGTTGATCTTGACAAGTTAGACAGATGCTTCACTCTCAAACGTGTGTCTTTTAGCATATGAAAGTTCACTAATTCATCTATTCGATCGTTTATAACTTATTATTTGCATTTAACACTAATCAATTAAAGTGAATTAGAGAATAAGGATAAAATGACGGTTAAACTTTCTTTTTTTAATGGTGCAGAATGTAAACTTATTGCCAGTTGATGCAAATAAATGCTTAGTGTTTGGTGTAACATAATAAATGAGGTTATCCGGCTGGATTAATCAAGGTGGTTCATAAAATGTCTATGAACAAAATATTGGATATTTCTTAAATGCAGAAATTGGTGGTTTTATTAGTGGAGGATTTAGAAAAAAGCACAAACAATCAACTTTGGATTCATATTTGTTTGTAAAATAACTAAATAAACAATCAACTTTAAAGTTTCGTTTGTTGAAAAAAAGCTTTTGTGAAGAAACGTACTCTATTTTGGACATAGCGTATTTACATCTGAAAATGAAGTGACTTTAATGTTATAAATTATAGTCTTTCAAATGAAGCTTAATTTTAAATAAATACATCCTTGAAGTCAAAAATGTAGATAGAAACACGTCAAGAAATATAGACTATTAACTCAAAATTTCCCATCGATATTAGATTCGGAATATGAATTGCTTGTTTTCGTAGGATATAAGAACTTGATTCACCTAGTATCCTTGCTACCAAGAATCTTCCTAAACCTTTACAAGAAGTACTAGACTCTTTGAATTGAAAAACGAAATAAGTGACTTTAATGTTATAAATTATAGTCTTTCAAATGAAGCTTAATTTTAAATAAAGACATCCATGAAGTCAAAAATGTAGATAGAAACACGTCAAGAAACATAGACTATTAACTCAAAATTTCCCATCGAAATTAGATTCGGAATATGAATTGCTTTTTTCGTAAGATATAAGTACTTGATTCACCTAGTATCCTTGCTACCAAGAACTTTCCTAAACTTTTACAAGAAGTACTAGACTCTTTGAATTGAAAAGCGATATAATACAGTACTTAGAAATTAAACTTCTTCAGAGTTTATGACACAGTTTAATGATGAGACCTGGATCCAAAGAGTAGCTTAGTTATGATGATATTTTAGATCAATTAAACAATTTTATTTATTTTAAGGATAATAACTACAAAACTAGCTCACTAAAGTAAATCTTGGAGACTTGGACTCCATATCTGAACAGCTTTATACCAAAACTGGATAATAATAGATGGGATTTATAGAGAATCTAAGAAAGAAAATTGTATCTAAAATTCAACGATATTTCTCATAATTCTCTAAACAAGAACTGCATAAGTACGAAACCGATTTCATATATCTTTTGATGTTACCGACATTCCTCAAGAAGAACAAAATTATTTTTTGTATTTCAGGAAACAAATCTATCTCAATTTTGCTCTCCTATGCGTCATTCATATCCTAAAGTGCGAATATGATTTTTTTAACTCTTCTGCAGATCAAGACAACAACCAGGAATAAGCTTGATGTTCAAGATGACATGATATTGGCCTTGATAAGAAATCAATCAAGGATAGTATCACTTGTTTATAAGATGCAAGATCAATCATCACATTAGTCTTAAATTATACAGTCACTTTTGTTAAGTATTGAAATATATTTTGTCTAATGATTTTTAAAAAATCAAGAAGGGTCACGATTTAATAAAGCTGAGGAACCAATGGTATAAACGACAAAATGTCTCGTTGTTATTGTAAATGAGACATTTTACATTGAGTCAGATATATTCTCGACTACAAAATGAAGTCATCAGATGTTTTGTCATAAATATTTTTACGATATCAAAACAATATAAAATTGATATTTTTATTAGTATATTTAAAAAAAGTTTTATAATGTTTAAAAAATCAAAGTTTTAGTAAAGCTAAATAACACAATTGATAATAATACTTTCGACTTATCTACTATTTGTTATTAGTGTTATTTTTTATCTCCAGATGCCCAAGAAAGTGCTAATTTTATTATTATTATAAATGTTACTACTGATAAATAAAACAATGAAAAATAATACAAATATAACGCAATCGTGTTTGAAAGTACATACGATTAAAATATGAAATTTGAATATCCTGCAGAAGAATAAAAGCTGCCGAATGACTTGCTCTTAACGACATTAAATTAGTTTACATAACACTTAAGCGGTATAATATTGGCAATGTTTTGCTGTCATGTTTTTTTGTCTTCAGATGCCCAAGAAAGTGGAAACTTAATCGAACTGAACAATCTTCGGCAATTAATAACATGTCTCTCTTCTCGTTTATATATCTTCTTTTTTTTCCTTCTTTCTCGTCCCTTGCCGCGTCTCGTCTTTTTCCAGATTACGTAAAGTCTTTTAATAAGAATCTGGCATCTGGCCCGAATCAACCGGAGAGTGAATTCGGCTTAAATGGCAATTAAAAGCACGGGGACCCCGGCGCGCTTTCGTTTCCGGATTTAAAAGTCGCGTAATGAGAGAGGACTCGAATCACTCTGCGCGTCTGCAACACCTGCACCAGAAGAGAAGACGCGATCATAATTAAGGTGAAAAACAAATAATGAAGAAATTATAAAGCGCGGAGAGATGATCGAAAATGAAAAAGAGAAGAAACGAAGCAGAAAAAGGGAGAGGAAGAGAATGCTTACACCATAAGTAAATAAAAATGACGAAATCATGCGGCGACGTCGAAATTCGGTCGCATTCTCGAGCGTGTCGCCATCTACTTTTGCGCGTTCCGAATTAACGTTTTAATTGTTTCTTTTGCGGGCAAAATTCCTTGCGGATGAATGGTGCAGAGCTTGGCCTCTCTCTCTCTCAGTTTCGTCCTTTCCTTTGCCTCTTCCTCTATATAATGTTGGGTCGGAGCTAATAAATCGCGTCGAGTAATAATAAAATAATCTCACATCGAGTGTCGAGCCGGCGAAAAACCCGGCAAAAATGAAACAATGACGGATATAAATAAGGCCCGATTGGGACATTAATAAGGGGCATTTAGGTATAGAAGAATGACATAATAAATAAGTTGGCGAGTTTCGCACACACGTACGCACATGAGCTCTAGTCGGGTGGAAAAAGGAAGGAAAACGAAACGAACAGAAACCAACAGAAAAAAAAAGGAGGAAGAAAGAGAGAAAATGAAAATAATACAAAAAAAAAACGGATGAGAGGATGAGGAAGATGCGAATAATGTGGCGAATGTCGCGGGCGCGCGAGCGAACGCTCCGGCTCTCTTCTTGGTCTTTTGCTGTTCCTTTTCCACATTTGGTAAGGACGCGGCCGTTTGTGTCCTTTCACGGCCAAGCTCGAACGCATGGGCTGAGCGCGAGGCTCTCCGATGCTGTGTCTTCGTCTCGGGCACTGCCTCAAATGCAAAAGAGCAGGATCGCAATGGTCCCCCTGATCATAACATGCAAATTATGTAATTAATGACGCCAGGAACACCCACGGTCCCCGCAGGCTTCGCCTTCCCCGCCGTCACCCTCGCCCTCTTTATCTTCCGCTAATTGCTACCGACAGCCTCCTCTTATCCTGCAGCAGCCGCAAACAACTGGAAAGAGAGCGAACATTAATGAAATGCAAATCATATACGCACGTTGATTCAAGTTCGCTTTATTATTAAACCGATATGCGCTAATGAATGGGAACTCGGAGAGAAAGAGCACTTTGTCGTTCTCCATTCAAACTGAATCGCGTGCACTTGAGAGTCAGATTGGTCATCGCTTCATTTCTATTTTTTCGTTCTTCGATTATTAATTTTCGAATTCATTGTTTATCGGAGCCTTTATCAATAAACAATTTTAATTCGGCGTCGAATATGTAGGAGGTGGCGCGCTGATCGGAAGTCACGTTTTTTCGCCGTTCCGTGGGTCTCTCTACGCGCGGTCAAATAAGGAAATGCCGCGACACAGAAAGTGTTCGAAATTAATAACCCACAAATAGCGAAGGATCTCTGTTCCGAGTTTGGGTTCTTGATCAAAAGTTCGGTCTATTTTCATTTATTCATTTATCTTTTTAAAGGCTTATTTTAACACATGCATATTTTTTATTATGTCTTAATAGTTTTATATACAACTTATTCAAAGTAAATAATAAGTAATTTTGATCGCGGTTGACATTGACCATTATTATAATAATGTACATTATTGATTTACTTAAACGTATATACTAAATCTAGTGGTTCTTTATTGTTATGAAGCACGTTAATAGCCAAAACAAGTATATAATCTATATGTGCATCTGCATCTAAACTTGTTATTAATTTTGTTTCCTGAACTAGATTTTCATTTATTTGCCGATTCGTAATGAACCACAGGACCGTGATAATACTTTTTAATCATTATGATTGAAGCCTTTGAATAATTTCTAAGTTCGGTTTGCTTATCCCTACAATTGCTTCTGGTTGAAAATTTATCTTCTATTATTAATATTGTAAGATAGAAAGACCTCGGTCAATAGCCCTTTGACCCAATGTATGGTCAATAAATTTGTTTAATAATAATAATGTTTTACAGCCGAATGATGCAGAATTTAGAAGGTTTACTTTTATTTTTTTTTTTTTTTCTATGTAGATCTATTCCAGAATGCATTTTTTTTTTAATTATTGTGAAAATGTAAATGCTTTATTGTGTCTTTGGGTCGCTAGTTATTATAATAATATTTTATTATCCACACAAAATATCGATCAATTCCCTCAATAATCAGTACAGTTTTCTTAACTTTACTTCAAATTGTTTCATCTTAACTTGGTTTTTCAGGTAAGCCTTCTGTCGAGGTGCATAGCTATTGGACTTTCTTTGATTTAGGCAGATCGTGTCCATTTAGTTAAACTATCGAAGAGTTTTTCTTTAGTATGAATGTTATATGCTCTGATATAATTTCAATAACAAAAATTCTATACATTCCTGAAAATTACCAGATTCCCTTGCTGAACTCTCATCCGACGCTAAGATTGCAGTATCATCGGCGATTGTAATCTTACTATCATAAACGAAAAGACATACAACAACGTCGTTCTATATAATATTATCTGCGTTGAGGAATACCCAATTTATATGTATGGACCAACCGTGAGTTACTGGTTCTAAACGCTATACACCTACTCTCACAATGAGACATCTAAAGTTATCACGAAACATCACTCATTTTATTGTGGATTAATTTATTAATTTCGGTCATACTTCGGATTTAGATATTGGTTTTTAAGCACATATTCTGTTTAAATCTAAAATCCGAGTGCTTATTTTGATTATATGTAAATGCCTAATTATGTTCTATTCAATAGGTGGTAACAGATTTCCTTAGAAATATAAAAATATATTCAGTTAACATTAGGAAACGATTGATTTAAAAACGTTCACATATCTAAATACCTATAGTTTTTAACATATAATTGTTAATGTAATTAGGCAATAATTAAGTAATTAAAGATCTAAATCATTGTCAAAGTATTCTTGCCTTCATTACATATTTTCGTGAGCTCGCGTTTTGAGATTCCACCTCTTAATTATTATACGTTAGTATTAGTTGAATGTATCATAAATGTATGTTTTTGTATAATCAGTAGAAATCAGGAAACTTAAATTCAGAAGAAAAAAGATTACGGTCTATGTTAAGTAAATATGTATATTTTTCATGAAATCTTCTTTGTTATTGTATTAGGTTATTTTTTGTAATTATTGTTCAAATCAACTATTGTTATTATTCTTTTATTTAAACATAGTAATCGATATATAAGTAATTTAAGAAATGTTAAATTATGTATTCATTTTTATCATTGTAATTATTAACATTTCCATAGAAACATGTATTTGTTACAAGATATTTTATATTATTATTTTTCATTGTAACAATATAAAGTATATAATAATATACTAATAAATGTATATTTTTTAACAGACAAAAGGATATTAAATGACATGTCAACATTTTCTTTATATATACTACATAATCAAAAAGAACTAAAAGTAAGTAGATTTTGTTGAAATATTTAAGATAGTTTCAATACTTTCATCATTTAAACTTAAAAAAAACTAAATTTTAATTAATCTAATTAAACTTTTTTTGGTGTGTGTCTGGTTGCAACGACATGTACAATCTGTCCGTTCGGACATTCAGCAAATCACCCATCGTTTATTTAAAACCGTTGCCCATTGACAACTAATCCTTAATTTGCGATTGATCTGACTGTTTAAAAGTCTACTAATTGTGAAATTAAATATAAACAAACAAACAAAAATAAACTGGACTATATAATCGAAGGGAAACGATAATTTTTAGAAAAAAAAATGTGTATCAACTCTGTTTAGAATTTTTTATCTTACAGAATCAAAATTTTCATATTTTTAGAAATTTTCAAATTGGACTATACTGAATCCAAGATGATTTAAGACGAAATATGTGAGATATTCTTTACTTTTAATTTCTTTACCTTAATATAATATATGTTTTATTAAAAGCTTCTTGGTTATTAGCAAAAGCAGAAATAACTTAAATATATTAGTAATTTAATTAATCTGTCAAGAAACATATATTTGTCCAGTTGGTTGTATATTCATATATTTATTGTATAAAGTTATATGAAATTAATATAATATGGAATAATAATATACTGATATATCATTTAAGATGCGCGTTTTGTGGTTGATGAAGAAAAGTTAATGAAAGTTGAGAATTTCATGTGTATTTGGCTGATCGCGTGGACAGGTGTGCGTGTGCGTTTAAACGGTTTTGATGTGCGATTGAAGGTGGAATACGATGAAGTAGAAGAAGAAGAAGAAGACGAGGAGGAGGAGATTGATTGATCCCGATGAGACGAGTCGCGTCGAGCGAGTGGTGACATGAAGTGTACCAAAAGGAAGAAGACCGAGGAGCATGCTCGAGAGCAGAAGATATAAAAAAGACGAGGGGAGATTCTAATGCAGGTCGTTAGGGGAGTTAGAGAATGGCTCGTTAAAATGGTATAATGTGCGTGAATATAGATGGAATGGTCTTGCTGCTGCTGCAATTCTTTTGTTATAAATAAAGTGGGAAATATCGATTGGATTGGAGAAGGAACGAAAGAAGGAGAGTTAGTATTAACAGCACTCATGTAATTTGATCTACAACAAGGCGAGGAAGAAGACGACGAAGAAGAAGAAGTAGAAGATTTCTTGTAGCCGCAGCAGCTCCTGGATGTCCATAAGGGGAGTTAAGTGCGAGAGCCGATGCAGACTGCATGGCTCTGCTGTGAGAGAGTTCAGTTGCCCATTACTGCTGCAGATCAAGAGGATTCTGCAAGAGATGCGGCGTGCATATCGAAGCAGGCCGTACTTTATTGCTTCGCAGATTGTGAGAACTCTAAAAACAACAACAACCGCAGCAAGCAGCAACAGCAGATGAAGAAGCAGGAGGAGAGGAAGACGAAGAAGAAACACAAGAAGTAGAAGAAGAGAAGGAGGAGGAGGCCGGCCTTCTCTACACGATTGTCGGAATTAACAGTATGTCGCTATTATTCCCTTATCCAACATTTCATAACATCTCCGACCGAAAGGAAGCGGAGGGGAAAAAAGTCTCGAGTCATTTACTCGAAACTCGAGCCAATGGTAGCCAATAGGCCGCCTCCTCGCGGAAAGCGAAGAAAAAGAATGAAAGCAGAGGAATGAACACGGGCTCGATCAGAGAACAAAAGGAAAAGAATGAAGGGAAAAACGAAAAAACGTTTGTAATTATTCGAGTAATGGGGTAGGAATGAGTGTATGCAGAATATACCGAGTGAATAATAATAATCCGCGCCGAAGAAACCGGGTGGTTGGTTGTGGTCTGAGGATGGTTCAGTTGGTTGGTTGTTGGTCGGCCAGGTCTCCGGTCGGCCGGTCCGATGTGGTTGCAGAGTGGCGACCACTTTTTTTCCACGAAACAATGTCCGAGTGAGTCCGGTCAAAGGACTCGCGCAACATTGCCATTGTTTACTTTTATTTGTCGCATAAATAATTGCAACCTGTTATATGACTCACACGACTCTGTGATCTGATCGATTTTTTTGCGCGATCGATTTCAGGTTCTGTAAAACTTGATGGATATAAATAAATCAGCCGACATCTGTTTTCCTACTCTACACACATACACATACGCACACGCACTGTAAATACACACGCACACACACACACGCACGCATGCACACACCACTTAAATAAACGTTTAATTGTGCAAAAATACTATTCCCTTTTCCTTTGAAGAAGAAATCATTTTCAATTTGAAAAAGAATTTCAAATAAAAAGAAAAACCTCTCGCAACATCTGGTGGCTTTGCCACCAACTATTCGCTCTGCCCACTTTACAGACCTCCATAATATGTATGCTCAAGAATAACTTTAACTTCTCCGAATACAATTTACAACTAATTGCAAGCCGATCTACAATATTTTGGAAGTCCGCCAAAAATACCATTTCACACCAATTCAATATTCTGTATTATCACTATTCATAAACCTTACACTCTTTATAAACATACAAGGATAATTCTATTTATATTTTAGCATTTTTAGCGAATTTTGTTGAATATCTAAAATTAAGTAAATCCAAATAGTTCAACTGTTAATTTTTGAGTTCTAACTTTATTATAAAGAAAGATAATGCATATAACTCTATTTTTATATGTATATATTTTAACATTTT
Organism: Nicrophorus orbicollis; assembly: GCA_018845635.1. NCBI lineage: Eukaryota > Metazoa > Arthropoda > Insecta > Coleoptera > Silphidae > Nicrophorus > Nicrophorus orbicollis. Next base: position 465,697 of record JAFMTC010000858.1, on the reverse strand, counting down.
TAAGCAAATTTCATCAACTATCTTAATATTTAATATAAATAGTTAATAATAATGAAAATATTTATTGTAAAAACAACTACAAATAAGCTCAATATAATAAAAAAGAAGAAGAAACACCTTTATAGTTTTTGAACTGTAATTTTATTGTGTAATATTGTGTATTTTTTCAAACATATGATTTAAATACTTGACACATATAATACAATTAATTTATAATATTTCTTAAAATTCACACTTTGTTTAATTTCAAATTATAATATAATTTTAAGATTTATACTAATCTATAAAGTACAATAGAAATCTAGTCCATTGTATATTCCATTTTATCAAAAATGATTTTACTTAGTTGACAAAAAGCAAGTGAATTGAAATAATTAAGATACTTATTGTATTGTACCTAGTTATAGTATTTAAAACTGAAAGTTTTTATCTGTTTTTATAATAAATGAATACAAATTATTAAAAGTAATATTTATAGTAACAGTCACAGTAAGAAAATCAAAAGAGATTCATACAAATAAAAATAATTAGTAATAATCAATTGCTATATAGTCTTCATTTATATTTTACATATCTTTTTAGTTTTAAAGTTATAAATCTTGAAATAGACTAGTCACTAATTATTTACCCACTAAGCACATTATAACTTGCAAAGTATTAACTACGTCTTCAGCAAAAAAAATGCTGAAAAATTGTAAGTAATTGTACATAAAAAGAAAAATTATATGAATTATGTATTTCTCAATGTGGTAAACGATAAAAGATGAGATTATTTTTTAAAATTAATTATATTATATGAAAATGTACTTGTCACAAAACAAAATATAGAAAAAATAATAATAGGAAAAAATCCCATTGAAAATCTTCTAAAAATAAATATATATTAATTTTAACAATAATAAATTTAAGAAAGATCTATAGTCAAGAACACTTTGCAGCAATTGTGTTTTCTTTGTATTTCTTTAGGTTATTTATTATTAATTTAATTCTATTTAAAAAATCTAAATGAGAGATCAAGTGTGTTACGTCTTTTTTGTATATAGCAGGATTCACTATTATCAAGTAGGTTTGTAAAATATACAATATAATTATTTAACTTCTTTATTTTTAATATATATTTTAAGCAATATTACTAACATTGGTATTATACCAAATTCAAACAGTAATAGTATATTCGAAGAACTGTTCGTTGAACGGACACTTCAAAATGTTCATTAATTGCGTTTTCTTCTTGATACATTGAAATCACTATTTCCCAAATAGGGGCCCATGGCAGGGAGGCCCCTATTTGGGAGGTTGCATGGTTAATTCAAATATGATCTGGTTATGAGTTTAATTTAAGTTGTATGAAGATTTTCATTACATATTTGATACGTTGAAAATATAAGAATTTTAGAAAGTATTAGGAGAGGCAAAATACAAAAAAAAGTTAGGAAACACTGCTTTACGATTAAGTTAATCACAAATCATGTACATTGAAATGTGTTAGTATGAATCTACTTAAATACAAAATATAAATATTATAATAATAATGTAAACAAAAACAAAAAATATGTAATAACAATATAACAAAATTTAAACAAATTATGTTACTACTGTCATTGGCCATAAGTCAAACATAATATAATTATTTGAAACAATTTGAACCTGAGTTTTCACCTGATTTTGAATGAATTGCATAATGGGGTATTCGTTCATCTACTTGTATATATATACACACGAACGTAAGAAGGAACGACAGTCAAGAGGGAAGGCAAAAAAACATAAATAAGTCATTGCGGAGAGAGGCTCATATCATATAATAAAATGCGGAATCGATAAATTCGGTTTAAAAAGCCATTTTGTGCGCCGGCCGCGGCATACGAATGGGTTTTTTAGTGCGCACTCTCGTCCGACTTTTCCGCCCTTAAAGTATATTTTAAAATTAATGCCGAAATTATATTAAATGCATTTGCTCGGCCGCTCGTCAGCAAACAGGAGGAAGAAGATGATGCGCGGCACAAGAACTCCTTCCACGGCGGTGGCGGAGAGGAAGAGCAGCAGGAGGGAAAAAATAAACCGCTCGGCTTATATTTATTGTTATCGCTTTTAAAGAACCTCGCCAATCAAAAGCGCAACCTCAATACCAAAGAGAGGCAGTAGTCATGAGGAGAGAAAAACAATGTGAAATGCTTTTCAGGCGTATCCACTAAAGTGCTGCCATTTACTGTTTATGGGAATCCAGAAATCCGAACATTCAGCAATTATTATGTTGATGGATATTAATTCATCGGACTGAAATTATATTATCAATTATATTTGTAAAACTTTCAACAATTATTATTTTGATATAAATTTATTCATCGGACAAATCAATAATTTGTTATGAATAAAGGAAATTAGGTATAGTTTACTGTTAATTATAGTGACGGTGACAAGTGTCATTGTCACCATCACTTTATGAGCAATTTGACGTATTCCGTCAAAATGGGTCTCAAATTATTGCCGTATTTCGGAAACTCATGAAGTGAAGGAGTAACCTTTACAGAATTAATATCAAAACTTAATGAAAAAAACAAACACTCATAACATTAACATGACGAAACAGTTTGAAAAAGATGAGTGATGCTTTATTAAGAGCTACTGTTGAATTAAGAATTCGCCGCTCGTCCGCTAATTGTTGAAGGGCTTTTGGCCCTTTTTTTGCATTTGACAAATATCACATTTAGCCTACATTAGAAGAAAATTTCATAATTTAATAATATTTATTGCATGGCAATCCATAAAACAGTCCATTATTGGTATTATTATATGAATTTGTTGTTGTTTTATAATTGCTTTTATTATTATTTTATTTACTACATGAAGCAATATATTATTTTCAATTAATATTGTTCAAAATAAAAGTTTTCTTTAAAACATGATATCAATGTGATAATTACTATTTAAAGGTTCAAGTCAAGTCATTTGTAGTTGAATGTTTCAAATAAGTTACTGTGAAATAAATTTGTAGCAACAGCAAGATTTTTTTCAAAGAAAACTGCAAGGTTATTTTTCATGGAATGTTCTTCTACAACTAAAATAATTTATTATTTACTTTTGCTTCTACCTTCTATATACAGTTTCTAATAAGTAGTCCTCTTAAATACACCCATACCTCGCTATACGGCCGCTCTTTATACGGCATTTCGCTATAACGGCCCTCTTCAATTAAAGCACGTTTTCGATTTATGGCCTAAAATGTTTCGCTATAACTGCAAAAAACACTTTTTTTCCATATCGATATATCTACATGTTGCCAATGTTGCGCAAGCGCAATAATCGATTCCTTATACGGCTTTTCGCTTTGCGGCCAAGTTTTGTGGAACGTATCTAGGCCGTAAAACGAGGTATGGGTGAATTTTGTTTCTATTGTTTAAAGATATCTTATGATTTAAAAAATCATTTGATATTTTAAATCGTAATATATCTTTTTGACAATAATTTAGAGAGTTCTAAATATGAATCGTTATGCATGTATTTTAAAATATATCTATTTTGAATACTTCATCTACACATAATAAATCATACAAATCTTTTGAAAGAACTGGAGTTCGCAAAGTTCATTTCCATAAACGCAAAGTCTGCAAATTTTCCAATTCAAATGAGGGAGTTCACAAAGCGGAAACCTCCATAAAATCATTCAATAAATTTAGTACGAACTCTTAAAATTTTACATCGAGTACCGCACCCTCGAAACGTTCAACGTTCGAATGACTCAAGATTCCATCAATTCAATCAATGCCAATAAACAATGTCTTACTTTGTTTCAAGTAGAATTTCGTAATTATTGGAATGCACTATCTTGTTAACTTTTGTTTTCTTCTTCTTTCAGATAGAGATCTTTTACAAGAAAGCTTGCACATATGAATTGCGAAATGCAGTAGCTTCTTTTTCTTCTTCCACTGAAAACGGATGGCGGTGTAAACGAGATGATCCATCCCAATACTAAAAATAAAGTAAACGCGAAATTTTTGTGCTTAGAATGGCGGCGTAGGCAGTGGAATTCCACGAATTTCCTCGTTTTTTCTCCCATTTTCATTCTCCTCTAATTAATGACTTTTTTCTGTCGCTCAAGGATTCCTTTTTATCTTCCTTAATCATAAAATGTGTGTGTCTGTGTGTGCATGTGCACTTTTGTACCCATAACTATCGCAAACAAGGCGAAGAAGGACAAGGCGAATCCATAAACGCACACCTGGAAACACACACGTTCAAATTGATTGGCTTTTTAACGCTGCGAAACTATTTCTTTTTGCAGGTGGCGAGATTTATCTCATACACATAGAATTACGTTAGTACAATGTCGGATTATTTACGGCCTACGGGTGCTATCCAATTGACGATTTTCACATGAATGCATTAATTATGTAGAACATAAATTCTTGAATTTTACCTGTATGCATTCAAGAATTTAAGATATACAGTATACTTTGCCATAGTATAAATACTTCATAAGTAGTTTATACATGTATTGATATAGGCTGAAATACTTTGGTCATTTGCTAAAGTATGGCTTCATTGTTAAACAATCAAGTTAAATCTCTAATTTTGATTTGAAAAAATTGAATATTTCATTAAGTAAACGATGAGTATTTTACATTTTAAGTAAAATAAAGTAGACACATTTTTATCTATTTATTTCCTTGTTTTAAATTAAAAAGTTATTTCTTTGATCAAATTGTTGAAATGTATTTATTACTAATTCGAAACTTTTAAAAATTATTAACAGGTTGAGAGACACTTGCGGCTATAGCCGTCAACGTGACATTCAGTATGTGGCATGACGGCAATAGCCGCCAAAATGAAACTGTCGTTTTTAGACACAACATTTACCGGTATACAAGTAGAAGTCTAGTGTCATGTTTTGGGAACAATTTTTTAGGTTTAATTTCATTTTCCGCCTGTTACACGACTTGCAGTGAGCTTCAGTCAGGGTTGGCTGCAGTGGGCTTCAATATGCAGGTGGTTCTGAAACATAGTGTCAATTTTTCCAACATCACTTTACTTGTCAAAGTATAGTTTGACACGATATAAGTGAAAAATAAATAGGTGATTAATAAATAACTTTGAATATAAATATTTGCAAAAATTGGTAATAATTGTAGGTAAAAAGATTGAGTACCACTTGTTTAAAAGTAAGGCAACCATTATAACATTCCACAAAGTATGCAACCAACAACATACAAAACTGAATACCATCACTAAATAGTGTCAAATTACTAATCGAGATTAAGTAAATACAATAATTTTAGAAGACAAATGAGACTCTGCTTTTTGAAAGGGAATGTATAAATCTTAAGAAAGAAATGTAATGTATTAAAATTAAAAAATAGAGAAAAATGCTGCTGAAAATCCCACTGCCCAATTCACCAACATGCTACAAGAACTTCTTCATATCAATCATACTTCTGATTGTAATCATTTACATTTACCAACTAACCACATACACCAAAGTGAATTTAGTCTACTATGATAAAGTGCATTTGGTCAATCTGCATAAGTTGCCAGTTAAATTACTTGAGGACTCTGTGAAGAAGCCAGCATTGCAGAATAAGAAATGCACTTACTGGGATTGCTTCAATCTGTACAGATGTGGTAATACAGGCCATGATCGCGTTTCAGTGTATGTGTATCCTCTGAAGAAGTACATCGATGGCAGAGATGAAAGCTCTGTCATCTCTAAAGAATATTATCGAATATTAGAAGCTGTGATAGATTCCAAATATTACACTGCCAATCCGAATGAAGCTTGCCTGTTTGTGCCATCACTGGACACACTCAGTCAAGACAATTTGCAGATAAATTTCACAACAAAGATTTTAAATAGCCTGGAATAGTATGTGATATTTTTTTTCTTATTATTTTGATTATAGATTTTTAACATATTTTTAACTTTGCAGCTGGTCAGATGGAGAGAATCATTTAATATTCAATATGATGGCTGGAAAAGCACCTGAATTCTCACCAGTCATTGAACTAGATATTGGCAATGCCATGATTGCTGGTGCAGACTTTGATACATTCAGTTTCCGGACAGGCTTTGATATTTCCATTCCAATTTTCAGTCCAATGTTGAAATTGGCTGAGGAAACTGTGATTAATCATGACAGGTTAGTGACTTTATGGTTTTGATTTAAATTATAGTGTTGTAATTGTAGACCATGGCTCTTAATTTCATCTCAGATAAGTATAGATCCACTGTATATGCAGGAACTCGAAGATCTGCAAGCCAAAACCTCGAATATTTTGATACTGGATTCGTGCTATTACCATAACTACACGAAGCGATGCGATGTCAGCACGAATCAGCTGTACGACTATCCACAGATTTTGCAGAAGAGCACGTTTTGCACGATCTTCAGAGGCGAACGCATGGGTCAGTTCGCTTTATTGGAGTCGATGGCTGCGGGATGTATTCCCGTGATCATGATGGACAGCCCTATTATGCCCTTTAACGATGTCCTTGACTGGAAGCGAGCTGCAATCTTCATACTTGAAGACCACATAGATAATACAATGACTGTGTTGAGGAAGATAACGCCGCAGCATATCAGAGAAATGCAAAAACAAGTACAGTTTCTGTACAATACATATTTTTCGTCATTGAAGCAAATTGTGGAGACCAGCTTGGATATCATTCAGGACAGAGTGTTTCCGCAATGGGGACGAGTCTACGATGACTGGAATGTTTCACCAGACGATGTAAACAAATATTTGAATGCTTTTTCTGAAGAAAGTCTAAATTGTTTTTAACATTTCAGAGAACTTCAAATCCGCTTTTCCTTCCTATTACAGCACCCAAAGCCCAAGGTTTCACAGCTGTAATACTAACATACGATCGCCTTGAAAGTCTCTTCACGTTGATCGAAAAAATCTCGAAAGTTCCGAGTTTAATGAAGGTTGTTGTAGTGTGGAATAACCAGAGGAAAGCACCGCCTGCATGTAAATATATTTTCTTAAACCATCTATTCACAAATATATAATTTAAAATTTATAGTATCCAAATTTCCACAAATTGCTAAACCAATCTCGGTAATAAGAACCGAAGCAAATAAACTGTCCAATAGATTCTTGCCATATAAAGAAATTGAAACCGAAGCAATACTTTCCATTGACGATGATATAGTGATGTTAACTTCTGACGAGCTCGAGTTTGGTTACGAAGTTTGGCGCGAGTTCCCGGATCGCATTGTTGGTTCGTGCAGATAAATTATATTTCAAATCGAAGTAAATAAACAAGTGCTATTTAGGATTCCCGTCGAGGACTCATATTTGGAACAACGCCACTAAAAGCTGGAAATACGAATCTGAATGGACGAACGAAATTTCGATGGTCCTTACCGGTGCCGCTTTCTATCACAAGTATTGGAATTACTTATACACGACGGCGCTACCTACGGGCGTTAAAAATTGGGTTGACGATCATATGAATTGCGAAGACATCGCTATGAACTTCCTCGTTGCAAATATAACGAATAAGCCACCTATAAAGGTAAGTGCATTGTAAAACGAGTTACACGCAGATTGTTAAATTTGATATTTCAGGTTGCACCTCGAAAGAAATTTAAGTGTCCGGAATGCACAAACAACGAGATGCTCTCCGCCGATTTGAGTCACATGGTCGAGAGGTCGCAGTGCGTGGACTTCTTCACGAAGGCATTCGGAAGGATGCCTTTGCAGTCCGTCGAATTTAGAGCTGATCCTGTTCTGTACAAAGATCCATTCCCCGAGAAACTCAAACGCTTCAACAACATTGGAAGCTTGTAAAGTAGTAATGTGATAATGTATATAGGGTTAGAAGAATTATTTTTAATTTGTATATTGAAACCGTTTTTAAAACCACATTAATAAATTTTGTTTAAAAAATAATTAACGCTTAACCAAAAATATTTCCTCTATTTTATATACAAAATAACATCTAGAAGTACCTCACAATAACGTTTTTAACAACGAATATTTAATATATACGAAAGTTACAATAAAAGAAACCGATAAATGCAATTTGTATAAATTTTTTCAAAATTTTAATTTAAGAGTTTTTGAAGACCTGAAAATTAAGATCAAGTAATAATAGAATGGTTGATTATATTAATTAACCTTATAAAACAAGTTTTTTCCGTCTTCAATTATTAAAAAACACTTTAAATTTGATACAATTATATATTGTTGTTTGAAACTACATCAATTAAGAAATGTTTAAATTTAATTATGTTACAAATATTTGCTCTATTCACAGCATTAACTTATTTTTCAGTTTTAAATTACATTTCCAGTTTTCGCAGTTTTATTATTTAATTTTGTGGTCTTACGAATTGGGGTAAATTACCCCAAATGGTTTTGGGCATGGTGATCAGAAAACTATTCTAAGTAAGAACATGAAATACTCGAACAATCAAAATGGAGAACAATTTTAAAACATGAGAATGAAAACAATTTTATCAAAGTTCATATAAAAATACAAATAAGCATATGATAAATTGTAGTATTATATTTTGCCTATCGTAATTCAATACTTTATGAATATTTGTTTACGTTTATATAAAATGTCCATATGATTATTCTATTTTACATTCCTTCAAATATTCATTAGTTTATTACTACTAGCTTTTTACCTTCCTATTCAGGTCCTATCGACCAGTTATTACTTTCTTTACCACCTAAGGACAAATCTCTTATAATATACTCCATACAAATATTAAGACCTTTTTTCAATGGACTAAATAAACGCTACTTACAGTTTTGTGTATTTCTCATAAAATATTGATTGATAAAGACCATATATGATCCATATGCCATATTTAAAATGTCATTCTGCTAAGATATCAACCAGTAAGATTTGGATTCAAGCTATGGTATATATGGCCCAATCTGGATAATATCTCTATTAATTTGACCCCGATGGTGGAACCTCACAAATGATTAATGAAAACATGTGTTTAGATAAAAGAGTTCTAACAATGTTGGTCATGATCCTGAAAATGATATCATATTTTTAATAACTTGATAACAAACCATTACCTTTTTGTCAGAAATAAAATTATTTACAGCTGATAGAGTCAAAATGATTTCAGATCTCAGATAGAAATAAAAATATTGAAAAATGAAGAACCTGAACTGGACGTAAACCACAAATAAATTGCCAGAAGAAGTGAGGGAGGACAGAACTATATTATTGTATACTCTGCAATAAAGAAGATGCAGATCGGACATATGCAAGAAATGATAGGTTCATACTTAGGTACTTCAAATAAGTGTATTTTTAATGAGACATGCAACTTTTTTTCATATAAACAATAATGTTGTACATTTTGAACAAATAAAAGCATGTAATCATAATTATGAACAATATGTGAAATGCAAATGACAACTTATTCTATGAGTTTTTTATATTTATGTTATTTAAAATATTTTACAGCGATTTTAAATTGATAAAAAAATACCATGTTTTGAAAGAAATAGATCATCGTATTGACAGAGGTCTTTCACCCGGCTGTTCTTCTATTTGGTAGTTCTGATATTTCCTGCCCTGTTTTTATGATATGTTTATACATGCTTGTTGTTACATATTCTGTTCTTAGTTTCTAATGAGTTATTGACAAATAAACTATTATAAATTTTTCAACATTTCAACAAATGATTAATATTTCACCTCTTCCGTAATGTTAAGATTTTTTGAACCTTAGAGCTGGTCAACAAAGCTCTAAGGTTCCAAAAAATCTTAACACGATCCTATCCGATAATTGTAACAAGATCTTCTTAAATGTATATATTTTGGAGAAACTATGAAAAACTAAGTAACAAGTAAAACAGAAGAGCAAAAATACAGAATAGTAACAATATAGTTTATCCTGTGATCTTGATAATTTTAAACTTTATTTTTGTTAAGATTATTGACCATTGGTCTTTTCGAGAAACATGTTTTCTCCGTCTTAAGTTATTCAATGTCCTGTTTTGCCTGTTCTGAGTTTTCAGGGAACCATTTTGTTCCGCCGACAGATGTATTCAATAGATTCAGCATTATTCAAAGAAATTCAATAATTGGATTTTCATATTGTGTTAATATTTGTAAATCCGTAGTAACTATCGTAGGATATAAAAAAATACTCTTTTACATGTTTTAGTAGAAAATAAAACAAAAGTTTTGCTAATTGAATAATTTGTAACAACTTTATGTTGTAAATAGTAAATGTATTTATAAATAACATACAAAAAACAAACTTGTAAAAAATATTTTGATGTAATTACAGAATAGGTTAATAGTACAAAAATATAAATTTTATAATTTTTGATTAATTAATGTATTAAGGGACAGAAAGACATATGGTGTATAGCCCTTAGTAATTTTCTTTTTCTTATAATTATATGAATGTTGTATTATTTTGTTGACTATTGCAATAAAAATAATGAATAATAAAATAATATAATTAAAAAAATCAATTTTCTAAATAATATGAAAGAAATAAAATCGTAATGTGCTACAAAAAAATATTAACAAACAAATAATCTGTATCTGAGTAATGCAAGTTTGAGAAACTCAGATCTAAATCTGTCAGTTACAATCATCTGCAATTGTCCCCATTGACAGCTATCACTATCAGCAGTTGCAGGTTATGTGCAATAGCTGTCGGTGGTCATTTGTTTTTTAATCTAGGTCTACTTGGATCAAAAATCTAATACCAACAATGGTCAATTGGAGCTCCTTCAGGACTCTCCTGACGAGCCCGTTCCTGAAGAACGCCCTCAATGGAGGTACTAGAAATGCATTACATAATAGCCTTAATTATAGGTTAAACTATGGTTATATAAATAACAAAGATATTTTTTAAATTTTAGCCGTGAAAAGAAACATGAGTGACCACAGGGTCATCCCTATGCAACCATCAAAATGGCAATGGAACAAGTTCAAGGATCTAATGAACTTCTATGTGCTCCTCGGAGTTATTCCATTAGGTGCCATCACCCTGGGTACGAACATCTTTGTTGGTCCTGCAACTCTCACTCAAATTCCTGAGGACTATACACCCAAATACTGGGAGTATTACAGAGTAATTACAGATTACATTTAAGTAAACATTAGTTGTAATTAATTGGTATGTTTAGCATCCAATCTCCAGGTTCATTGCCAGGAACATTTTGAATGATCCTCAACAAGACTATGAGAAATACTTGCACATGTTGTATGAAGAAAGTGAAAGGGCCAGGCTTAGGTAATAATGATGGCAATGCAATGTTTCATCAATTCATACATTTTCATTTTAGGCAACTTGAAAAACAAATTCTTAAGAGGATGGAACAGAATGAGGATTACCAAGCTTATTATTACAGACCAGTCTTGGCTAAATACCATAGGATGTCTAAGGATTCAGCTGATTACCTCAAGACAGTCCGTGGTGATTAAAATGTTACCCCAATTACATAGTAATCATAATTTTAGCAGCAATGTTTGTGGTTGAAATTTAAATTAATTCAATAAAAAATGTAAATATAAATGATACTGCAATTATTCATTAATTTCTTATTAAATAATCATCCTTAACATTTTTAGTTACTATTTTATTAAATCCAATCCGATATCTTATATAAAAACCAATGTATACAGTGTATACTAAGAAAATTATATATTTCAGTTATTTATTCATTCACTGTTTATGTATATAACAATTATGAATGAAAAACATATACGATGTGTTTATATTGCTGTAAAATTATTTTATTTAATATTCAAATTTGATTTATTCATAAATACTATTCATGGTTATTTTCACGGAAATAAGGGTAACTAAATTCAATAATGCTCACTTAGAGCAATATAAATTAGATATTTTTGTATTCATTTGCTTTAAGTCTGCACATTTATCCAATTTCAAAGATTGTTAATGTTTTATACTAATATTCCCAAAAAAATAGTGAAGAAAATAGTACTTTGAATAAAAAAATAACAGAATATAAAAATATTACTGACCTAGCAAACATCTTCATCCTTTATGAATAAACACATTCCATTACTTTCTATAAGCATAACAAAATGTGCAAGTAATTGGCTGGGAAAAGTGAATAGGGAAAAATAAAATAATAATTTTAATTTAGAAAGTTTTTAATCCACTTAATCAGTAAAAATCTCATACATAATTTAATAGTAGTATGTACGTGGTTTCTTTGCAGAGAATGTGTTGAGACGGTGCTGGACGCGTCTTGGGAGTGGGAACTGGATCTTTGAGTCGTGGAACTGTTTTACTTGAGGCCTCCTGCATGCAGAAGCAGCAACAACTTCCACTTTAATTATCTGAAAACATAAAAAAAAATGTTTTAGCACATTGATATCAACAACAGTTTGAGTGTGCATATTTACCTGAATGGAGTGAGCGCGAGCACGATGGCGGGCACCCATGTCCCTGTAGCACTGGGTCACACCACCAGACACAGTCAAGTCACGGTATTCCCTGTACATGTTGTGGGTTCCAGACCTGGAGTCATAACGCAACCAGATACCAAAGTTCTTGATCTTGGTGGGACTCTTGTCGTGGATTTGTTTGATGGATACAATCTCACCAGTGGTCTTCTTGAATTTCCTCAGCTGTCTCAAGAAGTACCAGAAACGGGACTTGGCAACAATTTGATCTGGAGCGAAGATCCTCATTTTGTACAAAGGAGTAACAGGCTCCTTGTCAGTTGGGAGCTTGCGCCCAATGACTTCATATTCTTTCAACTATAACAAAAATAGATTAAATAATAGAACATAACCAATATGGAAATATAAACAAAACAATGTTATACATAAACAAAGTTAACACGACCAAGTTTGATGCATTGAAATAAAATATTCTTATAAATAAACGCATTGAGAAGAGATAAATTGGTGAACAAAATGTATTAGAAACGTAACCAAACCACATTCCGTGAACACGTGTGATTAAGGACACTGAATTGCACTTTTTAATTAAAATCGACGAAACGCGGGGAAACTGCATAGCAAACGGTAGGGCGCGTATTAACATTGCTGATTGCGTATTAATTCCATTAAAAACTTAATAAAAACGAGAAAAATAACAGAAACGAACCTCTCCTTTAGCTTTCATGGCTGCGGTGTGTAGCGAAAAGGAAGCGGAAACTACTAGGACGCGAGTCTGTCAACTTGGACAAAAAGTGCTGCCAACATGTTAGTATGTTAAATAAAAATATTCCTAGAATTTTGAACATGAAATTTTCATTTGAAGCAATTAAAATTTAATTGAATTAAATTATCGACTGCAATCATCAAAAAATATATTAGAATGTTTTTTTTAATGCTTGCAATTATTAAATTGTGTTGTTGATTTATTATTCCAATAACTTTTTTAATTCAATAAATTCCAAATAATTATTTTATACATATATAAATCTGTTTTAATAGTTGTATGTATTCGTTTAATAGATTTAAACTGACGAAACTATTAGATTTATCGTGAATCTGGAGAAATAATATTAGAAATACGTCGATATTCGAATTTGGCGCTAAAATAGCGACCAAATCAAAATATCCCTACAGAAATGCAACAGATTATTCCAGTGAAAAATAAATTAACAGTCACAGCCGTTATAATTCGATCGAAACAAACACAATTTTGATAGTATATTATTACAATTGTGTCTTCGTCTCTTGGATTCTCAAGCACACACTCATATAAATTCAATTGGATTCCATTCCTATTGGAAGAATCTAAAGTGATAAAATAGGGAGCCGTCTACTCCGGCCGCGCCCAAGCAACAAGTTTTGTGTTCGTGCAGTGTCCCCCATTATCAGCCACCATAGGCCTCTCAGATACCGCGTTGATGGACATGGTGATCTCTAATTTGCAGCAACAGCGAGCTGTGACGGAGCAGCTGCGCAGGGAGGCTGCAATCCGAAGAATGCCAGTCTCACAGGCAGTCTCTGATATTGTAAAATACATCAGTGACCACATGCAGGATGACTGCCTCCTGGTTGGGTTTTCCAGCCAGAGGATTAACCCGTTCAGGGAGAAGAGTCCCTGCACTGTCTTGTAATCAACAATACAAACAAAATATGATATGAAGATTATTGCTTTCTAGATATTTAGTACCAATTAAAAAATATTTATGCTTTTTTATTATACATGTACACAAGCCAATGTAATTATTTGGAGGGAAAAAACGAACTTTTTTTGTTTGCTAGTAAAACTGTAAAGTAAATAAATAAAAGTCTGAAATTTATTGTGTTTTTTCTTTGTTGTTGTTGAATCTACTTAACAGAGACATTTTTCAATGTTTGGGAAACTATCATTCCTTTGCCAGGAATTGTGAATGGGATTCCCTTGTAACAGGCTTGCAATGAGTCATTGGTGTGCAAGTCAGGGGCAACAGTCTCAAAGATCTTTTTCTTTGGGTTCATAACAGCATCAGGTTGCCTGGTGTAACCATCACAATGGACATGATCTCCAGGGTTACAATCTGCAGGTGGTAACAGGACTTCCACCTTCTCAGGTGTACTGGCACACATCACCATGGCTTCTGAAGTTACACCCCTCATCTAAAACAAACAAAAAAATGACTATATGACAACTTATAATACAGTAAAGACCCATCTAAATAGAAATCCCAAAAATCATAATCTAAATTATCGAAAAATCGATTGAGGAATTAAGAGATAGTGAAGAAAATAGTTGAGTAAGATATTAAATAATTAGTGTGTCATTTAGCACACAGTGTATTCTTCTTAGTATGGAAGATCTATGAACAGGTGGAATGACTCTTCAAGAAGTTTTCAAATATATTGTGAAATAAATATGAATTACCTTAACAGGTTTCAAATTGCATAAAAGGACAACAGACCTATCCTTTAAGTCATCCATAGGCACAAATTTGACCAATCCAGAGCAAACAGTTCTTGGTTTTTCTTCACCACAATTGATTTTCAACAAATACAAGGAATCAGCATCTGGATGCCTTTGAACATCTTCAATTTTGGCAACCCTTAAGTCTAATCTTCCCACATCAATTGGAGCTTCAGGAGCAGGTGCTGGCTTCTCCTTAGCTGGTTTCTTCTCTTTCTTAGGCTTAGACTCTTTAACTTCAGCAACCTTCTGTGGTTGTTCAACAGCCACTGGTTGTTCAACTGTATCAGCTTTAATGCAAAGGTTCTGGGTTGGAACTGGGATCTGCTTCACTCCATTCGACACCTCCAAGCTGATCAACCTCTTTTTAGCCATTTCAACAGCTGCCAGCAGCTTAGCGTTCTCTTCGCGGAGCTGCTGCGCCCTAAGCACGTTATATTCATTGTTCAACACTGAGAGCTGGAATAGAGCATTAAATTAAAATCAGAAATGAAGAGGTTTGTTAAGACACTAACCTCACTCTTGAGAGCCGAAATGGTCTGCTTCGCAATCTCGGCGTTTTGCTTTACCGTTTCCATTGTCATTCTTAAATTGTTCCTCAAAATGCGGCACAAAGTATTCGGTATAAAATTTAAAGATAAATTCATCGGCGAATCCAGAAATATGGTAAGCTCTTTGACAATTTCAATGTCACGCACGTTATGACGTTACGCGCAGGTCTCTGCAATACCGGTGGTCAGATCTGATCAGAGCACTTATTGACATTATTATTGTTTATTGGAAGTGAACAAGCAGGAAAATGGAATTAATTCATGTTCCAGTGAAAGTCCGAAGATTTGATCTATCAGGTATTATAACTTAATTGAATATTATTACTAAATACTAATTTAATCAATCAATTAGATGCACCAGACTTTGAAACTGATGAACTGGAGTTGGAGAGTGGTATCGAGTATTCTATACTGAAGAAGAGGATGAGAGAGTACTTTGGTATTGCTGAAGATGAGGCCAAAGTGATCAAAATCAGGAACAAGGATTTTGTGCTTGTTCCAATGATGAATTTGCTGAATGAAGATGACACGCAAAGGTAAATTTGTATTTTTGTTGTGTGTTGAGTTTGGAGAGGGTTTCACGATTTAATATTTTAGCCCTTTCATCATTGACATTACAGCTACATCTCTGGCAAGTGAGTGCTGTATCTATGTTTACCAGAGATGAACACATTTTATCTGATTCTTATTTTGTTTGTTTAGATGAGAGCAATTTGCTGCAAGATGCTTATGTAGATGCTGTTCGCCAGAAATTCAGGAACATGGAATCAAGGATCTCTCAGGCAGAGGTGCTGCTGCCGCAGCTGCAGTGGAGGAGACAGTCTCATCTGGATGGGACAGTTTCTAACCTGAGCAGTAAAGTTTCATTTTTGAATAGGCGCATTGATGAGCTTATGCCAACCAAATGGAAATCAAAAATGCCAGCTACTATCTCATAAAATATATGTGAACGTTTTTGATGTTATCAGTATTATTATCTCTAATTAATACGCTTCTAATGGTAGTTGTATCTATGCTCTATTCAATTTGATTCGTAAATTGGTGACGAAAATAGAATATATTTAGGTACATTAGAGAAGGTATTTTCTGAATTATATCTCTATTAAAACCTTTTGATATAGATTGTTTAAAATGGTTGTAAGTTGCACAGCGCTTCTATGAGGGATAAAATTAGAGTTGAAACGTTTCATGAATAAATGTTTTCTTCTGATATTGTGTTGATTTATTATTTTAATTCTACTATTTCAGAATTTCAAATACCAATATTTCTTACAAAAAATATATTATATATGAATATTTGATTTATATATTGTTATGTACAACCAATTATTATTTATATCAACCGTTATTATTTTATTCATTATTGTATGTACGTTCTCCTTAACAACGTACATTTCCTTTTATGAAGATTCCATACCCCAGAAAGTACATTCCTCCAAATTAGATAACGACTAGAAATCTTTTATCACATAATAATTGGAGAATAATACTTTCTTCCCTTACTAAATATTATACCCTCATATATTCTTCTGTAATCAGTCCGCCTTCTATCTTATATGGCGACACTTTAATAATATAATTCAGTCTTTGAAGAAGGGTCTTTGAAGAACAGTCTTAATTAGGGGAGCTAACGAGTAACTTAAGAGAAGAATGTAACTCTTAGTTAATAAAACAGGAGATCAACACTTATATTGTTGACTTCTCCATAAAACCACTCAACTGTACAATAAAACTCCTTAGAATATTTGATATTCATAAACCCCTGAAAGAATCTACCACGACGTAAATACGAAATAATCCACAGTGTCCAGAGATTTTTAATCACGACAATATGTCAATTCTGTAACATTATATAATTATTAATAATATTTGTTGAGAAACTAAATTAGAAGTTATAATTAATCATCGATTATAAATGATTACATTCATACATATAGAATATGAAAGACTGAAAAATTCAATGTAATTAAATAAAATTTTCATCTATTGATTGCTAATAGTAGAAACTTCTTTAATTTTGTACATCGTTGCTAACTATTTTCTAAATCTACCATGGAAAAACCTTCATCTTCTGAATAAAATGAATATAATTTGAAAATTTGCAATTTAAATTTAACGAATATGTTTACAAAATGCAAATTCCTAATTATGTAACTGCACACAGGACCGGTGTAGCAATAGAAAAAGTTCTGCAAAAACATTTTACTTAAAACAAACGTTTTCTCAAAAACACAAGAGTTTTTAAACAGTCCATAGTCATTTTATATGCTTTGTTGTCTATTCATCATGCTTCATGCTTTCTTACTCTCATTGGATCAAGTCCTAACTCTATGTTTTGTGACTACTATCCAAGAGTAATTCATGTTTAATTACTTCATTAATGATACTTTTTTTTTAAGTTAAATCACTTAATGTTTTCATTATTATAAAACATTGTCATTCATATGATTTAATATAATATATTTGTTCTAAAATACATTAACAAAATATATGTTTGATTAGACTTGCCAGATTTCATGATCACCAAACTATGATATTGATCACCTCAAAAAGACAGAACCAAGAGAACTTAACATAAAAATCATATATGATAGAAACTTAAATAAATTATTGAAAATTATACGAATTGTGCTGATAATGCTTGTTTATTATATATTTATATAAAGAATACATTTTTTCGGAATACAGTCTCAAAATTGAGATAATCCCGGCTACCGAGGCAGCAATATATGTGTCTAAATAAAATAGGGTGAACAATTCTTCAAAATTTCGACCTTTGTCATAACCAAATGGTTCTATTTTTGAATCTCTTTCAGTACTTATCAAGCACACGATGTAGATTTATAGTATTTGGTTTTTAATATTTCATACAAACATGCAGTTTTTGTGATTAATTCACAATAAAACAAACATAATAAAACGTTCCAAAGGGCTTTTAACCTTATAACTTGTTTCGTTAACTTTTGTGGATGTAACAATGTACAATTTAGATAAATAATGATAATAGTTCACGTATCATTTTTTGAAAAGTGGTACCTCGATATACGAGTGTCTTGAGATACGAGCCGCCGAGCGAGCGATATTTTGCATTGAGATGAGAGCAATTTGACATACGAGCAAGGTTACGGTACGAATTAAGCTCGTATGTCGAGGTACCACTGTATTTGTATTGTATTTTCTCATGAAATATGAAACACCGATGGGACTATTTGAAACAATTTCAATTCTACGTAAAAAATCACGTAGAATTGAAATTGTGTTTGTTTAAACATTTTCAAATCAAATTATAATAAAAGTATTTATAACAAAATAGAATAAAGATTTTGCCCAGTTTTTTTTAATACAAAATTGAAAAAAATGGGAACGAAATAAAAAGTTGTCGACTTCTATATACTATTTTATTCAGTTTAATTTTCATTACAACGAATTGCAAATGAAACATCACTATATAACATCAAAAATAAACAATTCAAATACATTTTTTATAATAGATTTTTTATTAAACATTAGAAAACAAAATTCTATCTATGTACAATAAAACATATACATATATTTTTAGTTCATATAAATTCATATATAATACAAAGTAACTTAAAATTAATCGATTATTAATCGTTACATCAATTTATTGTGTTGCATTTAAATCAATACCAAACAATAGTTTCACTATTGTCGGATTATAGCACATTAGTAAATTAATTTAAAACCTTTCTCTATTACTATTAGACAATTATTGTAAAAAGAACAAATCACAGAAATTAATTATCTTTACTTCCCCTCCACGCTTACCAAAAATAATTTAAATCGTCGCATTTAATGCGAAATATATTTGTATATTAAATTTAGTTTAAAAAATAAAACAAAAACACCATCAGTTTCACATAGCTTCAAATGTACGCAATGAGGCGGATAAATAAAAATTTTATATATTTTTTTTGTAAATAGTGCGACTGGGGAATGTGTATACTGTAAATACTGTACAAATCTGGCGTACGTTTAAAAAAATAATTATTTACTCTTTTGCAACCGAATTATCAGATAAAGTAAGTAATAGTGACTGGTGTGTTATTTTTTCTTCTTTTTTTTGTTGATATTTGTACAAATACTTTGAGATCTGAGAAGCTTATAACTGAATGACACCTAGTTTGTTTAGCAAATATTAATACCTGGGTCTCTTGGCCCGGAACCCAGTACTGGTACTGGGCAGATCCAGAGGACGCGTGTGTTGGAATTGGAACCTGGATCTGGCAACGTTGGCCAAGTTCTCCCTGTAGCTTAACTCTGAAGGGGCATTGTACCCCAGCAGAGATTCGTGATGTCTATCTTTGGAAACTAACTTCAGCGTTAACGTGTCGTTGGCTAAACCACCCGGATTCGTGCCATCCAACTCTATGTTGGACTTATTCACCAGTTCAAGCATGGCTATAAATGAGCAGCATACGTCCCGAGGTGATTTTCCATCCGCCAGGTCAGCGAATCTCTTCACGTCACCCTCCCCACCGATACTTTCAATAATTTTCGATCCCTCCGCGTGAATATCGAAATCGATCTCATTTTCATCGCCAATCTTCTCTTTGATGAAGTCGGTCCATTCTTGGTAATTTTTCGCCTGTTCTTCGGCCGTCCTTGCTTCCTCCTGCATTATCTTATTCTGTTCGACGCGAGCCTTCTCCAACTCCGCTATCCTCAAATTGAAATTAATCTTCATACATTTTAATTCCTCATTCTTCTCCGTCCCATTTGCCTGCTGATCGGTGTTTTCTGCTGGTGCTGCTGCTGACTCCTCGCTAGGCTCCTCTTTGATCATCACTTCCATTTCTTCATCTCTATCGTCATCATCACCATAGTTATCATCAATTACAAAAATATCAGAATCTGAGACCGATTCGGAATCATCTTCAAACGGCGGCGGACTTCCCTCTCCGCTTTCTGGTTGGTAAGTCTTGGAAAAGAACGACTCGAATGACTTCAAGTTCACAGTCAGAGATTTCTTGGTTTGCACCTTCCTGCGTTTCGGCGTATTTAGTTCGGCAAATACAGGAATACTTATTCTCTGGAACATATAAACAAATATTATTAATAGTAAAAACAGAGTTTTCTAATTGAAATAATTAAATTCGTCATACAAGATATGGATATTTTAGAGTATTCTATTGTGTGAAAAACTGCAAAACAGTTAATATTGACGATTGTTGGTATATCGAAAGTGCATCAAATAAATATGGGTTTATTGTACCGCAAATAATGGCACACCACCGGATTTGCTGAACTTTGATTAAATATTATTGTGTGTGTAAATTCATAAAAAGCTGTTTATCTAAATAATTTGCTTATGTAAAAGAAACCTATTATCTCAGTTAATACAAATATGTAAATATATACATCCGGTAAACATATTTTTAAATGCTTTTGAGAATTAGGAAGAAGTGTATTTGTAATACTGAGTAGTAGTATTTAAGAAGTATTAAGTGTTCTTTTTATGAACCTTGTTATGTAAGATATTATCGAGATAAAGGTTTATAAAGTATACCTTTCTGCAAGCTTTAGAAACGACTTCCTCGATAGTAGCATTATTATCTGTAAATATCCCGGAGTCGTCCTGGGGAGATGATTCCATTTCAACGCTTTGATCTTCGGAAGTGTTCTGTTCTGCCAATTCAGGACAATCAACAGCCGTTCTGTCCTCAGCGTAGTACTCGTCCGGTACGGGAGAAAAGATCATCGGTGTTATTGGCGTAGTTCTGTTATCACCGCATGGTATAACAGATTCAATATCGCTGTGATCAAAGAAACCCGATTCTACATCGCTGTGTGAATCAACGGTTTTCCTCGGAGTCGATGTGACGACGATCGTGTTATCGTCGTCGATGACAACTAAAAAGAAGAAAATGCTATAAATGAAACGTACGAATATAGTTTGTCAAACTTGGTTTTCGAACTTACTAACATCATATACCAGATTGGCAAGATTTTGAAAGAGGTTAGCATGCACTTCCTTTGGACACATGCTGTATGCCTTGTCTATATACTCCTGCATTTCCTGCTTTATTTGTATTTCAGGGTCCAATGGTGCCACTTCAGGAACTACTTCAGGTTGTGGTATATTAACATTGTTTTCCTCTTGGAGTACAGACTCTGCAACTCTATAATGGGATGACCAATTTTAAATTATTTAGATTTTAAATGTGATTGTTAACTAACATTGCTGATGCTTCTTCATTGGCCTGTAATGTGGGTTCTAGTTGTTGTGGTACTTCTCCTGGCTGCTGTGGTGCTTCATTTGGTTGATTTTCAGACGTTTGTGGGGGATATTGCCTAAGGCCATTAAGAACAAGTGGTTGTGGTAAATTTTCTGTTCCCTCAGGGGGGACAGCAGGAACTTTTTTCTTCCTTGTGTATCTATTTTTTCTCTCCTGTATTCTCTCCATTTCCCTGGCATTGTCTTCAGTTGGTCTGCAATGTAATTTTGATGCTTTAATATAAATTATATACCAATTAGAAATGACACTCACTCCTCATAATTGGCCATGTGTTCATGGTACTCAATCACTGACTTCCAAAGCATGTCAACCTTCCTGCTGTAAAGCTGGGCGGCAATTTGTATAAGCAAAGCACCTTCAGCGAAGCTAAAATTCATAATGCCATTGTTCAGAAAGACCTGGGACTCTCGCAAATAGTTCAGATAGGTAAGCATCTCCTGGAACAAGGCCACACCAAAATTGATGTCTCGTTGCGCAATCGATGCGATGGCAATGTTAATGCTTACCTCGGCCAGCGGGGCTTCGATGGTCGGTTTCTTAAGGTGCCTGTGCAATCGGAGGATCATTTGTCCGGCCGGAGAGGCGGCGTGGGGCAGAGCCGCAATCTCATTCAGGAGCTCGTCTTCCTCTTCGGCCATCCTTGCAACACTGTGACAACTCACATAAACGAATATACGATCACTTGCAAATGGAAATGAATGTGTAAGGATAGCGAGGAAGTCCCGGAAAATCACATTTTCCGATTCAAGCACGTTTCTAGCTCGTTAAACAAACAACAAACGGTGTCCATTTTGTAATGGGACGAACGGTGGTACTTGCGCAAACGCGAGCTGCCTACATACTTTGCTTCAGGCCCGTCTGTGCTCCCCTCGTAATAGAATTAGGAATTGTATGGAAAAGGCGCATTCAATAAAGATTCAAACATAAATCATTTACGTTGAATATTACATGAAATGCATTTACATGTAAAGCAGAAAAGATTAATGTATCGAAACAATGGACGCGTTATTATTACTTGCGATAACATTATTTTTTGATGCAGTAAGGAAGATGAAAACATTTCTAAGAAGTGTATAAGTGCATTATTCAAGTTCTATAATAAATAAATCGTTATCAAATAAGAAGTAAAAAAAAACATTGAGTTATTTTTTACATTTTTCTTTCATACTTTTTAAATTAATTTAATATACAGAAATATACATGTAACATGTAACTATAAACAAAAATAATTATTTGAAGAGCTTTCATTCGAGATTTAATGTTATTTTTAGGAGATTTTATTGGAATTTTGATTTAATTAAACTAATTTATTTAATGACTTGCATTAAAAATCTAAAGTTAGATTTTTGAAATATTATTGATATTTATTTATATTTTAACTAATTTGTTTAGTTTATAGAAATATGTAGTGTATTGTAACAACATAAAAATAAACGTTAAACTTTAAATGTAAAATATTACTTTATATTTCAATAAAACAAAGAACATGCACAGAAGGCATAGAGTTCAATGACTCTTTGACCTCACTTATGTCTCCTTTTTTCCATTTGTTAAACTTTTCTATTGAAGCTGAAGTCTTAATGTATTTCTGAAGTATGGGGTTAATTATTTTAATCTTTACGAATTTCGGTTTAATTCCTAAATACATAAATAATTCAACATTAAAAATACTCTGAATTGTATTTCAATTGGCTTGTTTAACCAAGTTTAGGTTTGACTTTTAACAAAAGGTTAAAGTAAGAAGAGATGAAATTTGCTGAAATCATTGAAACATTTTTTTTTGTTGTAGTTTATTTGCAATCAAAACTTTTAGCATAACATTTAGTTCGTACAAATCTTTTAAATATATTTCTTGGTATTTTAGATAATTTTGTCAGCAACATAATTCATAATTTTTCAAGTAATGTTGAGTAAATATAGAATATTATATTTATATCACATGATATTGGTATATTTGTAAATGTTGAGATATGTTGGTTTTGTTTTCAATCAATACTATCAATTATTTTTCAATGGTTACGGCCCTAAACGCTCGAAAAATTGGTCAGCGGTGGGATTTGAACCAGCACCATTTCCCTCCAGATTTTTATGATGCAGGGATTCTTAACAACTCGGCCAATATTTGCCCCAATTAAGAATAAAATCAATAATTAAAATATATTTACAATTTTTATTTAAGTTTTGTAATTGTTACACAGAAACACGTGTATATTAAAGTTCAATTATCTGACTGTAATGGAAATATATGGAAGAAATAAAACAATTAATGTATTCACATTATTATCGTTTCAAAAATATATACTACTTCTACTTAAAAAATATAATATATAGTAGTTAATGGATATGTTAATGAATAAGTTAATTGTTTTACTATAAAGCATTTATTGTTTATGAATCATGGAAATACAATACATTCATAGATGTGTTCCTAACAAATTCATATTTAGCCATACACAGTTTTCATTCATGCATAATAATCTCTGTTGACCTTGTTTGTATAACCAGGCTTCTGTTATCTTTAGAAATGAAGAAAAGAGGAAAAAAACGGGTGCTACACCGAAAGCTATTTTATAATATGGTAATATATTCTTTTGAATCGATAAGAGGATAAAGAAAGCCGGCACAGATGTTGAAGAACCTTTATGATTTTCCCCGAAAAAAAAGGAACATCTGTTTTTACCAGATTTTGTCATTTTAATGGTTACCTAATAGCCCATTCTGTTGAGTTGGAAATCGTCTACTGTCAATGGTTTGTAATGTACTGCATCTGCTGTATCTTTAAAGTTAGAAATTTTCAGTATAAAATACAAATGGAATTGACAAACAATTATTAATTTAGCAAAGTATGAATTTCCATATCAGAATTTAGTTGGAAATATGACTTTAATAATTATATAAATAATCACAATTTCCAGATAACAAATCATTCTTTTTATTAAAACAGGTATAAAATTTGAAACAACTGTCAATATATGGAAATATGACAATTTAAACATTATTTGTAATTATTTGGAGGATTTTTTTTCATAATCATCAATATTTTTGAAATTAAGTAAGTTATGTAGGTTAAACGTTGTCTTTTTATAAAGTTTCATTTTTTTTTTGTAAAAACCCTTATGTATAGATTATTTATACAATATAACAACAATAATATTAATAATAATGGTTGGACACAACAATGTATTATTATTACAACTAAATGTTTGTATTTTTAATCTTTCAAAAATAAGGTATTTCACAAATTCACTATCAACTTTTATTTTTTAATAAACGCAGGGGCGGCTCTTTCTTAGCGGTCTTAGGAGCCTCAACTATTCTGGTATAATTCGTGAATTAATTGACAAAAATGCACATTTTTATGATAAAAATTTATGTATTTTTGGCACCTGCACCAATCTTCTCTCTTGATAAACCATTACCATTGATAAAATATATATTTTTAGTCTGTCATCTCCGTTCTTCTAAAATATCATTTTATTCTGAGTTTTTAAAGTTTTTATTGTTTTTGTCTTGTTGAACTATTGTTTATTACAGAAAAAAACAAATAATTTACTTTAAGTTCAAAACTAAATGTAGTATATGTCAAAAAAAAGAATAAAAGTTTTGTATATAGTTCTAATATTTTTTTTTGTGTGTTGAGTTGATCATATTTTTGTATTTAAAATATGCTTACATTGTCAGTGTTCTAATAATGAATTATTGTTCAAGCTGGACAAGACGCCGTTCCGGACTCGACTACTGTGAAATACCTTGCCAACGCATCAAAATCAATAATGTTAGTACTTTGTCGTTCGAGAAAATAGGGATTGATAGCGAAACGGTAAGGGACGCAAAACTAGCATGCAACTAAAAATTCAGACTTTTCCTTCAATTTGAAAATTAGGCGGAAAGACCAATGGTCAATAGCCCTATTACCAGATTTTCTTTATATTATTATTATTATATTTGATTCATACTTTGTTTTTTTTTTTAGAACTTTTTTTTTAGAAAATTATAATCATATACAAAAATAATCCAAACGTTGATGAAAAATACTTAATATGTAAGTCCGATTGTTGTGTCCAACCATTATTATTAATATTGTTGTTATTATAATGTATATACAATCTATGTATAAAAGATCTCCTCACCCAAGCCGAATTCCATGGGAACGCTTAATCATCAAATATAGCCCTACTCCCAATCACAACTCCAACCCCTTGATTAATAACAATTAACTTCGTAAGTAGAATATGTATTTATATTTAGTCTCAGTAGATTCTCAAACGAGAAACATAGTCTTAGATAAGAGTATTGCACAATAAAGTTATCTTAAAGCCAATTGAATATACATAATTCAAACTACTAAGACTCCACAACGATAACACCAGACATTATTCCACGGTGTCCACAATTACATCCCTGAGATATAACACGATATTCTACAAGATTCCAAGCTCTAAAGTCAATATTCCAACCGTGATCAATTGCTATGAGTTTTATTATGAAACGTAGATATGAGCATGGATTGTTAACTTTTCGATGAAAAAAAAAACTCTTTATCATCAAACAAAGGGAATGTCAGCATAAATTTATAATAGTATTAATCAATTGAAACAGATTCAAATATACAGAGAAAAACCCCAAAATATATTTAGAATGCAACAATAATTAAACAAATATACAAAAACAATCTGTTACAAAATACTATGTAGTCTTTCCACTCTGATAAAACTATTATTACAAAATAACAAATTTAAGGGCAGCAAGACCTATGCGGCAATGGTAATAATTGTGTTTTCGTTTTCTTATATTTATATAAATGTTGTATTATTTTGTTTACTGTTGCAATAAAAATAATTAATAATAATAACAAATTTATTTAAAAAAAGTGCTCCAATAAATTTGTTATATAAAATTTATTTATTATACACTTTAATATAATTTACATTTAGACTAGATTTTTATTCTTTGTAGATAACACAAAATTATTTACATGTTAAAGTTTTTGATGAATTTTGATTTATATTTATACATGTTTTTTTTTGGTTTCTTTTCTTTTCCCCGTAATTATTGGTATTTAACGAAATTTTTGTTCTCGTGATCATTTTTTTATATAAAACTATACATTTAATTGATATTTTTCTTTTCTGTTTAATTAAACTGTTGGAATTAAAGTAGTCTTCTTTGAAAGAATTTACTCATCAACATTCATATGAACATGATTTATATAAAAAAAATGACTATGAAAAAGTTATAGATTAGATAAAGTAAATATTAAAAGCATTTATTAAAAAAGGATATAACTACTTTCACACTAACCTACCTTAATATGTATTACTTATTTAGTTAATTTTATCATAAAAAACGCAATTATGCTTATGTAATTCCCTGAAAACTCAGAACAAGTAATTTCTAAACAGAATATACAAGGTCAATAATTATATAAAAAATAATCGACCTTTTAAAACAACGGCTATAAACCGGATGTTCTGTTTCACTGTTATCTATGTTTGCTGTTTTTACTTGTTCCTAGTTTAATCATATATTATGTAATATATCACCGTTTAATCATTTATTATGTTATGAAGATGATATTTGTTTTATATACTAAGCGTGCAATTTTAAGCATCCACAATCTTTGGAAATCTTCTAGTTTAAAATATTCTTCAAGGATCCCTATAATATGAAATAAATCTTTATTTTAAGTGTAACACGTATTTACAAAATAAATGATTACTCACAAATCCTTCAGAACTTTTGGGAAATGCTTCCGTGAAGTCCACAGTTAAAAAACACAGGCCTGGTATACAATAGCTATTATCAATCTATGAGAAGTATATAAATAATTATAAACAAATATGTTGGTTCGCGTTTGAAATTAGCTGGTATTGAATGTTAACTATGCTGATACATTACACACTTGGCCGAAAGACTAGCTCTTTAGTCACTTTTTGTGATTAATAAACATGATTATTATTTTTACATTACACAAATGATATTCTTTCATATACTTCCAAAAACAATGTCTTCTGTTTTTCTATAACTATAAGCATATTAATTGTATTCTTAATACAAAGGGATAATAAAAAATATTTCTAAATAATTGGGAATTTAGGTTTATAAAACTGTAAATAATTCTAATAAGATCTCTAATATTCATATGTTAAAGCGAATCATGAAGTTACTGCAATCCCTTTTCTTTACTCATTATTCTTTAGGTTTTCATTCCAGAAATATGTTTATTTTTACTTGTTGTACAATATATTATTTTTCCTTTTTTTTAACAAACAAAAAACCTATACAGCAGCAGTATTTATTTTAATTTTATTATCATTGTTGTGTGAATATTTTTTTGCTTTTATCTCTTTGAATAACGGTTACAATTAATATATTATTATTCATTTAAATATTCAAAAATAGATTTATATTAAGAAATTGCGATTGCAGTTTTCGAAGTAATAATAAATATTATGTTCTTACTATAAGAATTGTATAGAATTTTACTATTAAAATAAATATATTACTAATTTAAATATTATAAAATAGAATTGTATTAAGAAATGCGAATTTCTGAGATAAAATATCTTAACTTAAGCTAACTAATTTTGTAATTAATTGATATAAAACAAATGTTAAGGAAAAAGTATTATGTATACATCTATTAGCTTTTGTTATTATTTGTTGTAGTTTTAGCATTTAATTTACTACTAAAATAATTATATTATTCATTTAAATACACGCATACCTCGCTATACGGCCGCTCTTTATACGACATTTCGCTATAACGGCCCTCTTCAATTAAGGCACGTTTTCGATTTACGGCCCAAAATGTTTCGCTATAACGGCAAAAAAACTTTGTCGATGTCGATATATCTACATATTGCCAATCTTGCGCAAGCGCAATAATTGCTTCGTATACGGCTTTTCGCTTTGCGGCCAAGTTTCGTGGATCGTAACTAGGCCGTAAAGCGAGGTATGGGTGTATTCAAAAATAGCGTAGTACTAAGAAGTGCGAATTTCTTAGATAAAATATTTTTAACTACTTAAGTTGACTAATTGTATAATTGTTTGATATAAAACAAATGTTATCTGTTATTATAGTTTGTTGTAATTTTAGCATTTAAGTTACTGTTAAAATAATTATATTATTTGTTTAAATATTTAAAAAATGGAGTACTGAGAAGTACGATTATCTTCCTTAAACCATTTTTATGTAGTTAAGTTAACTAATTTTATAATTTAATTGATATAAAGCAAATGTTGAGGAAAAATGATTATGAGAATCAAAATTTTATCTTTTGTTCTGCGCGATTGCAATTTTCAGTATTTGTTTACGTTGTTATTATAAGAATAGTATGGAATTTTTCTAAACAATAAGCTTCAAGAAAGGAAACGGATGCAATAGCGTATGAATAATAATGGCCAAGTGAAATCACTGCCGTCGTCTAAAAATACAACCGTCACAAGATGATGACAGCTCGGGCCGGAAAGATAATAGGGCTGACGTAATCAGTGGAAATTGGGTGAAAAGCGTGACGTCACGGATCGATTTTGCATCACGTCTCCAAACCAACCCCCTCCCGCCACCACCCCTCGTTACATGCGAAGCGTTTGCATGTCGTTTTCCATTCTTGTCTTCGCTCTTTTCGGGAAGGCACGCTCTGTTCCCCGAAGAAGTATTCGGAAACGTTCGTAGTTTCCTGTTGATGCCCACACACATGTGCACGCATACACAACATCCGAACCTATTTCTTCTCTCGGCCTCTGTTTTTATCATTTCTATTTCTGAGCCGAGTGAGTGAAAAACCCGTCGGGGGGCCCTCGAGTGAGAATTTACTTCTAATAGGGACGATGTGTTATCGCTTCGCGAAATATTTCCTGGTGATCTTGAACTTCCTGTTTTGGGTGAGTACCAGTGCATGGACGACAGTGACAAATCCTTTCAAATCCACCAAACAAACCATTCGTAGACGTAGACTTAGAGTCCGGTTTCGCTATTCCCAGGGATCTGGGATCCTATTCGCCATTTTGCTCTATTTACTCTCTATAAAGCTCTTCGGCGCTGAGAAATGCTGCACACCATTATGTAAACAATAACAACAGTGGAATATGGTCCGATTTAAATGCAAATATAAACATGCCATTCGTTCCTGCATTACCATATAAAAGCAACATTTTTCGACTGTGACATCATCAATATTTACATTGGTGCCTGCATTCGTAAACAGATCCGGAGATGGATGTGAAACAAAAAACAAACAATCGCACGTTTCCAATTTGACTTTGGATCAATAAACTTTCCACCAATTGCAGCGGAATGCAATCCCATTAACTCACACACATCGTTTTCATCTCTGACAGTGAAATTGTCAACACTTTTATTTATAAATACTGTTGTAATCGTTGTTATTGATTCAATTTTGTAAATGAAGAGAACAATCATTATTAGTAAATAGAATATGCCAAATAATGTTACTTCTGTTCAATATA
Organism: Nicrophorus orbicollis; assembly: GCA_018845635.1. Taxonomy (NCBI): domain Eukaryota; kingdom Metazoa; phylum Arthropoda; class Insecta; order Coleoptera; family Silphidae; genus Nicrophorus; species Nicrophorus orbicollis. The sequence goes on along the minus strand of JAFMTC010000858.1, from coordinate 435,565 downwards.
TTTAACAATAGACGTTTTCTCAATATTCAAAATATACGTCATAATGACAGAAATTTTTTGGTAATTCAAACAAATTAACTTTTATATTCTTATTTAATTTATATAATTTTAAATATTCACTTGTTTCAACCATTTAAGTTACGTAATATTAAATTTAGCGCAACTAAAAATGTATATTTCAAAAAAAATAATCCATACGTTCTTTGTTTAGCAATGACATGTAAAGTCTAATAATAAATGTACAATTTATACGATAATTTTGTTAGATATTTGAGGAAAGTATTACGAAAGTTCAAGAGTTCTCATGAATTAGAGTATTTGCACGGGTGACTGAATTCGGGACAAATAGAATTGACGTTATTCGAATTAACACGAGTTATTATTAAATAAGAGTTACTTCGTAATTAATTGAATCATTTAGTTACACCTATACCTCGCTATACGGCCGCTCTTTATACTGCTTTTCGCTTTGCGGTCAAGTTTCCTAGAACGTATCTAGGCCGTAAAGCGAGGTATGGGTGTATTATTATTTGATAAAACAGATAAAAGAAACGTTAAAATATAAAATAATTCATGACATTTATAATGTAATATGAATAAAATTATTAATTTTGAAATATCAGAATTTACAAATTAATTGAATAAAATTGATCATTTCTACAAATGTAAACGTTTTTAGGGTAAAAAAATGGTTCCCTGTTCGAAGAAACTCGATATATTAATGAACAAAACTAACCATTTAATAAATCGTAATTTTCTAATACAACAAATTGTAAAAGTTGATGTTGTAAATTGAAAGTAGTTTATCAATTAGAATTGACAATTATTAGCATTTGAAATAGCTTAATGTTTTATTTTAATATTTGATACAAAAATCTCGAATTAAAGAATAATTTATTAAAAAAATGTAATTTTCTAATGCAACAATTTGTAAAAGTTGATGTTGTCAATTGAAAAGAAAAAGTTATAAATTGGAAATACCAGAATTGATATTTATTGTAGATTTAGTCATTGTAGATGGAAAATTTAATAATAATAATAAAATTTAGAACAATTACAAAAAAATCAACACTATACAAAAATGAAGTAATACAAAATAGAGAAAAATACAATGGGGCGAAATTTAATAACTTTTAATTCATAATATGTTAGCATAATTATACGTATATTTTGGATTATTAGACGCACCTTTTACGGTTGTTAAATCAGGTTTGAATTAGGGTGAGTCTTATGGATTTACATAATATATTGTCTTCTAAAAATAGTCTCATCAATTTGGTATGTTTGCATTAATAAAAAAATAATAGATTACGGAATATATATTTTTCCTTAAACTGTATAAGGAAAGTTCAATTAAAGAATATTTTGAGCAATTTAAAATTAATTACTTTAATAGCTGAATCTATTAGTTGTGTCATGTTGATCTTTAGACTATTATGTCATTAAGTAAAAAAGTTTATTTTCAACTCTGAAGCGCACAAGTTATAAATAAAAAGCGATGGTTCCAATAATATACCCGAGATGCGGTTGGTCTATGAATCGCATCAAAATATTGAATGCCGTGCAGATGAATCGATATCTTTCGCTGCCGATGAAAGGCAAGTTTACGTTAGCCAAACATCGGTCGTTATATATAAGTGTCTAGTAGCAATGAAAACATCTGTTTCTTAAATTTAGACTATTCGTAGGTCAGAAATTAACAAGTGGCAACAAATTAAGGAACGCGCTGAGATTGAAGTCGTCAAGGTTGTGCTGCGATTTACATTTCGTTGGGAAATTATTGTGATTTGCAATTCAATCATTTGCTTAGCTCATAATATTTAAATTTAAAAAAAAGCACGTGCAAATTTTGTATATTATTATAATACTAATTAGTTAAAGTGCTCAATGTGAATCTATTACTAATTTGGCAAGTTAACATTCCAATTTGTATATATATCTTTCGTAAATAAGACACTTTAATGGATTTAAATGTTGTACCCAGTAATATGATACGTATTATTTTTTTGAAAACATGTTTTAATTCATCATTCACAATTTTTTCAAATAATGTTTAGAGTTCAAACATGTTGAATGTGTATCATTAAAACTATGTTAACTAATTATAATATCATTTTCTTTAACAAGTGTTTATTTTCTTACTTGAACGAATCCCTTTTTTATTTTTGTGTTTTTTTTTGTAGTAAGAAATGTTTTAATTAAATATTGTTGATTCTGATATTTATAAAACAGAATATTGAGTGGCACTCATTTAACGATTGGATTAGTCATTAAAGCTGATAATTGTTTTGTTAACAAAAAAAAACATGTAGGCTTGGACAGAACCAATCGTTTTGCAATGAACACCTACCTAATTAAAATTGTAAATTCGGCTTAGCTTTAGTTTAGATAAAGAGTATGAGAAGCAATTAAGTGCAGTGCGAACGAGACAGAGAGAGAGACAGAATGAATGTGTATTTCGGTGTAGCATTCGTATTGAAAATAAAACTTGCATCATAGGTGTGAGTAATCTCCGAGCCTACTATATACACAACACCCACGTGTTATAAATAAACCAGTGTATACCTACATGAGGAACACCATCTGCAGCCGAACTTCTTATTTATTTACCTTTCTCGTTCTGCGATATGCAGGCCCGTCTGGGTATATTCACCGATAGCCGGCCGGAAAACAACTGAACTCAATTTTATTCCTAACGAGGATCGTATGCTCACTGATAAAATTTGTATAAATATTTAGCAAATTTTGCTGTTTCAGCTTCATTCATATCAGTACCCAAAAACTATTATTAACTTAGTTGTATTCCTTTTTAACGATTGTTGTTATTTTTTCTTTATAGTTGTTAGGATTGGCCATCGTCGCCTTAGCATTATGGATGCTCCTAGACCCGACCTTCTACATTTCTATGGCACAAGACCCCAATAACTACTACATCGGTACCTACATTCTGCTGACGGTCGGTGCCCTTCTGGTCATAGTCTCATTCCTTGGATGCTGCGGGGCTTGCAAAGAGTCGCAATGCATGCTGGTCTCAGTAAGTATTACAAATAATAAAGTTAATGGCTCCGGTGCTGGCGCTACCAAATGTGCGAACTGGGCATTTGTCCAGGTGTCAGATGTCATGAAATGGTAATACTGTAATTTATTACGAGAGATAAAGTGTGTCAATTACACGTCTTGCTAAAAAATCATCCCTTATTAGCTGCATCATATTGCTGCATTATAAATCAGGGGTTTCCAACTTTTACCCTTTTTTAATATTGTACTTCCACACAATTTTTTATATTATAAAATAAAAAGGGGAAAGTACTTTCTTTATTAAAATACGATTTATACCATTATACAGTTTTATTAGGTTTTTCGGAAAGTAAATTCGTTTTAACAATAATGTTATTAAAATTATGTTTTCTTTGATTTACTCCAAATATTTTTGAACAAAAAATAAATAAGTTCATTAAGGTACTTTCACACGCTTTAAAGGAAATTTTACAAAGTTCTCAATTAGCTATTTTTATTGAATTCACATTTCATCATTTATTTTATAAATATTATTCATTTATTAGGTTTCTCAGAAAGTAAATTCCTATTATTTTTCATATAATGTATTGTTCGATGATATTTTAAGATACATGTATCATCTTTACAATTTCTAGTATTGTACAATGCAAGTTATTCTCAATTAATTGACTTAATCTGGATGCCATCAACCACAACGTTGTACGTTCTTAGTTATGTAATGTACACTATATTTATTACTAGTTCACTTGAACTATATTTCAACTTTAAGCTGATTATTGCAAACGCATTACTTACTTTTTAAGTAAGTTGGGAAGTATCGTGTCGTTATAATCTGCAAATTTTATATTTATTTTTTAATCTCTATAATATCCAGTTGAATTAAATTTAAACTTTATGATGATTTCTAGTAATGTGTTAATTGTCAAGTAATTCGGAATATTTGAATAATGGAATGTTGAATATCTTTATTTATGATTATAAAGTAGACCAACAATTAATAACGTAATTTGAATTTGCATCGGTTGTTATATACTATTTCACTTTTATTTTCAATCAAATAAATACCTTTTTTAAGTGATATATTTCGTTCATTACTGGAAATAAAGAAAAACACATAATTAGTAATTACTGTTTGTATTGCTGATTATTATACAGTCTAAATTTCACATCAAAATCTCTTAAATAGATTTTCAGTTAATATTCTTGCAAATAATTCTCTTTTACCTGTTTAATAAAAAAAATACTTTCCAACTAATCTAATATATTTTATATTTGAATTATAATCTAGATTCTAGAATACATATATATTGTTCTAACGTCAATCATATAAACAAATTGAGAATTATTTTATTATTATGAAATAAGAAAGTTTCGTTTACTAAAATTATAATAGACAATATTTTTGAATAATTATTAGTTCATTATTATTCACAAACTAAAAAGGCTAGACCAGTATTCTCAAACAAGTCTATATATTTATACAAGTATATATGAAAATAGTTTATTATCTAAATACATTAAAATAATAAGAAATATTTCATTCATTTTATATAAAAAATTTGGTTTTAATCAATTTTGAATGTTGAATTACAATAACATGCGTGAATTTTGAATAATTCGATTTTTTAGTAATAATAATTATAATGACTTGACGCTTCTAGCCGTTCAAATGTCACCGGTTGCTGTTACAGAAAAAAAAAGAATTTAAAATAGTTGCTAATAGGAAATGTTATGATAATTAACAAATAACTTTGTTTCTGTTTTAGTTCTTCAGTATATTATTGATCGTTTTGGTAGCCCAAATAGCTACTCTGGTATGGGGATATATAAATGCAGAGAGTTTGGAGCCTCTGGTACAGAGTACGATGAAGCACACAGTCCAGAGTGAGTACGCTGACGTGGACAGCCGCAGGATGGCTTTCGACACAATCCAGAAAGGGGTATATAGCATCATTTAATAAGTCTTCTAAATGAGTGATAATTTAACTCGTTCTATTTGTAGCTTCAATGCTGCGGAGCTGAGAGACCGAGCGATTGGATTGGCAGCAAACCGGTTGTAGTCGGTATATCCGCAGATCCACTCTTCTATTCGATCCCCGAGAGCTGTTGTCGCGAAGGCATAGATGTCCAGGTGTGCAGAGACGCCACGAAGGTCTTGAAAGCGGGCGGCGAGATCAACACCAGAGTCATCTACGGCGAGGGATGCATCGACAAGGTGGTGCAAGTGATCAAGACCAATGCCATCACATTCATCATCGTCGGCGTGACCGTCATCGCCGTCGAGGTTGTCGGTCTACTCTTCTCCCTAATCCTCCTGGTCTCCATCAGCAGATCGGTCAGGTACAAAGGGTAAACGACACGCGAACGAACTCAAGCTTTAATCGATTCGAATCTTCCAAAGCTCGCCATAATTGTTATACAACTTTGTTTTATTAAAAAAATAATAATTTTATTCGCTTTTAAACCTCTCCACGTTTGAAATTTCGAGTATTTCAATCTTGGAGCGATAGAATTACATATAAATGATGTTTCAGAAGAGCGTATGAATGCTGGAGTAATGAGGGTAGACTAGTCTTAATAAGGAAATCACACATGAATATTATATGATATAACAGATCTAAATATTATATTTATTTAGTCTTTAGTCTTCATAGATCTATATACAAAAAAATAAAATAATTAAAGAATGAAAAAAGTATATTTATATATAAATATTTAAATATAGTAAAGAGATAATTATATTGTATTGTATATTTTCACTAAAAAATTCGTTGATTTTTTTCGCCTGATTTTACTTTACACTTAATACTACAAATGCGTATAAGCTTTACTACACGTGTACAAATGTTTTTTATTATTATTATTTTCTTGTATTTCTTTGTTTGTTTGGCTGATGAATACTCCTTACGTTTAGATGATTGTGCCATATTCGTAGATGAGATTCGAAATCGCACTAAAACTTATCTTCTTACATTGCCGACTGATTTTTCTTGGGTCTACTAACACACACTAACACACATTATGAATAGGAAGCATTGTAGTAGCACGATACAATTGTGCCAATATCAAATGATTATCAAAAGGGCCAAATTTAACTTACTTAACTGCCGCATAACTATTACAAAACAAAGTATATACTCTATGTATCAATAAATGACGCATTCTGTAAATATTCCATGTTACGTTTTCAGTTCATTTTACTTTCAAGAATCGCACATTAATATATATTTATATTTAACTGGCAATAATTTCTAGTTGTAAGTGTTTATGTCAAATATTTATTTTTTTTGTTACCAATTTATATGTATCTATTTCAATTTATACTTTATATTATTTGATATCTTCACAAGTTTTATTTATTTTATATGTACTAATGATTATATTTCTTTAGTTTTGCTCTCTCTGGAATAAAAATGAACTGATAAGATGCTTCTGTTTACTTTATAACTTTCTTCTATAATTTTCAGATATTTATGTTATTTTTTTTACTATTTAAAAATATAATAAACTGTACCATATCTAATTAAGATTAACCCTTTCGGCCTTGCCGTAGCAAATGTCACCATCATATTCAAGCGTATTTCAACTAGTCAACCCTAAAGATGGGTTTAGCCAGTCTTTTCCCTCCCGTTTTACACATTAGCCATCGATGGTTCATCAGGGCCAAGCCCTAGATTAGTACACATTAAAAAAAATCCTATGCAATTGTATAAAAACGAACAATAGAGCGAAGGTAGTTACCCTGAGAGAAGTACATGGCGCAATTAGTTTAATCCTTGAATCGAATGTCGAAGAGAACATTGATGATCCGCGAGATGACATCTCAGTCGATGACGATGACCCAGAGGATGTTATTCAGTACGCAATATCGTCTAGTAACAAGGACCTCTGACCCAGAAGATGATGTTCTTCATTCAAAATGTGGCTGACCTACAACTTATAGCCCCACCACCTCTACACAATAATCCCAATAAGAAGAATTCAGACTTTTCCAATCAATTCCTGTGATTGATATGAGATTAGATAGTATAGATGGACATGAACAATGCTGCAAGTTAGAGACTTGTAGAGGCCGTACCCGCATCAAATGTGAAAAGTGTCAAGTATCATTCTGCATAAATAAAAAGAAATTGCTTCAAACGTTTTCATATGAATTCACAAAAGATGTGTAATAAATAAAGATGATTTGCGAAATATTGGTGTCTCTAAATTTATGTTATCTATGCACAGTGGTGGCAATTGTTCGACACATGAGTATCAAATTGAACAAAATTTTGAATAGAGGTACTGAAATAGTAATAAATAATATACAGGGGCAGAAAAACCTACGGTCTATAGCCCTTTGCAGCAATTGTAATAATTGTGTTTTCTTTTTCTTACAATTATATGAATGTTGTATTATTTTGTTCATTGATGCAATAAAACTAATTAATAATAATATATAGTACCAACAATAATCTGGACATCCGAAAAAATCTAGGGTCGAAAGGGTTAATGACTTAATGCACTTCAAAAACTTAATTAATAGTTAGAAAAGGTTTATGAAATTATTAAATTAATATTAACTATACATTGATATTCATATGAAGCACAAAGAAAAATATTTAAGTCAATGATATAAACCTTTCCATTTTTGTGTAAAAATAAGTATATTGCAATGAATTGACGTCACTTCGATTAATAATAAGTAGTCAGAATCATTAGTAATCCATTGTATTTTAATTATTTCTGCATATTACGTACGTATGTATGAAAAACTTATATTTAAATAGCGATATGTCAGATATTGCGGTTGCTATTAAATGAAACAAGTACTTATTCTAAGAGTGAAAAGATATAACTTAATAGTTGTATGTTTAATAATTAATAATGTTTCTTAAGATCGGCAATTGTTATTTATATCACTTGCATTTGATACTCTTCTTTCAAATTGTAATTGAAATGTGTATATTTATAAATTCAAATATAAAAAATGACGATGTTAACTATGTTTATCTCTCATAACGCTGTTTAAAGAAATAGATAGCAAAGAGTTGCCCAATGTTTATATAACAGATCATCCGCGATGAGTCATGTCTGGGATTTCAAATAATGGTCATCACTTCTTTTTATAATTAAAAGAAGAGACTATTATGTTTCAATGTAAACATATACATATTCGGCCATGCACTTAGCCCTTTAGGCCTAGTCTTTGGACTTAGCCCCGAAGCCTTCGACTATCAACAAGTATATAATAAGTAAACACGACCGTTTTCATTGACGGTTGAAACTCAACTCTTACTATATATTTATTTAAAATGCAGATTATAGAGTTCTGTATTTTATCTACATACAAAAATATTTTAAATTTACAACGTTACACTCTTTGAAAGTTTAGTTGAATCTTTATGTTATCTACTTAATGGATATATATAGAGTAAACACTGTAATTCACAAATGTGCTGATAACAATGTTCTAATAATATCTAATGTGGACAAAAATTATAAATAGATTTAAATCATGCACAGATAATAATTAAATAAAATCGAACTATTTTATATAATATTTACTGCAACAATAATTCCAAAAAACTTTATACAAAGAAAAAAATCCATTGCTATACCATATGTTTTTCTGACTCTCTTATTTTATTTTTATATTTTCTTCTCAATTATTTTAATTTGACTGCGGAATAGCCTTTTGTATTGAGAAGATATACATTTTGTTTACTATTTTAAGATTCACCAAATTCTTCAATATATTTAATGAACAGTTAGGACAGTGAAAGATTAGATTTTTATGATCGGAGAAAAAAAAACACATATTCGGATAGCAAACATTTTACCGAACAGTACATTTCTTTTAGATCGGTTAACGAACAATTAAGGAACAACTAATTTGATAGAAAATATGTTGATTTTTATATCCTAAAGGACGAATTTCATTTAAAATAATATCTATTTATAGAAAAGATCATGTTTAACATATTATGTTTTATTTATTTTTTTACAAATATTATATTGTTCTTTCGAATATATCTGAAGTTATTATTATTTATTATATTTTACGTGTTACTGAGAGCTTTCTTGTATATAGTAGTGCTATATAAATGTAAACTTTTCTCCCTGACCGGTTTTTTGTATCTATAGACTTGATTTATAGTACGTTTCTCGCCTTAGAATCGAACATGAAAACTCAGGCCAGTTCATAAATCTATAACGTCCATTTACCACGAATAATATAGAAATGTTGATTCACTGATGTCAATAAATCAAGTCAAAAGAGAAACTTGATAATGTAAATAATTCTTTAGATATGACCATATTATCATTTTGGAGATTTAAGAAAAAAATAGTAGTTTAATTACAAAAAAATATCAGGGTATTGATCAAATTATATGTTTTGAATTGAAATAACCACAAATATATGTTGTGTCCTAAGATGGAATATCTATCGATTAGTTGATTTGTCGATGTGGAGTCCCAGTGGTGTTTTATGATAAAGTACTAGATTGTAGTATAAATAATTATATGTTTAATAATTGGATGTTTGAATACTTAATCTACCTTCTAGTTGCTAACAAGCATAGGTTGACTTAAACTAAGACTGACGTGAGTCTAACAAAGAGCTACTGGAACTAATTTGTAATTATAATGTGTCCCTTTATATAATAATATGCAGAAACAATATAGAAGAATATCTAAAGGAAGGGTTAATTAATTTACATTCGTGCCAGTACATTGATAAGTAATATTAAACCATGCAGTCAATTATGGTGAGGCTTGGAATATTGTAATTGATCTCATCGAATTTTCCGCCGCAATTGGAAAACTTAAAGCTATCTGTATAAGCCTTTAAGTACAAGGAGTATTTTTCTTTTGTTCAAGTTTGTTGAGAGACCTTAGAAGGCTAAGCAGCGTTAGTACCACATAAGTCGGAGGTTCAGAAACTTCAGCTACTGAGCTGTCTCCATTCTGAAGATTAGTGAAGTCTTCCTCCAATTTGAAGTTCTCTCGAACAAGCGTTGTTTCTTAACACGTTTCCTGAAAAATAAACGCAATATTTGCAAGATAAACTAACTTCCTCGGAGAACGGAGAAAAACTTTTGATTTGTATGACACAGTAGTTGCTCTGAGTTCCAGGTCTTTTGTTGGAAATATATCCCAACTGCAAAGCCTTTATGAGGAAGTCTATCAGAGCGTAATAATAGCAATAACCAATGTATTTTTATTATAATAAACAAATAAGTGTATTAGTAATACAATGATATGAACCATTTCATATTTGGTGTAATGTATTTAGAATTATGTAACTTTCATTGCCGAAGATGAAAATTGTTTAAGAATTATAACTGACAGAATTTTCAGTTTCTTTAATCTTCTGGTTCATTTCTCTTAATAGAGTGGTGTCAAGTGGTTAATTTTTAGTTTATTGTATTGTGTTAGAAAGGTGGTCAGGATGTCGAAATAATACAACTCTATTATGGATATTGATAGATTTTCTGCAGAAAGTAGAGTCGTTGGCAGAGCGCGCTATAAATATGTTATCTCGGTGCGCGAGCCACATCTGTCGCTTGGATCTGCTTAAGTCTCCTTTTAGGTTTCGGTGATGAGTGTCTTGCTGGTAGCATATCCTGTCCTTGGAGCGCCATCTATCGGTGTCCCAGCGTATGGGTGGTCCGAAGTATAGATATTCCTAACATATTGCTACTGTACCATACAAAAAATGAAGATAGGTGAAATAACCGTTTTCATTTAATCTTTCGTGCAATGTAGGTCACATACTTATTTTAAACTTACGCTTTTTACTACAAGAAATTGCAGACTACTAGTAAACGATTATTTACTCATTCCAGCTTTACTTCAAGACTCCAAAGTAATCTTGCACTTAATTATTGGACCATAAGTTAATATATTATCATATTGTCTGTAACAAAACTTTTAGATTGATGTTTGTTTTGACATTGAATAAATATATTTTTTTGTAGCAAAACTTATTTACAGTTGTTAGTAATATTTTATTACTTTTTTAATATATAAATTAATTTGTATTATGTTAATTTAATTCTACATACGAACTTTGTATAAGCCCATTTACATATTTTATTGTAAACATATATTTGACAGTAGTATTATATTTGATGAAATTGACTATAAAGAACTATTTTGAGTACTTAGAAAAACTATCCAAATATATATTAATGAGACTTTGAAAGTTGGTGGAAAACTGAGATTCCGAGAGACCGGCGTTCGGAATGAAAGCAATTAAATGCTTCAGATTAGAAACTTAACTATTTATTTTTTAATTAGTTTCCAGTAAACTTTCGGGAACTTTTATAATGGAAATAAGCCACGGAAGAAATCCAATTATAATTCCCATACTCCGGTGGGAGGTCGTCATCAATTTGCGTTCAACTCGTTGCTCAAGGACCGAATCATTTATTTGAAATTTAATCAACCTTCCGATTGGCCAACCGCAACGCATGAATTATGTAAGACGCAAATAATAAATGGATCAGGCCAGATATCTTTTTCCAATAAAACCGAGAGGCGCAACTAATAGGAAAATCATTGAGCCTCGGAACTAACTAATAAGTTCACTTTTTCAATTGTTCGGTCGTTATGGGAATTGGGTGATTAAGTAGAGGGCAAGAAGAATACTGAAGCATAAGCGTTTTGTTATTACTTTACGATTATTATTTTTATTTTATTTTTCTCGTTTTTCCATTTTGTTTCAATTTTTTGTTGGTTTTGTATACAATAAGTGTACAGTAGTAATAAAAAATTCCCTATAATACAATAAATAATGAGATTACATTAAAAAACGTGTACGTGTGTGTTTTTTTTTTCTGTGTTTGGGGGAGGTGGGTGATTGTGTCCCACCATAGGAGACACTACATGCGTCTCTTGTTAGTAAAAAGCATACCGTATGATAACATTCTAAGTTTTCGTTTAGTCTTTACTTCCAATAACAATTTAATCATGCAATATGTGTTAATCGTTTTGGTATTTTATTTACTCCGTCACTAGTCTTCTCAATATATCACAGCTAATTGGCATACCCTAAGTACTAACAAGAGGGATACAGAAAAAAGGTCGAGGTCTTAAATAGCGACGATCAGGGGGCGGGGGAAGGTATTTTGAAATATCGTTAATATATAAGAGTGCCAATTGTTCCTTATTATCATCAATTGTTTAGGGTTCCGTTGGTGTTTTCATTTATTCTTTAGAGCCGAAATTGAATGAAGTGAATTTACATAATTTGTGTGCGCTTCTTGAGCCAATTCCTCATCCTCCTCATAACTCTCCATCCACCTCGAACAAGTTTGTTCTGCTTTTGTAAATCTTAGTCAGTCTTGTTCAAAAACTTCTCGTTCGTTTGATTCTCTAAGCTCTCCTTCTCGTGGTACAGCTTGAGCAGATCCATGGCATCCTGCGCCTGCCTCTTCTCGATCAAGTACCGTCCGGATGCCTCCTTCAGCTGCTCCAAGAACACTTTGTCCGGGAAAGTGATGTCGGCGAGAGTGTCCGGATCCATGTCGCTCAGCAGCTCCAGCTCCGGTCCTCCCAGCAGAGAGACGTGGCACAAATTATGCTTAAGCTTGTCCACCAATCCCACCAGCTCTTGTCCGCCTTTGCCATCGTCCAACTCGTCGAAGGAGAGACGACAAGGCGGTGCCGGCGGCAGCCACTTCTCGTCCATCTTCAGGATCATCAGGCTCGTGTGCGGCTCCAGCGTGGCGAAGTACTCATCATCATCGATCTCCGTTCCATCCGCCTCCAATACCTAAACCAGAAAAAAATCTATAATGCAAGTAAACTCAAAAGATGTTATCTGAAGTGGCTTTACTCGATATTGATTTTAAAATTGTTTTCATTTTTTCCTACGGAGACTGTTCTTATAAAGCTCGCCTTTGATGTGGTCTAAAAATGTACACACGCTTCTTTTCTCTATTGCAATTTTAATACAAAGAGCGGAAGTTGGATAGGAAATAACAATCCACGCTACAAAGGGACATCACATTCGTTTTAACGTTCAATAGTTTATCAAATATAGAATACAAGTATATACAATACATTTTTTATATAGTAATACCTCCTTGATCAATCCGAATGTAGTAAAACAAATTATTAATTCTCAATTTTAATTACACTCTTTATTTGTTAGTTCCACGATTAGTCCATAGTATTGTTGTATACAATTTGTGAATTTAAATTTTCGTTATTAACTTTAGCGTGAGAAAATACGAGGAGACTATTTCCTCAAATTCACATGAATTTTTAATTAAATTAAAGTATGCAATATTCCTCGCGCACTTCTCGCAACTTTCTCGTCGGCCGGTGAACTAGATTTAGTTCAGCGAAGAATTATAAGACTTTTTTTTTAAAGATATTCTATTTCTTTGTAAGAAAAACACGGAAAACAAAACTTACGTAATTCAAGTAGCCGCGCATTGTGGAAATATGTGAAACATGAAGACTTGTTACCTTTATCTTCTTTTATACTGAAGTGTAATTTTCTCAGTTTAATAAAGTGGATAGACTTCAATTACAGTCACTTCGCGACTTTCCCAACTTTGGGCGTAAATCGAAACGGTCGTAAGTAGAATTACATACAAAAACATCACAATAAATAGATTTTATCATCTTACAATGTTTATAAACTAAGTACTTTTGTAACTAATATATTATTATTACTTTTCTAGATTATTGGTCATAAGTCAAATTATTGATCAGTTATAACTTCAAAAAGTTAATATAGTTTTAAGTACACTTGAATATTAACACACTAGCTTTAATAATAATACAAAATCTGTATTAGTCATAGATTAAGTTAAAGGGCTATCGACGGAAGTCCTTCTGTCTAGCTGTAATTTTATTGCAAACTGATATTATTATAACTAAAGTAAAGTAAGTAAATAACTATAATTTGTATAAAAACTGTTATGTTTTGAATAGTATCATTTAATAATAATAGTATTTACAACCTTTACAGACAAAAAATAAGATATATTTACATAACAAAAGTCTTCATATTTCCAAAAATCTAGCATTAAACTCGCTAGATAATAGTGAAACCAACCATAGACTAAAAATGCATAATACACTTCCCCTTTAGAATTTAAAATTTATATTTGCTTTTTATTTGTTAATGTCATCAAAATCATTTTTATTTAAGTAGTTATATTAGGTTAAAAGTTATTTAGTTAACTTGATTTAGGAAGAATTTCGATGGGAAAGCTACAAAAAATATAATGACACTAATTAAACAAATCTAAAAAAACAACTGGATTTTCGACTGCAATCTTTCTTTCCAATAGATGATTTAATATTCCTATTTAGCAGGAAACTTTTATTCAATGTCATTGCAAGTTACAAATGATGGAAAAAATACAATATAAAAAGATCTCAATAGATTCACAAATAAGCTCCTTTAGTTTATATGTTGCAGATAATGTACGTCATTGATATATCGTCAGGGAAAGTTAAATGTTTCGGAAGTTGAATATCTGAATCATTGCCAATTGAGAATACAGTCATACCACCATTAAAGTTACCTATGATAACGAAACTTCAATATACCGAAGTTCGCATTTAGCAAAAAAAATATATATCGTAGGAGTTGTTTACTAATTGTTTTGTTAATAATATTTGTTTAGAAGTAAAACGTATTGTCAAAAAATAAAACTATTTTGATGAAATGGTTATTGCCTAGGTACATAGAAATAAAAACTTATACAATAACATTTTTGAAATGAATATTCCTTCACCATTTACTTCAATAACTGCTCACATTTGGTTAGAAAAACGGTCGTTTAAAGGTACAAAACAGCAATTTTTATTAACAAAAAACACGCTACATAAACGCCTGATTATACAATCACCCAATATTTTTTGTTGTTGATATTCCACAACATACTGATCATATCACGTTCGAAACATTTATTTCTCACAAAGTAGTATTTCTTTAATCAAAAACATCTTCCATTATACAGAAATAGTATCAGATAGTAATAGAAAGAAATTAAAGATTGGTTTTTGCATTTAACATTAAACTAAATTATAATTGAACGTAAAGATAGAAATGGTATTTTCTTTGGAATATCTACATCATATAACGAAATTGAAAGGTCTAGAAAAGAAGTTATTATGAAATAATGAAATGGAATTTGGAATAAAAGAAATAAGAAATTCACTTTTCTCGAATCTAGATAACTTGTCGATGCGGCGAATATTAGAAATATTTTGAAGGCATAAGATGATGTTTATTTCAGTGAAATATTTAGAAAATCTCAGCAATACAAAGAAAATGTAGATGATTGATTGAAGATGTTTTAATTTTTATTAGTAAAATCCAGATTTAATACGAATTGTTATTGTTATAAAATCGAATAAGAGCATCATATTCAGGAACAATAATTTCGTTTGTATTCGTTAATGATTGTAGTTCATTAAAAATGAGAAAAATAAACAAGATTTTGAATTGAATCAATAAAGAAAACAATACGAAAAGATCTTTTTACTATAATCCAATAACGAGGAGAAAATAAATTGTGTTGATTGGACATAATCTTTAATGACTACAATTGTGTTACATTGTTATTTTATAAGAAAGTCATTGAATTAATACTCGATTGCTCTTGAATTTATTTCGTCGATGTCGGAGGTAGCATATTTATTTGTATTCTATAATAATTCCAGGTAATATGAAATAGAATATTTTAAACTGTCTTCATAAAATGTGTTTAAACTATGAAGTAACAACAGAAAAAGACATAATAAAGAATGTTAAAATCAAAAGACTTCCTTGTTTAAACAATAACTACAAATAATTGCGGTTTTACCTGGTGATATTTGCAGGCCCACTTATTAGTTTCTTATACGGTGCAGTGATTTTTAACCTGTGACATGCATCGTTTAAAGAAGTCTCTGCCTAAAAACTTTGATGTCTCTACTACGGTATTATACCCACTATGAACTAACATTACACTGAATCTTAACCATGCATGAAAAATTGTACCAACATTTATTTTATTTAATAAAATTCATATTACATCTAGAGTAAAAAGTATATAATAAGTAATAGTAAGTAACAAAATGTATAGCATGTGAATTGATCGCAGTGAAATAGCAATTATTGTATCAAACTAAAGATAGTTCTTCAATAATAGTTTATTTTTACTGCATACTTACGTACTTATATATTGGAAAGATAACGTTTTTTCCTGCCTCAAATGTGGTAAGCTTTATCAGCGAATACATTTTTTAGAAACCCAATATAGAATTTTATTTATTTTTAAATCCTCCAGTGATCTAGGTCACATGTTTACACTACTTTTTATGTTATTAATATACAATTTGTTATATAATTTATTTATACTATTTTATTTAGGTGCCTCTGCAATTATATTGTTAATTATATTTTCATCTGCGATTTAATCCTTTCATCAATGGGCGAACATATACCAATAATATTTAAAAACTTTTTAAAATTAAATAATTGTTAGGATGGTGATCCGAGCCGTCTTACGTCAAGCATATGACATTCATGACATGGCAGTTTCTAAACGACATTACTAAACATTGATTCTATTACTGCATCTTTTTGTATCGCGCACTCAACAATAACAACAAGACAAGACTTGTTTTGTTAATAATAATTAGTATATCCACAAATGTATAAGTTTGTGAACGTGAATAATTATACAAAATTGTAAAAAGATTGATGGATTTGGTAACGAAGGATTTGTGTTATTCAATACTTTTGTAAATATTATTGATAATATCATAAAGTTCGTAATATTAAGTTTTTTATCCGAATTAATAAAACTTAATAAAAATAATTAAAATTATTGCAATAGTAACAAAAACAGATAAAACAGAGAAATATTAACTGTCATAAAGTGCAATTGACCATAAGTATTTCCAATTATAAAACATACTAATTACGGAAACCAAATGAACAAAATCGTATTTAAGAATAAAATTAAGTAAAATTAAGGACAAGTAAATATAAGTATGTTTGGGCGGATAAACTATGTTCAGTAACTCTTTATATTAGGAAAATATATAAGTCTTTTCCTGCAGTAGAATTGTATATTATTTTTGTTATTATATTTCTTTATTTTGTATTTTATTGATGAAATAAACATCATTTTTTTATTCTGAAATTCTTAATAATAATATTTATTGCAACAACAACTACAAGAAAAATTCAAACTAAAAATAATGAAAATCCATAGAAAAGAAAATATAATTATTGCTTTTGCTACAAAGGCTATATAACATAGGTCTTTCTGCACTGCAATTCTTAATTTGTCTATTAAATCGGTATTGCTAAAAGATAATAAGATATGGTAGTGATATATTATAAGAGAGATTCACTGATAAGACATAACACATGTTTATATAAAAATGTACGCAATGTTAAAAATTCGTTTTTTAGAAACAACTCTCTAAATGAAAAAGACTGTTAAGTAAGGAAACTAAATTTATCTAGAATTATTACAAAACTGTATTGAAAATAGTAAAAAAAAAACATCAAATAATTTACTTTTCCATAATATTCTTTGTGTAAAGTATTAAGATGCAATATTTGAGGTGCTTTTATCGTGTTATTATATTCAAAATTTAAATTGTATCATTTAAGAAGTGGTATGACTTAACCTTACTATAGATATAAATATTAATTCTCTAAGTAATAATGGTAATGTTTTATTCGCTAATTATCAACAAATCAAAACCCGCGATAAAAATACAACAGATTGACTGTTTTTATTATGGTAATCATCCGAACTTGTATAATCCAATCTTCAAGTTAAATTATTTAAGTGTTAAGATAAGTTTTCATAAGTGAAGATGCGTATTTAATCGATTTTATGAGAATTAATTCCACAGATTCGTTCTCTTTTATTAAAATTAGTAATATTTTATTCGTTAAAAAACAACAAATCAAAACCATCTATAAAATATGTTTATTTGCCTGAGAATTCTAAAAAAATATTAATCAAATCTAATACTTTTATATATAACATTGTAGACTATAAAATAAACTGTACATTAATTGAAATAGTTCGGAAACTATTGCGGTGAATAGCCTTTTGTATTGGGAAAATACAATACATTTAGTTAACAACTCATTCAAATAAATCCAATTTAATTTCGTAAAACTTACGAGAATTGTTTCGTAATCAATTTTCGTTTAAATAGTATTGTAAATATCTTGACACGCAACCATAACATTGTTTGACAGTTTTGAACACATGTAATTTTCAATAAAGGTCAATCACGCTGTTAATTTAATGCATTCTGCCACGCGAAATTTCCAATAACGCAATTCTAATTGAAACGCAAATCCAAATCGATATATGTATGCATTTAGTATTCGTTATTATACATATTAAATTCACTGAAACCTCAATAATCGTGATTTACAAAATTGTCTCTTAATTTGATTATGTTACTAATATTTTCATATATAATTATAATATACTATATGTTTTAACTATTAGATGAAGTTATTTCAGATGTTTCATTGGTTTGAAATCAATGTTTTGAAGGACGGTTATGGATTGTTTCCTTAGAAAATTTGTTTGAAAAATGTCATTTTTTTGCTTCCATTCCATTACTTTCAAAATTGAGCGTAATTTTATTTATACCTGTTTTAATTTTAACATGGAGTTAAACAATGATTGTCACTTGTCTGAATTAGTTTTGAAAAAATCATTCTTGAGATTTTTTACTCAAAGTTGACGAATGTTATGATCAGTTTTTGTTAACATGACCAGAAATTCTATGAACCTGAAATCATGAAACTATCAGAAATATGACAAAAAGTCATAGGATAAAACGGGTAAAAATGTAACTGATTAAAGTTCATCTCTAAAGTTCTTGAGTTGTATTTCATTCACATAATAAAAACGCGCAATTGCTTTCTTTCCAACCCAATATATGGGTAATTGCTGTTTTTAATTCTGGACAGAAAGACTCATGTTGATAGCCCTTTTTTGGATTTCTAACTAATAAAGATTATTATTATTTTCATTGTAATTACTATTATTTGTTTTCATTAATATCGAACGTATGTACATAATTTTCTATTAAGAGCGTTTCAATCAAAACTAGAAAAAGATATTCCCGAAAAAAGAAAGAACGATTAAAATTAACCTCTACATACTGACAATTAGCAACGTCTGCAAAGTTTCGTTTTGTCGGAAGAAAATACCACAACAGCTCCGCCAATAGTAGTTAACCGCAATCTCCATTATTGCCTACAAGTTCAAAATTCTATATCACGTTTCTCATTGTTTCATAAAAAGCATAAAATGTATAACAAATTGTGCATTAATAAGAGAAATAGTAGTGTAAACATGTGACCTAGATCACAGGAGGATTTAAAAATTCAATATTAGGTTTCTAAAAATGCATTCCCTGATAAAACTTACCACATTTGCGGAAGGAAAGAAAAACGTTATCTTACAATATATGTGTACGTAAGTATGCGGTAAAAATGCGACTGGATTTGCATAGATCTTGATTTCCTCCGTGCAAGAGAGGATTTATATTTTCTACATTAAAAAGTTGACTTGTATATAAACTATTAAATAATTTTATTCAGTTAGTTAAATACTTTACAATAATTGCTATTAGATGTTTACTACCACTAATTATTATATATTTTTTCATATGGATAGATTTATATAAGTAAAGACTTTGTAGAAATACGATTAAATAATAATATTTCTTTAAATGTTACCATTTTCTTAAGGAAGACGTGTTTAATTTTGGTTTAAACGTTGATTATTAAATGATTTACATACATTTCATTATGAATAGTTTGCCAAGTTTCATTTTATTGCAATTAGATCTTCGATATGATATATTCGATGTAATAAAGCTTTTTGTTGGCAACACGACAATTGCTTTGGTGATATTGAATATTATAAAATTGATTAATAGCTACTTATCATTAATAAAAACATATTTTATTACTATGACCTACTTTGAAATCTATTTTATAGCCGTAAACTATCGATCAAAGTTGCTAAACTTCTAATAGTAAGTGCTATCATATAGAAAGTGAGAAACCAAGTTAGAGTTCAAATACGGGTGCACTAATGTTCCTTCTTTAATTAATCAGCATTAGAAAAACTTTCTTGATAATTGATTACAAGATATCAAATAAAACATTTCAATATTATTTAACAAATTTCTAAATATAAGAAAACAAAGATATAATTATAGAAAGTAATGTGAACTTTAAGAATGATTTTACATCAAATAAAAAAGTAAATTATGTCGAAACGAACATGTTCGTTTAGATTTCCGTAACAAAATTGACAAAATACAAAAAATTGTCAAGTTGCAATCAATATTACTCGCTTTTAAAGTACTAAACATGATTTTTTATAAAATATTAAAAGAAAAGAAAAATATTTTTTGTGAAAATCGAAATTTTGCATTTCTTATATTTATTGCAACAAAAATTCTAAATAAAAAAAGCTTAATACAATAACAATTTTAAAATAAAATTCAAATGCTGCAAAGGCCTATTGACCATAGGTTTTCAGCCTATACGTAGAATATCATTACATACAATTGTAATGAATGTTGTAATTAATTTTAAAAGTAAGTTATTCCATTAGGTTTAATCCAATATTTGAATGATGCGAAACTTTAGAAAGCAATTTCAAAACTTTGAAATTGATGTACTCTTAGTGACAAATTGTATGTTTTTATTTATACTAGTAGTAATCTTCTGAACTTGTTGATTCTTCTTTGATCATCAGTTATAATCTTATTTCATTTCCTCAAATTATTTAAACTTTAATAGATGTCTATCTCACCAAATAATGATGATTTTATGAAAATTTGTTTACAACTTTTGTTAATTTTCATTAAATTTTGAGTAGTAAAAATAATAGTAATCTTTTCAGTTAATTTTGAGCAGTAAAATATTGGTTTAGAATATAAACATATTTCGAACATTTTTATGTTTTCATGCTGTGTAATTCATGTTGATAAATAATATTTTTTATTATATTGCGTATTATATATTTATAAAAATTCTTGAATTAAAACAATAAAGAAATTATAGAATTGAAAAATATAAATTAAAAAAAAACAGTTTATATGTATCTTGTTTATAATTGGTACTATTAAAAAATATATTGAAATTGATTAAACTTATAGTAGTTGCTGATTTCCTATCTTGTAATAAAGTTTATAGTAAGATCTTAACTTTAGCGAAACGTATCTGTTATAAGTGAGTGCTATACAATTGTATTCGTCCCAAGTTGGGATAAGGGACGAGACTTTAAAGAGTAATGTCTCTCAATTAGCTCTACATTAATGTCAAAACTAGAACAAATATAATAACAAACAATAATATGAATTGAAAAGGTTTCTACGAATGAAAGCTTTTGGGTAAATTATAAGTATTGTTAAAGTTTACTAATTAAGAGGAAGTTTAAATTATTTGTTTTGAGTTGGCGCGAAAGCAACGCAGTTTTAGTTTAGGCAACCAATGATGCTTCGGTGTTCAAGGACGTGAGTCAGACGTCTGGTGTCAACTCTCCCGGAATAAAAGCCAGCATTTTCTTTGTATTGCGCTATCAGTTAGCTGAATACTTACCACAGTGATGTTGCCTTCGATGTCCAGCTTCTTGGCGGCCTTGGTCGTGAGGTCCTGCAGGGTGGTGGCAACGACGCCCTTTAGCGGTTCTCTGGAGACGGTGGTCACCTTGAAGGGATGTCCCGTGTTTCCCGACTCGTTGTTGGCCTCTTCCATCTCTCCTCGGTCGCCGCCTTCGAATGCCGGCGCTTCCCGTCGCGACAGCCGACTTTATATGCGCAGAGCGACGAAGAGCGAGAGACACGGCCAACACCCCCGTCTCTCTTCCACAGGGCAGACAATATCGATCCCTTCGCTCCCCCCAAAACACACACCAACACATATGATTCCCCATATTTACCCCCACCTCGAACATTTCAACCCTACCACCCGCTAGGTATTTTTTCACAGAACTCCCCACTCCCATTACATTTCCTTTTTTTTTGCAATTAAAAATAGGCCTCAGGTTTTTCAGCTCTCGCTGCGACTACTACTCCTAAGTCTTTCACTATATGTTTCTGCAGAAGCAAAGTGAAAAGTGAGGGGCCTCAATTGCTAATTCAAGAAGTCCTAATTGCATTAGAAAATCTCTCCAAAGGGACTTAGCCGTGGTTCTTTTACTGGATTAGTTGAATCGGGATAATATGGACGGATACCATCGATACGACTTTCACGATTTCGAATCTTATTTTTATTTATATTCAAAATTAAACTAGGGGAAAGGACAACTATAATAAAGAAAAGCCACACAACATGATAATTAAATGCAACTCGTTTTCGTCAAGTTGAAGAATGAAAAGCTCCTAATGTGACAACATTTCGATTCAAGTTTCTATTTCTCGGAGTAGACGATGTCGTAGACGCTCCTCGGTAGGTGATCGGCGACGAAAGCTTGGATCTTCTCCTGTCTGGTTACCGGGGTGTACTTGGGCAACGGGAAGGTCCTGACCACCGAATCGCTGAGGGCTCGCAATACCGAAGACATATCGGCATCCTGCAAGTACGTTATATTCATTAAAACGAGTTATACGTTCAGCAATTAATTCGCGTAATTCGCTTAATAAATTTATGCGAGTTGGCGGCGCATTAGTTAGTACATTCGTATTTATTAGCACGTCACCTGGGCTTTCGTGAATTTCTCCAAACTTCTGACAGCCGTTTCGAAGTAGTCTTCGCCGTAAGTGGACCTCTGCTCCTGACTGAGCTGAGACCACATCTCGATAGCTTGTTCGCGCATGTCCTCATCGGTAAGCCAGGTGCTGCCTGAAGTGAATTCGCCTGGGGCCACGACGACGACGTCCACGCCTCTGGTTCTGAGCTCTTGTCTGAGGCACGAAGCCTGAGCTTCGACGGCGGCGAGGAGGGCGCAGTGGACACCCCTCACTGCACTGGCTACCCTGCACAGGCCAGATGTCATGAAAACAATCCTTCCGTGGGCTCTCCTGATCAGCGGTAACATCACTTGGTTAACGCGAGTCGCTCCCAAAAGGTTGATATTTGTTGATTTTTTAATAACCTGAAAACATAATTAAAACAATTTTACATTATTATTCATTTATGAAAACTTAAATTCAAAAGAAAATCTTCGCATATCTCTTTATAAAATAAATATATAAAATGTGGGCATATTGACAAATAGTATTAGTATATATCAGATTTATTAGTAATATATCCTTAACTTTGTGCTTAATTAATTCGAAATAATTTGATTATGATGAATAATTATATTTAAGAAGAAAAATAATACTTGACTTTAATAATGTTGAGTGTTACCTTCTTTTAGAAAACAATTTCTTTCTAGTAGTAACGTTAATTGTATTTTAAATTCGCTTTATTTTAGCACAAAAGACATTATAATATCTAGAATTCCAGAAAAAAATATTCGTTTTTAAGTGTAACAACAAGAAAAGGAATTTGCAATACATATTTCTCTATTGTTGAAATGTTAAAACTCCTGTTATTGAAAAATATTGTGTTTCAAAACTGATTATCTCGACGATGGATCCGTTCTTTTCCATCACTACGCAGATTCAATGTCTCAAACGAAACAATACATAAGTTGAAAATGGTTTACTTCGATTGCCCGAAACTCATTTTTCCGACGCTCAAATTCCCAACATCCATTATCTCGACTGTATTGAATTCGCGACATTCATTATATGACTCGATCGACTATATCGAATTCCCGATATCCGCTATCCCGACATCCGGTATCCCGATTGAATTGAATTCCCGACATCCGTTATCCTGACTATATCGGGAAATTCAAAACACTTGGGATAATGGATGTCGGGAATATAATATAGTAGGGATAATGGATGTCGGGAATTCGATACAGTCGGGAATACGATATAGTCAGGATAATGGATGTCGGGAATTCGAGCTTCGGGAAAATAGTTGACGAGAATCCGAATATCAAGAATTGGAGCAAGACCGGTTGTTGTTTTTTGATTCCCAAATTGTGAGTCTCAAGTCGATTTTTCGTAGTTTATGTTTTATTTTACATTTTCATAAAAAACTTAATTACTTTTTGAATAGTTTAATCTAACCCATAACATTACCAACAAAATGTTGATTAAATAAAATTTATTAAAAATGCTATTGTAATATTTTAAGTAAAGGATATATTCAAGTAAATTTAAGACAATAAATTATATATTCAAATTATGAGTAAAGAAATAATTTGATTCAACAATTTTATCTATCGTATCGTAAATAACTTTCTCCTAAAATGTCTATAAAATAGTATACATGTAAAATTGATTATAACAAAAATGTATATTATTACAAATACCTTGACGAAAGGTGATGAAATATTTTGAAGTGATAAAATTGTTTAAATGAAATATGTATTTAATATTCGAATTGGTAAACAACAAAATATTTACATATTTTTATTGAATAATAAATTTCATTGTTACATGATACATGTAAATAAAGATATGAATTTCATTATTTATAAATAACAAATTATTGCGATTAATATAAAAAATCCAATTGAGGAATTTAAAAATAACACATTTTGATGCTTTTTTATGACAAATTAATAACTTTATATTAAATTCCATTAGTACTTAGTTTTATATTCTATTGAATTGCGTTTACAAATATTATTAAATATAATGTAGCGGAATTAACGGTAGAACACTTTAAACTAAAATGTGTGCATTATTCATGTTTAACTAGAAACTAATATAATTTATAGACATTCTGCTGCTATGCTCGTGGAATGGAATGTTGGTTATATGTAACGAGCGAGTATAATTGTTTGTTATTTACTAGCTAGCTCCAAGCACTACAAACTAATTTCAAATTGATTTCCACAATAATATTATTAAAAGTATAAAAATGTTTGATTCAATTTAAAATCATCATTGTTTATTTTTCAGATTTTGAATAAAGACTAAATAATGGCTAATTATATTGATCCAAACTTAAGAGAACATATATAATATACACTTATTTTAAAGCCGATTCGCCAGTTTTGAACGGCTGAAGCACTTTAAAAAAATAATAAATTGTGAAACATGCGACAGGATTGCGGTTCGGTGTGTTCACTTCTTTTTAATGTTGAGAAAAGAAACTTAAGCTGCCGGACCCCTCCAGCTAAGTTATTAGAACGTTACAAAATCATATTAATGAAAATAAAGAATCAAAGCTGCTTTTAAAATTATTCAATATAGATGATTGGGAAAAATTTGATCCAAAGGGGTCAATAACAATTTGCTCATATAAACATAATAGAAATGCGAAATACTAAATTGATTAAATAAATAATATTGATGTACGATTGAACATGACCAATTATGAGTTAACTTATTTCTTAACTTGTACTTTTAAGGAAAATAATTTAATTTTCGCGTTACACCGATTACAATTTATTACTTATGTATATTTAACCCTTTCGGCTCTGAATTTTTTCGATTATCCAGAATTGTTTATACTGTATAATATGGGAATTGCCACCACTGGGAAGAGATGACATACATTTAGGGACACTAATATTTCGCAAGGCATTTTTATTAGACAGCTATTGTGAATTCATATGTAAACGTTTGAATCAGCTTCTATCATTGTTAATGCAGAGCGATACCTGACATTTTCACACTTAACACGACTTCTACTAGTCTCTAACTTGCAGAATTGTTCATTTCCATCTATACTAACTAATCTCATGTCAATTACAGGAATTGATTCGAGATTGAGGCTCTTCTTCATGGGACAATTGTGGGGATTGAAACTAGAAGTTGAAGGTCGGTTGTGTTTTGAAAGAGGAACATCATCTTCTGACCGTCATCGTCTGAGATGTCAACTGACGGGTCCTCAATGTCGTCTTTGTCATCTAAATAAGGGATTGAACTAATTGCACCATGTGCTTCTCTCAGGGTAACTACTTTCGCTATGTTGTTTAGGTTTTTATACAATTGCATTATATGAATACCATCCTCTGCAAACAAACAATACCCAGGAACACTCATGGTGGCAATTGCGTACAGTAATTTGAAAGAGTCATGGCTGAGAATCTAAGCTTACAAAGTTGTAAAGGAACATCAATTAGTGCTTGGACAACATTGTACTTTACGTTTCACTTTGGATTTATTGAAAATATTGAATATTTTAGAAATAATTTGTGCTAATCTATCATGTTGCTTGGCCCGGCACGATCCTCTCTTGCGCGCGTAATAAATGCGTTCGAAAACAATACAAAAAGGGCAACCACCGGCGGTTAATATTTAAAAAGGGAGGGAAAAGACTGACTAAATCGAACTTTAACGGAGAGTAGTTGAAATACGCTTTGATGTCTGTAAAATAGATTTTCGAATATGAAGGTGCCAATTGCAAGGGCTGAAAGGGTTAAAGAGTCAAAAGAAATAACAAGTTTGAATTTTTTAACTTTAAACTTTTTTCAACGATTCTAGCAATGAGTTAATTACAAATATACTAGTAAAACTATACTTAGGTAAAATGTCTTTATAAAAATAATGAGTACATTGAAATTTTGTCTTTTATTGTTAATTGGAAAAGAAATGTATTTACTTTCATGGTTTACCTTTTTGTTTCCCACTTAAATGATGAACTTATATTTAGAGTTTAAATATTATAGTAGATTTAGATATGGAGTGAGAGAAAGAGAGGGAAAATATAAGTATTCTTTAAATTTGTGACTATGTGATTATATATTACAATTTGAAAACTAAAAATTAGATTTTAACTTTTCGATATTGTAGCTAAATAATTTAAAGCAGGTAATTTTTCAAAAGGGAAATTCATTTTGTGTCACTGGATCATGATTTTTACTTTTCACATTTCCTTCTGTACTATTTACAAAGAAGATCTTAAAAGTAAATTAGTTACTAGGCAAGTAGAATAAAAAAATGAAGAGATATAGTATTCAATGCATATTATAATATATAATCAATGTTTAAAATATTTTTTTTCTTATTTTAAGAATGAAAAGTAAATGAATTAGACTTGTGGAATGTGCGGTTTGCCCTTCATATTTTCGTATGTTCCTAACATAAAATGCAATAAATAGATGTGAATTTGCGAGTGTGAAATATTCGCGTGGGATCGTCTTTTATCTGGAAATATAGTGGATTTCTTTTGGGCTATCACGAACGTAGAGGGAATGTCGTACGAGTGATAGATATTTTGAAAGTCGAATCACGGAATATTTGCGCCAGTCGTGGGATTGAAGGCCCGAGGGCGGCCTCAGACTATTTGCTGCGGTGTGCTTTGTTAGATTTCTTCCTGATTCGAGCGGATTTTATGTACGCAGATACGATTAAAGTAGGATTCAGCTAGAGAAATTGAAGAAACAAAAAGAAAACGTTATGTTTGACATTATTTCTGAATGTATGCACACGACACATTCTTTTACTGAGTTTTGTTCTTCAAATATAATTTATAAATATTTGTATTATATATGTAGTTAACTTGATATCCATGATGAACTTATATTGTATTAAAGTAGTACCTCTACAGTGCGGGTAATCTTCATATTCCGGACTTTTTGAATCCGGACTAAGCGATAAAACTACAAAAATAAACCGGACAAAAAGAGGCATTAAATATGGTCAAGTTAAATTTTGTGCTTCGAGAATTTATGAATCCAAAAAAATAATTTAAAAAATTGTTTGTTTCAAAATTATCAAATCGGACTATAGTGAATCCGGACAAATTACTTAAAAAAAAATATTTCAACATATTTCTTTATTTTATATATTTCAACATATATTTTGCATATGTTTTTATTGATACATTTTTCAAATGCGGCACTTGAAACATATTATTTTAAAATAGAGATCGTTCTACTGTTGGATGTTTAACCACAGGATGATGTTGGTACACGTCAAAGGTTTTACTATATCGGATGGGAGCCTACTTGTGATCTTTACTGAGAGCGGCTCTTCAGTTAATAGTATGTAGAATGTTCAGAGCTGCACAAAGAGAAATTGGAATTCCCGTGGATAATATACATTTTCATTATTCTTAAATATTCCAACAATTGATGAAGTAATACTAATTTTATTTAGTTCATGCATTTGAATTTTAGGTCGTTATTATTATATTATTTTACAAAGAATCATATGTGTTTTTTTTAAACAATTATGTATATAACTTTATGGTTAATGCATCAAATTCTATTTTGATTTATATTCTTATTTATAAAAAATAAGATCATTCAATTCAGAGTTGTTCAACTCAAAAATTGGAAATATATCGTGAAACAGTGCAATTTTTCAGAATAGAATTTTATTTTATTATTCTTCTATTTGTATTTGTTCATGTTTATTGTATTGAGTTTATTTTTTTGTAATTGTTGTTGCAAAAAATGTTAGTATTATTACAAATAATATGGGCGGAAAAATCCAATAATAATAAATATGTTCTAAAAAAATAAGTTCTAAAATTAATTTATTTTAACTATTAACAATTTCTGCATATCATAGGTTGAAGATCACTGATTTACATCACTACGTATCTATTTTCACCAGCTAATGTTGCTAATCTGCGTTCAAATATACTTTTATTTTCTATTCTGGTAAATTTTGTTAAATCAATTAGGTTGCGGCAGAATTGTTCAAATGATAATTTTATATAACAAAAAGCTTTCTGTTCCATGCTATACAGATTATACTTCTTTTTATAAATATGAAACTTAATGAAATTTCGTGCAAGTAATTATATACTTTTTTATATACGATTTGCATTCATGCACTTCATTATATTCTGCATTATCTTCTCCCGGCCAGAGTTAAGCTTCTTAACGATTTCCATTTCCATTTGCGAGTGCATCAATTAGCATATACTCGAGAGGAGTGTCATTTTACTGCTTCCATTTTTTGTATATACACTTTGCACATGTAACATAATCTAATATCTTTCTTAATTATATATAAAAAAAAACAGTCTCTCTCTGTTATGGAAATTATGAAACAGCACAACATTTCTTTACCTCTCAGCATGTAGCACATTATTAGTTGATATTATAGTAAGTATATCAAATTTATTGCAATAACGACATGAAAAAATACAAACCAAAATAATGCAAATACACAGAAAAGATAACACTATTATTATCATTACTGAAAAGAGCTATAGACCATAGGTCTTTTTGCCAGGATTGATATTTTCGTGTATTTTTGAATATTTAATATGACACTAATTCCGTATTCAAATATCATTAAGTAAAATTAATGTTATTTAAACAAATCTACTATAATAAATTATTGGGATAGAAACAATTAGAATATCGATTAGAATTGTAAATATACGTTTTTATATTTTTTTTCTTTTTATGATCCAACAACACCACGCATAGTCCGGATTTATTAATTGATAAAATAAAATAATTATTATGAATATATATTTTCCGCACTATGCGAGGTATTGTCGAACTTTAGTAATTATAATTACTGTTCCTATTAACTACTAAATACAGGTTGCATTACGCGATTTTCTTATTATTTATTATAAGATTTGTTATTTATTATAATACTATATGATTTTTATTTCACTTTGAAATTATATACTTATTAATGATTGAGTTCTGGTCATGACACTTTGAAAACGCTTTAAACAATAGTTTAACAGCAAGAAATCTTCCTAATTGCATTTTAATTACTTTGGTTGTTGCAGTGTTTGTTAGATTTATCGTCTTAAACTGAACTGAAATAACTGTTTTGGTGAATTTGAATATATTATATTGGCTTTTGGCAGAAATACCTCGATCAATTTTTATAATAATAATAATTATATAATGTGTAGAAAGAAAATAATTATAAATTGAATAATAATAAATTAATTTTCTCCCCAAAAATATCTATATACAATTAATAATGTCTATGTTTAGATTTAGTTTCTGATAAAAAAAAGCAATATTTGCAAGATTTATTATTATCAAAATATTAATCCCTTATAAAAATATAAATATATTAAGAGATAAAAATAGTTAATTGCACGTAATTTTTCTAAATTCACGTAAATTTTAATCTTCTTATAATTTGTTTTCTATGGAAACTACCGCTTGGATCTTAAATATTTGTTTTTTTTTTATATTTTAAGCTTCGTTCGGACTCAGTAGAGAATAATTGATTCAGATTTATTTATAGATATAGTTTATTTGGTATTGACATATAATTCAGCATGGTTTGTCGAAGTTGAAGTAGTACTAATAAACTTTAATAATTAGTGAATTTAGTAAAATTATTTCCCAAATTTGGACCAATAAAGATGTTGAAATAAATGAAAATAATGATAAACATACATTTATAAGCTTGGACAATTGATGAAATGTTATAAATGTATTTGTATGTTTTTTTTTGTATAACGTCTGTTTTTATTTACAATCTATTTTATAACAACACATTCAGTAAATGGTTTAACGGTTGACAAATGACAATTTAATATTGGATAGCGCCCACTGGCGGTTTTCCCTTAATTGCTACTTAAATGTTAAATCTTATTGGAAGATCCAGTAAATTACATCGCTTCAGTCGGTTTGTTGTTAAGCTATTATCAAGAATATTGATAGCTAAGTCATTTGGATGTTTTTCTAGCCTATTTTGGTATCTGCTACTATATTTCATAATGGCTTCCTCCACTGTTTCTATTTGAAGATCCTCGTGTATTCTCTTCTGTTTGTAATGTACCATGGAGCTCCTATGATTCTTCTTAGGCTTTTCGACTGGTATCTTTGTATAATAGCTATATTAGATTTGCTAGTGCTTCCCCACAGCTGTATTCCATAGGTCCAGACTGGTTTTAAGATTACCTTATAAATCAACAGCTTGTTTTCTTTTGAAATTTGTGAGTCTTCACGTAGTAGCCAGTACAGCTTCCTGAACTTGATTTCAAGTTGTTCTCTTTTTGCTTGGATGTGATCCTTCCAGGTCAATCTTCTATCCAGCTGCATACCCAAATATTTAACTTTATTAGCTGTCGGTATAATTTTTTCGTTGATAGTCACTGGTGGACAGTAGTCTTTTCTCATGGTGAAGGTAACATGCACTGATTTTGATTCATTGACCTTCATTCTCCACTTTTGAAGCCATTCCTGTACTAAGTTCAAAGAATATTGCAGGTGATATGATGCACGTGCTGCATCTGCATCCGATGATAATATTGCAGTATCATCAGCAAATGTTGCAACAGTTGTTTTATCGGTTAGTGGCATATCTGCAGTGTATAATATATATAGAAGGGGTCCTAATACGCTTCCTTGTGGTACACCTGATTTGATTGGATGCAAATCTGTTATTGCATCGAACACTTTCACTTGAAATAATCTGTATTTGTATGTGAAAAAAATATGTAGAGAAGAAGTGTAAAGAAATTGATAGCAAAGAGTTGATTTCCGATCGTCAAGAAAGACGGTCATGTTTAGTAATAGTTGTGTCTATTTTTGTTGGTCGAAGGATTCTGGGCTAAGCCAGATATATCGCACTTCGACTAGGCTTAAAGGGCCAAGTGCCTGGCCGTTGTTTTGTTTATAATATTAATAAAGAATAGTTTCTTTACATTGAAAATTAAAGATTGATTTGGAGGCACTTTGATTCAGGGATTAACCGGCATGCATGCATGCAAACAAAACAACACACAAACAAACATTTAGATTGTAAGGCACATGTCCATGAAAATCTTCTTTTGTTATGATTTTGTTACCAATTCCTTTGCTATTGTTAACTACCTAGTTCTTAATATATTTTTTAAGTTCCTAGTTCATAAGCACAATAAAGAGAAATGTTAAAATTGAAAATTTGGTCATAGAGACGGTACTGGTTATACTAAAAGTATATATCTACGTTTGTTTACACATTCAAATAATAATTATAGTTAACAATAGTTAATATTATAAATTAATTTGAATTGAAAATGGAACAATATCAATTGTAATTACGACAGAAATGTTGTTTTTTTGTAAAGTTGTTAAATACAAAATTTCATGAATTTTAAAATAATTTAATTAATATTTAATATAGACATAATTATACGAATAATTCTATTTAATATTTAGAGTTAAGGAATTAAGAAGTTTTTGTAAAAAGTTAGATTAAAAGTAGAGCAAATATTTATATTTAAATTAATGTTTCGAATTATAAATCTACTAAACAATAAATGTTGATAATTTATTTATTATATTCGGATTTTATCTGAAGAAAAAATTCCTTGTAATTTAATATACTCTATTATATTCAAATTTACGGTATGCACATTCAAATTTGCTGTTTCAGTTTTTTTTTTGATGTATTTAATTATCATCGCTGTTTCCATTTTATCAAAAATAACTTTATGCATCGCCATTCAACGTCATAAATAACGTGCGGTTGAGAGAACTCGACTGTTGGATTAACACTAAAGGGTTTTAAGCAGAATATACGACGGATGAAAATCACTGGAGATCTTTTCGGTTCACATTCATCAAAGCATGCTTGTAAGCCGTGCAGTCAGTGTCTACTCCGCCCGCATCATCTCATTAGTTGCCTTCTGCACAACGTACGAGACATTAAAAAAGAGAAAGTTTGAATTGCTTAAATGCATACTTCCTGTCATTAAAACTTGCGAAAGGATCATTTAGCGAGCGCTAGAAAAAAAACAAAACAAACAAACAAACAAACTACAGGAATAAAAAAGAGAAATGTGCACGACACAGTAAATAACTAATTTCGTCGAGATGGGCGGCAGTGCGAGAGTGTATAAACTTGTCTTTGCATGCATAAAATTTGCGACGTGCATTAATGTTTTAAACACAAAACGTGCACATAACACCAGGAATGCTCTCACTCGCAAATTCGCGCAAATTTCGCTTGTATTCAATTATTCCGCCTACCGAACAACGTCGAATCGATTCTGAAATATGCAGTGACACGTAAATTATAAATTGCTTATGCACATTCTAATAAACATCGACATTCTTTTTCTCTCCCTCTCGATACACCTGAAACGAAACGCAAATGTCTGTCGGGAGTGCGATAAAATTTGCAAATTTCTGTGAGCGACGGAGGATTAAGCCTTTCGTATTCTCGCGGGGCGTCAATGTTTCATCATTGAATTAATTAAACCGATACAACTCGAGCTACGCAACGACACAACAATAATTATTGTTAACGTTATTCGGGGCTTCATAGCAGAAATCCATTCGATCCCATCCGAAAGCCCACCCATCCACTCTTCTATTTTCCAGTTTATATGCGTTCGCATCCGCTCCGATGCCCGAATTTAATTAACAAACTCGACATTTTGCTACCGCCTTTGCTGCAGAAAAAAAAACACGTAATTCAATTAGTCCGGCGTTTTATTTTCACACCTGACGAACCGAAGTCAATTGTAGTTTCGCGCTCTGCTAATTGAATTCGGCTACAAATCTGTTTCCAATTCAATTTTCCGTATTTTAATTAGCCGTCAATGCATATACATGATTCGAAGAACAGAAGGGATTTATATCAATATAAATGTGTAAAATGTGGTCTGTAACTTTGTTAATCCTTATTCTCTCATCATTTTTTTTTAAATACGCTCAGCATATTTTCTATATCATATTTATTATTAAAGAGTAATTAAATCTCAACAAAACCATTATTATAGGTATCAATAACAGCATAAAATATAACTAAACAGAAAATAAAATACCCAAAATAATAAATATTCTGTTATTTTTTTCTTCAGTATTTGTCTCAAAAACAACTGCAGCACTAACTACATACAGTAAGTCGTTTTCGATTTTCTATATTATGAAAGATAATATTCAAAACAAATAAAAAGTTAAAAATTGATTGTTAAATTCATTGAAAACTAAAACATTCTAGTTATTCTTTCATAATTATTCGCATTATTTTTATACATCTTAGGGGAAAATCATGAAAGTATCTTGCTTCATTTTATCCTAACTATAAACTTGATAGGCGTATAGTACAAAAATGTAAAGAGAATTTAAACAATTGGCAACATAATTCATAGCATATGATATATTTTTCGAAAAGCAAATAGACTTCAATACCTACTGATTAACATTTTTTTTGTCAAATAGAAATTTGAAAAATTTGATTATGGAAAAACGTTTTGATCCTCTTAAAAATTAAGCAATAAATTAATTTAGGATATTATTGTACTATATAACTCTCCAAATTAATTTATAAAATCTATATTAACAACATTTCTTAATAAAATGTTTTGAGTTTAATACATTATATAATAAACTATTTTTTAGTGAGTACACTTCAGTAAGTACATCAAATTTCACTAATTACAAATGTATTTTTTGGGGTAAGAATGCCTTTTACAGCTTCGCACACATGTCCATCTCCCTATATTCCCAACTTCTCTTTCAAATCTACTTTTATTTTCGTGGAAATATCTGTGTTACTTATTACAATTATTATGTGCTCAATCTGGGCAATTTTTTTCTTATTTTAAGGTTTGAGAAAGTTCGGATATCAATGGATTACACTATATTTTGTAAAGCTTTCTTCTCATAGGACTGAACTCTGGTTGAATATTTTTATTTCTTCAACTCAATGAATAACAATTTCTATTTGCTCACTAGTATATTACATATTTCTTTAAATAAATACACTTTGTTCTTTTTTTATACGGTAGATACGTTCCACAGGAAAACGCATAAAAATAAATCGCACAAAAAAGGACTAGACACACGTATAAAAATAAAGGATATGTTCCATCATTTTTTAAAACCGCATAAAACTGAATCAATGAGTTACAATATACAGAAAATCGCATAAAAAGGGTTTATTAAATTTCAGAAAAATAATTAGTCTTACTATATTCTTTCTGAAATGTTTATTCATAATTTTATAAAAAACGTTAACAATCATAGACAAGTTTATTAAATTTCAGAAACATATAATCTTAACATATTCCTTCTAAATTTATACGGAAAAAGTTCATCACTAGAAGAGCATATCAGATCTACGTCCTGAAGATAGTGATTCTTCAAGGTAAAATTAGTCTCAACTTCGCATGTTGATTTTTTTCCCTTTGACAGTATAATCTGTGATTAAACTTTGCGATGGCTTTGCTATTTTTTCCATTCCTAATATCCAAAAATGCAATTTTGAAGCTTGCGTTGAAACTTAAATGCTCGTTCAGAATTATCATCTTTTTCGATGAAATGGTTTGCCAATTTACTAGAAAGTTGAAGACCTTCTCGAATTACACTTGCAGTGAGTGTGACTAGAGTTTCATCTTCCAATTCATTTTCGTTTTTTAGTTCTTCAACGATATCAAGAGAGTCAACCAATGACATCATTGTCATTCATGACATTATCCTCAAATAATTCGTCTAAATTGTTTTGGGTATATGTTTCAAAACCTTCCCCATCAATTTCATGTGCTAAAGAAATTATTTGAGCTAAAACTGTCGACGTAACCAAACGTTTCTTTGAATTTTAACGTGTCAAAATGGCCTAAAATAGTTATTTAAAAAAATGCTTCTTGAAATAAAAACCATAACTTCAAAACCGCATAAAAATAGAGGACCGAGTGTACTATTCATCATTACAAATTAAATGAATAAGAAAATAAAGGAGAACATTTAATTTACAACTCTTTTCTTGTGTGTAATTTGTAACTAAATGTATTAACTGTGGCACTATGCGGAAAGACTTTGGTCGATAGGCCTTTATTCACATTGTAATATTTGTATAAATATTTCTATAAAAAAACATATATTTCCTTATTCGTATTTTAATAAGTACTTTCATTTCATTTATGCTTCATTTTTTCGTTTGTATGCTGTAGAGCTGTTCTAAATGTTCTTCGGCCGTTTAATTGGAACGCGCTCCATTCTTGTTGGCACTGTGTATGCAGATTAAGAATATCCCTGTCGAGTTTAGTTTTGCGAATAGAGTCCAAATAGCGTTCTCGAAAAGGAAAGGTTTTAGGATTCGGTTGCCAACTATTCCTATTCATAAATTCAATTATTGGGTTTCAAGTTTCATATATATACATTTATATATTAAATAGAACGTTTAATTATTTCAGTCAAATTTTCATGTTTTATAAAATATGATTTTTGAATAGGAAAAAAATAATTTTAAACCAATTTTGAAAAATTAAATATTTTAAAATTATAACGATATATTAGCTATAATAATATATGCCCTATATATATTGCTTAATGAAATTACAAAAAAACATACAAAAATCACTACATGTTACATATACATAATTATTGACTACAAATTAAGTTAAAGGGTTATCTACCGAGGACTTTTTTCCCTAGTTTATATTAATTCCCTCATTTCCGACCATTTGTGAATATAACTTGTATAGAAACTTCTCATTCTTCATGTAAAATAATTACAATTAATTTAAACAAATTTATAGGCCATATTTGTTTTTTTTTGTGCCAAAATAAAATTTTCTGAACTTTTCACACTTCTCAAAACTAGGGCATGGACTAGATTTATTTTATAAGTACCAACAAACTAGGTTATATAATCAGAAGGAGTTGGTATAGCAATCATTTTGATATAAAATATAAAAACTCCAATTTGAATTTTATTACTTTCCATTCTCAATTCATTGGTACACGTTTTAAGTGACTTTTCCTATAATGTATGAATAAAGTTGTATACATGTAGAGCAGACGCGAGATTGCATTTTGAATAAATAAGTGTACGGTCCACGACTAAAAATTGCAATTACACAAAGCGTAACAGGTTTTGAAACATATAATATTAGGTAGTTGGGAAAAAGTGACACTGGTTTTTATGAATTGCGAGTGCTGCTGTGGAGAGATATTACTTTTGTGCGGATAAAGTTTTTCAGAAAATATTAAATAATTCGCAACAGCAGAAAACGGTTATGTTGATTGTTGGCTTTGAGTCGAATAAAGCCGATGTTAAATGTGCTTGGGAGAGAGCGTACAATTATTGCAACCGAGCGTGGGATCTTGCAATATATAAGATGAAGCCGTTGGGGCGGCGGTTAGCATATACACTATAGCATGCAAATTACGTTTCTATATCAAGATCATAATGTGTTGAATTAATAATGTCCTATGCATTTACCGGATAAATTGTAATAAATGGAAAAGCACGTTGTTTCGTATAGTTAATGCAGTTAAAATTTTGCTCATTTGAACTTTAAGATTAAATTAAAAATTATTGTATATTATATGGAGAGAAACTATTGTATTTATTCGTTATTAGCAAGGGTTTGTGCCAAATAAATTACAATAAGATTTTTATTTTTTCTTATTTTATTTCTTACTTTTTAATTTCAATTATGTTTCGAATAAATTAAATTTTAATATTTATATTTCAGAAAGTATAGCACATACTTAACATTATGTAATGATTGTAGAGAGTTATATAATCTAAATTATTATATAATTTCGAAATGTAACTTCAACCTTTAACCTTTTTGCTTTATGACCAAATATTTTTCTTTATGGTTGCATTATAAATTAATAACATAACTTTATCATAAGTTATCATTTTACGAAACATTAAACATTTTCAGGTTGAGAAACGAGATTTTTAAGTCACTTGCTTTAATCACCTTTTCCTAACAACACAAAAATGCCTTTTATTCACCAAAAGTATTCAAATAACGCCAAATATAAGAAATTATTATAAAAAAATACTTATATAGTCAAGAACCCACTGGCACACAATTTAAATTAATAAAATACTTTCAAATACAAAAAAAAGGTTGAGAAATGCTGCTCTAATACATACGAGTGTACTCAAATGCAGTATTTAACTATGAAAAAATAAATTTGATAAATTTTTGTTTATGTTCAGATTTTATTCTTTTGACATTTGGCAGATGTCACCTTAGAAGTTTGATTTCAGCTGTTAGTCTAATATGCCATGTTTATATTTTTTTGGCTATTAATATCCGTATGGTTAGAGTCTCCGGTCTACAACCTAAAAGTTCGAGTTCCAGATAGAATACCGGATTTTGTGGTCTCTTTCAGGGCATTTTCAGGGCTCATGCTCAAGGGATTACTTGTCAATGGGCAACGGTTTCAATAAAAAGAGTCTGCAACTAAGTAGTGATTTACTGAATATCCGAATGGATTTTTTTTAAATGCTATAAGGTTTCTTGAATGTATATTTTTGATGTGTATTAACATTGGTAAACGATCATTCATAAATATTTTTGACGTTTTTTTTAATCTTCATTTTGTTCTAAATATTAGTTAACAAATGAATAATTTATAAAGTCAGAGCTGCTATACATAAATACAATATCCGTCAAATCAATATCGCCTTGACACAATAAGTGTTATTAAATACGGATTTCAAATGTGATTTAATTAGTTTCACCTAAATGCAGCTTATTATTATTTTGTGTGTATGAGATGTTGAAGCTCTGCTTGTTAATAACGCACCAAGTCACGAGTTGCCTTATTCATTCCTGGATGCGATCGGAGTGTTATAATTGCAACAATGTCTGGTTCATTTATAGAGGACGTAGCTCATTTTCGAATCATATTGCTCCACGTAGTTTTATTTACTTTATGATTCTCCAAGAGGAAAGTTTAATTAAAAATATATTTATATATGTGCTCTGCTCAGGCGACAACCAATTTTACGACGAATGGGAATAACACCGACGAGAGAAATTAAATTTCTTATGAGTAACTTCAGATACTAAAATAGCAACTGTAGTATTAACAAAAGGTAAAACATATATGGGTATATAATATTATTATATCATATTTATTAAAACAGTCAGTCAGAGCAGTTACAAAGCAGTATTGATTATAGATCTTTCCACTTTAAAACTATGGGTATGAGTTGAAATCTAATTATTTAATTATTAAATAAAAATCTTGGGATAAACAAAAATTATTAACATAGCAAAAGAAAATAAATAAAAAAGTATTAAGAAAGTGAGCAGAATTATTTCCCAACGAAGGTTTGGAAGGTTTTCCAAAATTTAAATTTTTTTTTTTTGGTATGTGTCTTTATGCAACGATATTTGCAATCTATTCAATCAAGACAACACGTCGTTGCAGATACTTGTTTATTATCGTGCCCATTGACAACTAATCCCTTGATGACTGATGTTGTATGTGTTGTATGTTATATCGGGGATCGACACCAACGGTCCCGGGTTTGTAGATCAACTACTAAGTCATGCGGCTGTGAGTCACTTATATAACTTGGTAGAATATTTTCAACTATTTGTATCTATATCGCTGACAAGAAATACATTTCGGTTTTCTAGTGTGAAATAATACTTAAGAAGTACAAAAATTAACGTTAATCAATTATATAATTTCTATTTGTACGATAATGATGCAAAAAGTATTTACATATAAAGCATAAAAGTGACATCTATCAAATGTCAAAATGATAAAAAAATAATTACATTGACAGAAGTCATTCAAAACAAACGAAATGCTATATATTTGTGAAAACTGTCATTTTTATGTAAAATTAATATTTCGGTATATTACTACTGAATATGGAAGGTTTTTGATAAGAAATCATTCCGTTCACTGAACATTTTTGTTTCAATTTGTTTTTTTTATAGTTAAAAATAATTGATTATCAATCTGTCACGTTGCCTGCACCTGAAAGATTGTAAATAATGAATGAAGGCTACAAAATATATATTTTCCAATGCAATATTATATTTTTTCTATATTTCGTTTTAATAAGTAGCATATATATCATAAGGTATTTTTATTAATTATCATAAAATACAAGTTATATTGTAATGGAATAAAAATAAATAATAAGAACATCAGTAATTATTAAAAAATTAATCAATAATATAAATTTTATTAAAGAACTAAGAATGTGTGTTTTCGTTATCCTTCTTCAATATTTTAATATAAAAATGTAGCAGGATATTTCCGGAAAATGTTTGAAGTCCAATTTTCATGTATTTTATTATAGTAGAGAGGTTTAGGTGATGGATGGCTATCAATATTATAGGAAACAGTAATGCATGTATCATATTTTTAGTGCCGCGTTTTAAATTCCACAGCTACGTGTACTCTGCTAAATTGTATGAAGCGAATATTAGGAATGTACTATAAATTATTATTTTCTTTCATATATTCTATTAATATAAAATATAGATGCTGGATGTAGAAATACTTAGAAATTTCATTAGTTTTTTTTTTCTTATTATACTTTTTTTAAACATCGTTCAATCAAGTTTCTGCTGTAAATATAGTTGTAACCATTACTTTATTATGTTTTAATAAAGTATGTTTGTAGTAATAATTTATGTATAATAGTAATAATATTAATTACAATAACAACTACAAAAAATATAAAATCAATAATAAGAAAATAAAAGTATCTTATAATGCTATTGCTGCAAAGGAATATAGAGCATAGGTTTTTCTGCCCAGAATATAAAACTAAAATGTAAAATATATAATTATAAAAGAGCACCAAAATTAAAGCGGAAGTTCACATGCTGCCAAAATGCGTTCGTAAAGAGTTAGAGGAATTTATATTTATAACAAGAAGGATAACTAAGACTTGTATTGTGTAATATTTTCAAAAATATTCCGGAATTTTCAATATTGATTTATTTATATGTAAAATGTAACTTAATTTAAACATTTTTATTGGTCCAAATTGGCCCAAACGGCTATTGATTGAGTTGAGGTTTTTAAAATATATTATCCTTTTATTTTTAACAATAAATTGTGCTTTTCATTCTGAATCGCTATGTGGATGTGTTTTGAAATACTAATAAATTTGTGATAATCCTGAAAGATTATGTAGTTCCACATTTGGCAGTTATAAATTTATCGATGACAATAATTTTAGCGATAGCTTGCAAAGATTGTATATTTTTCACATAACTGATATCTAAAAATTATATTTATTTTAACCGTCACAAGCAGACAAAAACTAAATATTTTTATGTAACACTAATAATAATAATGAAACAAATGTAATAAACAGTTGCTTAAGAAGTGCTATTGACTGTATTTGATCATGTGAAAATACAATTAATGAAGATAATTTTCAATTAATAAAAGTTATCATATATTATAGAATGTACAGTCCAAATTTATAATTTTTAGTTATAATAATATTTAAGGGAGAAATACTGTGGTCAATAGCCCTTTGTAATAAATTATCATTTGTTTTGTTTTATTTTATAAATATATCTTGTTATTTTTCCTGCCTGTATGTGTTTATTATTGCAACAATAATTACAAAAAACTTAATAGAATAAAAATGAAGAATATTGGGAGGATAGTCAAAAAGGTGTCCGCAAATCAGAATTTACCACAGGCCCTCACCATA
The DNA here is from genome assembly GCA_018845635.1 of Nicrophorus orbicollis. NCBI lineage: Eukaryota > Metazoa > Arthropoda > Insecta > Coleoptera > Silphidae > Nicrophorus > Nicrophorus orbicollis. Next base: position 394,195 of record JAFMTC010000858.1, on the reverse strand, counting down.
TGTGTGACCGGGGTCTCGAAATATAAGGAAAGGAACTGGGTATTAGCCTTCTTTAACAATTGACTTTTATTTATGTTATTTTAGAATGAAAATTTGTCTTATTTGTGAGTGATTGTTACAACAAATATAGGTATTTTCATTTATGATATCATATATATAGGGTCATCAATTTCATATACCAAAGTTAGATGAACAAATTGATCAAAATAAATTGTAGTTAACTGTCTAACTACATAAGACAATATTGGTGGATTATTAATGATAATCAAACTATTGACAGTATATCTACTACTATTATTAATAATTGATTATAATAAAATACTATTTATATATGCATAAAAACAAAGATTTTAGGTGTTCGGAAAGTAATTTCTTTATGAATTAGCATTTATTTTTATTGTTTATTTTGAATTACAGATCATAGATCTTTCATTGTAAAATAATCAATTCTTGGTTTTTATCATAAGTTTATAATATACTAGGAATACATTTTTTTGATATGCAAATGTTCAATATAATATACATTTTGGAAATCTTGAATATATTCATTCAATTTAGATTATTTCTCATAGGAAAGTTCAACTCGAAACTTTAACAACTTGAAAGTTAAAACGTCTTCTCGAAGGGATTGGATTCGAAGTTCGTGCGTACACTATATATAACTTTGGTATAAATTTGATAGAACAACAGTTTCCAACAGTGTTAATGTAAAATAGAATCATGGTACGTAAAAAAAGAGTGAGAACACCTTGGCATCCTTGAGAATTTAGTATTTGTATATGGGGTAATATATTGGGGAGATAGATGAGAGAAAGGAGTTGGAAAGCTCTTTAGAAAATTAAAGTTAATTTTGCAGGAAATTGCAAAACAATTCTCGGCGTTCGGTTTTCGCCTTTCCCGGAAATCTGATGTATGGCAGATAAATGGGTGCGCTCGGGAAAACCAAGTCCCCACAGGAGCGGGAAAACAATGGGGCAAAGGATTGATTTCCATGTGCATGCAGAACAGACGGAGGAGGGTTCCGGTTGAGCCGAGTCAGCGAACTACACCAACTATGTACTTCCACACTACACTGACACACACGCTCGTATACACTATTCTTCATTATGTAATGGCAGGAGGAGTGGTACATAGTGGCCGACAGCGGTTTCACATGAAAAGGAAGGGCGAAAAGTAACTAGGCCTGCCTGAGCAGGAATCCTGCCTCTCGCAATTAAAATCGGGGTCACAAATTCGAAACGCGTAACAATAATAATTCGGTTTCCGTTTCAAGGAAGCTAATCTCACAGCTTTGGTGGAATTGGATTAGCGTTATTAGTTGGACAGATCATTGTGCATTGCGACCTGCCGCTAAACGCCCACGCGAATTGATTATGTGCCTCGTAACATACTAATTTGCAATACGTTGCATTGCGTTGCGTAACGTTGCTGCGGCGAATTCCAATTCCAATTTCGTTTCGTTATTAATTGGCGGCGCGACCTGCAATCTGCATTCCGCTATGTTAAAATGCGATCCTCGGTGTAACTTAGCGGCTATTAAACTTTGATTTGTTGCTTGGTTTTGTTACATTGTAATGTACTCATTTGTATTATCTAAATGTATGGAACTCAACCAAAATTAGTTCTATTTCCGACAAAACAATAATCACTGTAAAATCTTCTCATTTACAATAATTTATACGCTTATTTCGTAAAACGTACACTCGTTATGTTAATAATCATTTAAATTTAAATGGTAATAATAATAAATCAGTAAAATACCTAGCAATCCTGCTTAACTCCAATTCAAAAGAACTCAAATCCAAAATTAAGACAAGATACCGACGCTTCCGATCCATAATATTCCGTAGTTCTGCAATGTCCATCAAATGTAAAACATCCATCTATAAATCCATCTGCCGTTCAATCCTTTTCTCTCAATGCCGGAACCATGTTCTGAAATGTCTCTCCGTATCCAAACGTTCCTCTCTTCGTATCCTTACCAGGATCTGTCATCCATAACCCTCAAAATGAGCTCTATTCCAAAACCAAGATTGTTCCAGTGCTCGATAGATACCTCTCCCTTTTCCTTTCGTTCGTTTTTTATTGTTTAGTGAATTTTCACTCCCAATATTACATAACAATAAATATATATTTCAAGAAGTACCTTTCAACGAACTTTGGCGTTAGATTGATCTTGTCTATAAGATCAAACTGACTCAAGAATTCAAATTAAAAGATCATAATTAATCGCAACATTTCTAACTCAAAAGATTACCATTGATGTATGTTTAATTCAAAAGCTAAAACCGGCACTCTTCGTAAACAACAAAATAAATCAGATAATCAGATAATGTAACATCTTTTAAATTTAGTACTATCATAAATATTGAAGTGCGGAAATCACAAAAATGATATATTTTTACACGTTGTTTTAACATGAAAATGTAATTAATATAAGCAATGTTTGTTAGTTTCATCGATTACGATCTTTGCAATTTCCTTTTTAAGAACATATTTCAAATATTTAAATGCTTGAAAACTGCGTTCCATTAATATAACGTTTGCATCTATGTTATAAATTGTTTATAACAATTTCATACATTGCCAAAAATATATAATTCAAAATATAATTGTTGATAAAAAAAGTTGAGAAATTGAGAGAAACATTGTGAAGAATAATAATTATTAAAAAAAAAGTTTAATTTTGTAATAATACACAAAAAAGTTATTGACAGCAGTGTATCTACATTATACCAAAAACTATTTATAACTTATATGTTAAAATTTAGACTAAAATGTATTCAAAATATACATATATTAATGAAACAGCGGTAGATACTTAATTCAGTTTAATTAAGTTTGAAATAAAGAATAATAATTTTTAATCATCGACAGGTAAGGACAAATAACTTGAAATATTTTGTTTATATTTTCTATAGTATTATTACTATTAATTTTTTGTTTATAGTTTCAAAGATGATAAAATTGTTATAGGAACTTCTTTAAAAAATATTTGAGTTATGTAATGATTTAAAAGATTTCATGAAAATATGAAATAATTGCATATAATTTAATTGATTTATTTCATTTTTGATAAAAAGCAATAATAGACGTTTGTTGGAATAATTTCATTTAATTCCAATAGAATTTAGTGAACTATTTGCTAGTTTTATGTCTAATTGAATGTTTAAACTTAATCTTTTTGTTAGTAAAAGTATATAATACAAATTTGAAACTGTAGCAATAAATATAGTTATTATTTATATCAATATTACTATTAACATTACAGACTAAAATTTCTTTAAATAGAAGAAAAATCTAGCAGGAATCCTGACACCCTTGAGAAATGGCTGTCAGGCATCTTTCATGAAAGGAAAGCACCTGAGATTATTAACCTCGTTCTTTATAATGCATATTCTATGATCTCGGAATCTGGAGAGAATATTTACATTATGAATTATCGATTTTTCCAACCGTTAAATCTGAATCTGAGAAGCCTTTTAATGGTTTTCCACCGACATGCAATTTATTAGTTGCTCCTTTGAGGAAATATATTAAAACCTACGAGGATTTATGATTTTTAATTACAGCGGACCCGAGAATTGATTAAACGCTTCTGTTTTTTTTTTTATAAAGTTTAGTTTTTCTTCATTTTTACCTGATGGGGTATCCACTCGATCTCTCCAAGGGCGACCCATTGGGCGCAATGGACGACGGCCCACAGTCCGGGAGCGCCATCTGGCAGGTGTTCGACGGCGTAGAGGGATGCAGCAAGGATCTGCGTTTCGTTGGCGACATCTAGTTGCAGGACGTGCAGACGGCCGGAGGACTCTTCTTTCAGTTCGTCGGCGGTCTTGTCTGAAGCGCACTGGAATCCAGCGAATACGGTGAAGCCGAGCTCATCTAGTTGACGAGCGAGTGCGTATCCTACACGACTATCGCATCCAGTTATTAGTACTGCCTTTCCTGCGGCAGTCACCTGTGCACAAGAGCAAAATAAATGTAAATATATAGTTATAGCTCAAAATGAAAACTATTTTAGATGATTAGTATGAACGATTTTTTTTAAGACCAACGGTTGCTACTGGAGCCGACTTTTCACCAGTTTTCAGTTTGAATTTAGTGTCAGAAGCAGCAGTTGCTGTCAGTACAACGTTTCCTCAAGTTTTTTAAGCAAGTGCATATTTCAAACTTAAGGGTAGTTATATACACGTTAAGTTAGTGCACTATCAACCGATAGTAATTTGGGAATATCGGTGTAATTAGAAGAAAAAAAATGAAGTATTATACAAAATGAATAAGAAACTTAATTGTATTAATGATAATTTTAATGCAATATAAATCTGACATTTTTTTTACAATTTATAGAAAATTATTTTGAAGACTAATATTTAGTAATTAATCAGGATCGGTTGGAATTGTTTGTGCCTTGAGAAATTGTTATTATTGGTTGCACAAAATTGTTCTAATTTTATTTTTCTACCAAATGTTCAAGTATATCTTGTAAATTGTTATTATTGGCATAGTTTCGTTTACAAATTTCAAAATAAACTTTTATGATTATTGATCAAAATAAATAAAAAAAAATGGTACATTATATTATTATTTTTGATCAATTTTCGTTCCGTTTAAGTTAAAAGTAATTAATTATTTTGTTTTTATTTGTGTTTTATTCCATATTAAGTATATTTAATAATAGTCTAATATATCATTATTTTTTTATTTAATTGTTACTATGAAAGGTTTTAGTTATTTATCACTGTTGTAAATACATATTATTGTGTAAAAAGTACTAATAAACAGAAATTGATTTATCAACTATACATGTTTTCTTTTTTATTTGTTTATAAAATAAAGGATTATTAACATCGATTATGTTAGTTAAAATATTTACACGTTGTAGTGGAAATGTAATATTTGAATTTACAATTGATGTGTATTGATTTTGATGAAATTGTGTAGGGTTTATTGAAACGAATGTGTATAATTTTCCAATTCAGCGAAATATGAAAGGAAAATAACACATATTTTACGAAAAAATAAACTAAATTTATAAAATGCTGTTTAAACAATAACGTATTGAGTTAGCACGAACATTATTTTAGTGATATGTTTTTTTTTTGTATAACGTCTGTTTTTATTTACAATCTATTTTATAACAAAACATTCAGTAAATGGTTTAACGGTTGACAAATGACAATTTAATATTGGATAGTGCCCACTGGCGGTTTTCCCTTAATTGCTACTTAAATGTTAAATCTTATTGGAAGATCCAGTAAATTACATCGCTTCAGTCGGTTCGTTGTTAAGCTATTATCAAGAATATTGATAGTTAGTGATATGTGAATAAAAATATTTTGCATAAATATGAAGTCTTAATTATATATTTTTATTTTATTACTATTTAAACATTGGGGCAATTGACCGACGTCTTTCTGCCCATCAAATGTATATTTTTCGAGTCTATATCGAAATCCAGATCTAAAAATAACTTAGAAATCAAAATCTCGACAAAATCCCGAAGGTATTAAAATTTTGACAACCATAATCCGAAGTACAGTAAATATTGTCGGAATTGTGGATTTCACGATTTTCATCGTAATCGTCATTTTTTTTGAAATCTTCTAGGTTCATAGGTAATAAAAAGATATCCTATAAAAAACTGACCAGAGTGTTAGCTATCTTTGAGTAAATATTTTTTTGTGTCATTGTGTCATCCCGGTGGATGTTTACCATTATTGTGATTATAAACATTAACTCATTTACTTAAATCTATAAACTAAATCTATTGGTTTATATCAAAATACATTATTATGTAATTTTAGTTCGTGTATCGGCTACTAAACATCGGTATTGTTTATTTGAGATTAACCACGGTGCCCTTGATAATTTGTGTGTTCGATTTGCTGGCTACACCTCATAATTTTGTCCTAACAGTCAATAGAGATTTCTAAACTTTATTTCTAATTGTTCCCTCTTAGCCTGAATGTGGTCTTTCCAGGTAAGCCGAGATGCATATCTAAGTATTTGACTTTAGTTGACTTGGGCAAATCTTGTCCATTTAGTCTAACTGTTGGGCAGTTGTCTTTCTTTAGTGTTAATGTGATATGTACAGATTTCATTTCATTATCGGAAATTCTCTATTTTTTTAACCATTTCTGTAGTTTGTCTAAATTTTCTTGCAGATATTCAGATGCTATTGCTGCATTCTCATCTGATGCTAAATTTGCTGTATCATCAGCAAATGTTGCAATTGTTGTATTATTGGCTTCGGGAATATCTGCCGGTAATAGGATGTAAAGCAGCGGTCCTAAAACATTTCCCTGTGCCACCCCTGATTCTATTGGATGGAGATCAGAGTATTCGTGTTCAATATTAACCTGGAACATTCTATTTTCCAGATATGATTTTATAATTTTATTTTAGACCGGGGTGCTTGAGTAAGGAATGTCAATTTAAAACAAAACAATTAATCATAAAATTAAAGTAATTCAATCTAAGAAAAGTAAATTATTAATTATTATTCCTTTATTTTGAAGTCTCAAATTAAATATTTTTGTGTTATTATATACTAAATACTAATTATGAAGTTTTTTTCAAAAAACTTAATAAATCAGTATTTATTAAATAACTTTTAATGTTGATACTGTAAAATTGTAATAAATAGCAAACTTCTATGCTACTTGTTGCAGTAATAAGAGGTCTTTACAAATTTGATCAAAAACAATATTTAATGAATGATTATATATTTATATAATGATTATATTATTAATTAGCATGCACTTTTTTATTGAAAGATATACACAGTTGAATTATTTCTTAGAATTTAATTCAATATCAAATTAATTTATTGTAATAACATAAATGTTATTAGAGCAAGAATATTGTGCATATTTTATTTGTATACAATAAAGTTACTTTAATAAATAATATAATTAATTATATTAACAGAAAATTCAAGTCAACATTTTTATAAAGGTAAAATTGAAATGCTTTTCTATAAGCAAATTTCCCGTGAGAAGTGAAAAAAAAAGCTCGAACAGATTTGCGCTTTTCTTTGTGCTATTCCATTTCCAACAAAATGCATTTTCTCTCGTTCCCTCGAGTGCATTCAAAAATAATACAAGTTAACTTCCCACACAGCGACTTTCCATTCAGTGCGACGCTTATTGCGAGAGCTGCAGCAATAAAATAAAAATACGCTAAAAACAATACACTTTTCCTTCAAATTGCGTTTCATATTTGCATAGAGTATACGGATAAACATAATGAAAAAAGTGAAACGAGTACTTAGATCTAAATATAATTGTGAGATGAGTCTCCAATTTAAAAGTTCAGGTATAAAGAAGGGTTTGACCCTAATTAAGTAAACTCTCCAAGAAGCGAATTAATTTCCATTTCCTGTTTTTTTCGGTTTCTGGATGGGAATAATAATTGGGTAAATTCGTTGGCCGTTTGACAAGCGACGCGTTAAGACACAAAAAGTTCTTTATGTCGGAAAGGGTTGAGTTGGAATCGCGTGTAATTAACGGTCGCCCTCACGGACCGGGACGAAACGCAACGCGCGGGCGATAGGGATAGGGCGAGGATTACGTAAATAAACAGGGAAAACTTTCTTCGTCGCGGCTGGGGAGAGGGATGAGGGATGGAGTTTGGTTTACTGCGCCGCCTTTGAAGACTGTTTTGCGTAAACATTTGCGCGTCCCAGGCCCTGCGGGCCAGGTTTCTTCTTTTAATTCGCTGAACCTACACCTCCCTCCGCCTACAACTCCCGCCGACAACACTCGTCAAAGCGTAATTTGAATTCATTACAATGCGACCCGCATTATTATTTTTATTTCGTATTTACATCGTTGATGACAAGAACATTCTAATAAAATTTATTAGATACTTTGAAACAGATAGAGCACAAAATTATTATTCATACCTATATGTTTCATCGATAAGATGAGCAATTTATATGAGCAAAACAAAACGACTGAAAGAGGAAATTGCTAGATGCGGGGTTTTGCTAGAAAGACAGTAAGGGTTCCAAGAGGGCAGATCTACCATTGACGCTATTAAAGCGGCTGTTGATATAGCCAAAGAGGCTAGAGAGCGTTCCAGGAGAAATAGAAGGTTAAACGCATTTAATTAAGTTCAGTTGAAGACTATCATAGAAGGAGCAATAAAAATGGGAATTGCCAAATATTTGTATAACATAATAAGAAGCTACCTCAGCAATCGCTCGATAAAGATCCCGAGCGTCTAGGGCGAATCAGAAATGTCCATAAACAGCGGAGTTCCGCAGGGTTCTGTTCTAGGTCCCCAATTGTGGAACCTAGCGAGTCGACGTTGTTTAACATTCATCGGTTACGCGGATGATCTGGCAGTAGTAGCTACGGCAAAAACAGAATAGGAGCTCATGGAAAAGGGAAAACAGGCTATACTTAATATCGAAGAGTGGATGTCAGAGATAGGACTAGCGATTGCGGAGGAGAAAACAGAAGTGGCATTGCTAATTGGTAGAAGGAAATAAAATAATACCAAAGAAAACCATTAAATATCTAGGGTCTACACATATGCTCTCCGTGTAGCGGAGTCTACTACAGCTATCGAGTAAGAAAAGAGTGTAGGGGCAATGACGCATTCTATAATGCTGTGCAAGTACTAGCAGGAGTATCACCTATAGAGTTGCTTGCTGCAGAGAGAAAAGAGAGACTATCGGTGTTTAGCAAAACTGTTGCAAGTGACAGAATAATACAAAAATGGCAGGAAAAATGACAAAATTTAGAGAAGGGACCCTGGACCAGAAGACTTATTCTAGAAAGTGTTTCTTGGATAAATAGAAAGCATGGTGAAACAACCTTCCGTCTGATTCAGGCGCTTTCCGGGTATGGATGTTTTGGCAAGTACCTGCATTTCCACAAGAAGAAGGAGGATGAAAGTGCTGGTTCTGCGAGGAAAATGACAGCCCGAAGCACACGTTATTCAGTTGCCGTAGATGGGCTGCAAAGAAGCATGTAACTGAAGCAAATCTTGGGGCTGTACGTACACCGAAGCGGCAGCTGGCAGATAATAACAAGATATGTGACAGACGTACTCAATTCCAAGGAAGAAGATCAGCGGAGGATGAAGAGAGCGAACGCAGAAAATGGCAGTGGAAACCAACAATGAATAGGACTAACAGGTAAGACAATCAATATTCCAGAGCAGTAACATTAAACAGGAACTATATGCTGATGAAGAAGAGGAGAGAGAAGAGGAGAAGAGGAGAGAGAACAATATCACCGTGGTCTCTATGCAAGGTTTTCCTCTTCTCAGAACAAAAAAAAGAACACGAAATTATAATGTCAGTAAACGCTTTTTTATTCAGCATTCCTTTTAGCTGAAAACGTAATTCTTATAAAACAGATCAAATATACTAATGGATTTCGAGTGAAAATATAGAATAAAAGTAATGCAAGTCACTTTAAAATATCGATACTTAACTTCGAAATTTTATATTATATGAGTAATCTTTTTATGTCTATACATGTATTTCAATACAATAAATTCACTTTTATACTCTGGAATTAATTAATATATCACAACATATCAATATTTAAAATATATAGAAAATAAAAATATGAAGTAATCATTTATTAATGACACTTTTAATATTTATTTTGGCAGCAATTTTATAAATTTGGAAATATTCACCCATTTGCTGATATTTAGTGAATATTCATTAAATTTGATGAAGTTGACTATTTATTCATACTAATTTTTAAGTATTATTAATGATAACTATTGAAATTTATACGGGCAGAAAAACCTCAGTTAATTGTCATTTGACCCAATAAGTGATATTAGTAAGTATGTATAAAGTAAGTTGATTGAAATTAAACTTATTAACTAATTTGGGAATAAAAGTCAGAATCTTTACTTAAAATCCAGAGAACTTTTGTTTCGACGTACCTTACTAAATTGTTTTATTTATGTATTAAACGTATGTGACTTTTGGAAGTAAATATAGCAAATGTGACATGTAGATATGATGGTCCGATGTGATATGATGGAATAAATATGCAGGAAAACTGAATTTATTTATATAGTATTTTCATACACTTTGCCAATTGACGTTAACGGGATGATTCAGTGATAATAATAATCGGTATTTTGGCAAAGATTTAATTTAATAATAATTTTACTTGATTATTTTCAACGTCCAAGCGAATGTAGAAAAAAATGCCGATTTTTGTAAATTCTGATTTCTCAATTCCCTAATTTTTATAGTAAATACTAGATGCGAGAATAATTAGACTTATTCTAAATAATTGACTTGGAATTTATAGAATTTCGATGATTTAGTAATTGAACATTTTAAAATATAAATTGTATTTGTGGCAGAAAGACCTATGGTATTTGCAGAAATTGAATTTTATTTAATATTTGTTTTAGTATTGGGTTTTTTATATTTATTTGTTACAATACTTAAGTATAATACTTTAGTCCAAATTGGAGGTAACTAAAACTTATGGTCTTAGCCCTTTGCAACAGTGGTTACACAAATACACAAGAAATGTTATATTATTTTGTTCACTGTTACAATAAAAAATAATTAATAGTAATAATAATATTGTGTTTAGTTAGGTTGATATAATATAATTAATAACTGTGATAAAATATAATTAATATGTTAAGATTGAGAAGAAAGTAATTGCCATTATCAAAATTAAATAATATTATATTTTCATTTTGTAGATATCATTTTTATCTTAGTATAGTAGAAAAAATGCACGTAATTGTCTTAGTAGCTGATTGTTTAGGGTAGGTATGTTTATTTTTTCTAATTTATTTGTTATTTGATTATTGGTATGTTGTTATTTCTATTTGTATTTCTTCTAATTTAATTTATTAAAATTTAAAGAAAAAATGCTTAAAAGAAAATATTGAACTATTATATAAATCTATTAAAGTAAATGTTAATATTTCAGGATTGATATTAATAATAAACTTGATAAGTCAATAATGTGACCAAAGGGCTATTGATGTAAGTCTTTCTACCTTGGATTGAATTTAATTGAAAATTACAAAATAACTTCAATTTAAGTTTAGCAAAGTTTATTCACAAGTAATAGAATAAATCATACTAATAATGTATGAATATGAAAGCAATTACAGGAAATATCTTATTTATCATAGATTATACGTGTTAGGAAGATACTAAAAGGAGATAAACTTAAAACTTGAATTCCGTACAAAAGTTTTAGCTATAAATATGTATCTTAATGACTAAAATTTAACTAATATTAGATAAATAAGTTTAATAATAATATTACTTACCAAAGGGCTATCGACCCAATATTTTGCGTAAATTAGAAATTATAATTTAAAATAATTAAAAATATATACATACTTAAAAGTACTTTGAAATAATTTTGTCTTAATATTGTATTGTTTTTATATTATTTTAATTTTATTATAGTATTAATAATTTAAGCCTTTTGGCTGGCAATCTTTCTGTCATATCTGCTTATTTTGCTGAACGGTGTCTCTGCAAATCCGGTAAGAACCGCGGTCAGCTTTTTTGGTGAGATTTGAACCAGAAACTTTCGCATCGTATTTTTTCTGATGCAGGGACTTTTAATCACACGGCTTTTAATCTTATAATTTATTGTGGCTTTATTCCTTTTATATTTGGGAAACACACAAAAAGTGTCATCACTTGTCAATTAATAGGATAAAAGGGCCATTTGTAATAGTTGTCTTTTTAGACCTTATTTTATTATTATTATTATATATTTTTGTTGTCTATTTGTGCCTGTTACAATAAATATTATGTTCTTAAATAAGTAAACAAAAACAACAACTTATTTAACATAAACAGAAAAAAGAAGACTTTCGTATAATAGTAACAATGAAATAATTGTTGATAGGGTCAAGTTAACATATATGCACGACACAAAGAGATATGGCCCTTTTCATTCATGACCCATACAATTTTTTCTTTTTCTTATGTATTTCTTCATGATTTTTCTTCAAGTTATTATAATACCAAATAAACTGCATTTAAATGTAATTTTAATTTTAAACTATTTATATTTCAGTTATGCAATAGTTGCATATTTGACCAATTTTTTTCAATAAAATTATATAAAAACACATAACAAAAGTTACATAACTTTATTAACATATACCAGACAGAAATATTTAGATGCATTTAAATACGATTTGAATAGATAAAAATAAGAGGGCAGAAAGACTTTGGTCAGTATCACTTTGGCGAAATGTGTAGTAAATAAAATTGTGTGTATTATATGAATGGGTAATATGTATGACTTTATTGCTCAAAAAAATATCTCCATTCTATTATTGTATCATTATATATTGTAATAGAAAAGTAGCTAAGAATGGAGAACTATCCACAATTTGTGCTAATAACACTCAAAGTTTAGAAAGCAGTATCCCAAAAGGTATGTTGTTCGAGTATCTGAATTGCTTATTGGAAAAGTTTGGCATCATCTCTAGTTTATTGTGTTGTCCTATTTCGTAAAGATATGATAAATATAAAGGTTCTAAATCATTTGAGGACAAACTTTTAAACACATAAATTATTTTCATCTTGTAGTTAATTAAAATAAAAAATATATATAAATATTATTTAAATTTAAAGATTTCCTATTGGTCAGGAAAATAATTCATTTCTCTCATATTTGCGAAAACTTACAAGCTATAAAGATATACAATATTGCGCTTTCCCGTAACCCAATAATGAGACATACAAAATTGAATGGTTGAAGCTAAATTTTTCTAGTGAAATATTAATTGTTTTATGATTTTTAAATGACTAGTATCAAAAATACTAAAATCATGGAGCTGATTACTGCTTTCGTAAGACTTTTTGATTTACTTTGAACAGTTAAGAATATCTTCCACACTAATTTATTGCAATATAATGGTTCTGTATTATTCATTTTTTGTGTACTTCGTAAAAAGATAAAAAATGTAGGTTTATATTTTAAGTTCAGAAGAGCAGTAATATATTGCTCCATTGTTGGCTTTAAATATTTTTTAGCATTTTCTGATAACTCCTTTCATAGTAAAATAAACACGGCTTTGCTGCATATTCTATTTTCTCAGTATTAATTACATTTACCTGAAAGTCTGAAAGTGAGCATTACCTTAATTATGTTCTGAGAATAAAATAATTCTCAGAATCATTGTTTAAGTTAAAATTATTTTAATTGAAAGGATCAGTAATGATATGTACTCGATTCCAAATAATTCGCTCTTTTCACTGTTCTCATTAAATACAAGTCTTTCAGCATCTACTGACAATTTATCACACTCTTTCTTCATGAAATTACGTTCTTTAATTTTAAATTTAAAATATTATAAATTGTAAAACTTTAAAATTTAATTTGAAAAAAAATCCTAATATTCAGGAAATTATCCAAATTCTCTCAGATTTTGTATACATTCAAATCTATTTGTTAACTAATGTATTCCTAACTAATGTTCATAATCGCTACTTTATCGAAAATAAATCTTTGTAATTTTTTAAGATTAACATTTTAGAAGACATTTATTAAATTAGATAGGTTCTGTTATTCAACCTTTCTCCATCTTCCAACTTGAAAATTTCGTCTTTACAGATTCTCTTACTTTTTTCAAGGTAAAAAACTTTTTTAGGTTTTTTTTTCAACTCGACAAAGGATTTGAAGTTTTTTTCTTTTAAGCGAATTTAATAATGATTGAAAAATGTGCTGAATATGGCGGACGGGGTAAAATATTCCATCCAACAACTTTTGTCGACTTATCAAAGACACGTGAGACACGATTTTTCTTTGATAAATCTTAGGTAATATACTTCAAAATAGATTATGTTGCCAAGCTACATAGAATGCTCGTAGATAGTAGATTCTGACATACAGAACATTTATGATCATTTTCTGATCTTCATCTATGGTGGCGGGCTTGGTTGACGTTCTTGATCTTTAAGGTGGCCAGCTTTACATCTAGCAACCTACTTTCACATAGTTTCTCAACTACAGCACCTTCGCCATAATGGCTTTTTGCCTTTTTTTTGGTAAAAAAAACATTAAATCCTTAAAATGCATTCTGTTTTTTTCCATATTCAAAGGCGTATAAAATTGACAAAAATTAACGTTTAAGTACCGTCTTTTAGGGTATGTACGTACGTCAGTTGTTTTCAATCATTTGGATATATTAAGACCTGTCTTTACGAAACCTAGAAAAATCGACGTAAACTTTCCGGACAACCCAATAATGTTAACAATTCAATTTATTCTTGAATATAGAAGTTTAGAATGTTGATCTTAAAAAAAAGATACAGTTGAACTAAAAATATAGATTTGTATATATTGAAAAGCGTATTTCAAGAGTACTTAAGTTGCATTTTTTTCCCAAAATGATGTCATCGATATACGATAAAATAAATATTTTCAACTCGGTACGTTGTTTTTCGGTTCTCTTTGTTTTCAGTTATTTTTCTTCGGGTTTATGTAACGTTCACGTGCGGCAGATAAAAGAATTAACGGAGGAAGAACGTAATTATTTGAAATAACATTGGTTTAATTTTAATAAAAGCCGAGATGGGAATAATGCGCGGAGGTGGAGGGAGAAGATAAATAGAACGGAGAACTTCAAAGGGCGTTCGTGAAAAGTATGTTTATTAAAACTGAGAGAGAGAGAATGAGAGAGAGAGAGAGAGGCAGATAAAGTACGTGGTAGAGAAGTTTTTATGATAATAAAATACACTCGATTTCATAGAAAATATATATAAAAACTCAAAGAGCGAACAGTGCGTTGCGTTTTATTTATCGAATTGGAAAATTGAAATGAACAGATGAAATGGTAATACCGTGTGTATTTCCATTTTGCTCGCATGCATTCCGGGAAAAAGTTCAGTCTCATTAAATTTCCGCTTTTCATTATGTGCAGGCAGATCGAGTCAGCTGAGGCGTTAATTAGTTGATTCTGACAGGGCAGGGGCGAGATGAAACAATAATTGTAACGTTAGCCGCCTACGTTCGATTCAAGTCCGAACCGAGCACAAAGCAATAATACTTTTCACGTCATACGAGTACGAAAATTGTATATATTAATTTATTTCACACATTAATTAAAGCTACGTATTTCGCTGAAGCGTAATCTCCTACATGTCGACAAAAAGTGCTGTAAACCGCATTCGTTTACTCGAAATTTTGTCGACGCTGGAGGGCCTTTGTATTTTCCATATAATATGTACTCTGTAAATTCGCAGTTTTCAATTATAATTTAATTGTGATACATGGCACAAAAGCATAATACTCGTCTACAGCATTTTTTTAAATATATGTGTTGAAGCACAATATAAATATACAAACAGAGAACATAAAAAGCATAACAGGGGAATTGTGCGACAGTTATTGTTTGCGTTCTGGATGGTTTCTTGAGCTTGGATCACCAATTATTACCTGTGTCATATGAAAAAGTCTTTTTACTAATAATTATTAATTAACATTAACCGAATCCTAATCCAACACATTAGTGAGTTGCATTATATTTGAATATAAACTGATATAGTAGAAATACGAAGAAACTAAAATTAAAATATAATTGTTGCAAAGGGATACAGACGATAGTGCTTTCTGTCCTTAGGTTTCTGTCAGATTTATTTGCTTCATTTATAAGCAATTATTGAAAGTTATTCTTTGGCAACGAAATCTAAATCAAAAGCAGACCACAAAAAATATTATCGAAATTATTGAACTAGCTTATTTATTATAATTTAACAATAATTGGGATAGTAATACATTCTTCATTTGAAACTTGAGCTCATATGTATATTTCAAAACTAACTAGTAATCATTGTTTGAAAGATTTGTAAGAATATGAAGTATATATGCATAGAAATAAATGAAATTATGATCACTCCAAGGCAGGAAATGCTTATTTAATTCATTAGTATGAAACAATGACATGAGCCCTACCTGTTTTCTTAAAAAAAAGTGTCTACCCCTCACCTTAACACAATAATGAAAAATACAAAATTGAAAGTAATAAATTAAGTTTTACTATTGAAATATTAATTAATTTATAATTATTTTATTAATAGTATCAAAAATTCCGAAATCATGAACCGAAACTATTTGTTATACATTGAATTATCAAAAATAGCCACTCTAATGAAAAAAATCTTGCTCGTATGTCAAATTGCTCGTATCTCAAAGCAATAAGTCTGAGATGGGAGAAACTGTTGCTGTCGTGTGCAGCGGTGTAGTGTGTGATTCCTCGTATCTCAAATCTTGCTCTCATCTCAAAGCAAAATATCGCTCGCTCGCTCGGCGGCTCGTATTTCAAAAGACTCGTATATTAAGGAACTCGTATATCGAGGTAAACAGATAAATAAATCTACTGTTACAAAGTTCTGTTTGTTTACTGTTCATAGAATTAATCAAATAAAACCATTATTGAATAACATTTATAAATTATAATTATACTAAGTAATAAATAAACAATACAGCTCATTCGAAATTCAGATTGTTGCTATTGAGCTTTATTTTCAAATACTAATATTTATTTGTAACTACAAAATATTGCAAATGCAAATTTCTACTAAAAGAAATGGATACTTAAAGAATGTGTGAATAATAAATACAAACATAACTAATGTAGTGTATACTTTATTATATAAGTAATGTACATAAATAATAAGCTGAATGTTGCTGAACATGACTTAATTGTAGAATAAAGTGATAATAGCATTTCAGACTGTTATACGAAGAGTGACATTAATGAGACAGGTTATAGTAATAATAAATGTAACTTAAAGTTTATGAACATACTTTAATGTTGTATTAAATTTAAATGAGTTAATACACCCTAACTTTCTGCATGCTTTTCTCATAGTTCTGGTAAAAAAAAAACTTGTTTTTTCAATACACTTTTTTATAACATAAATTACATTGAAATAAATGTAATAAATTTATGTATCAATATTTGGTTAAAATTATATATCAAAGTAATAATTGTTTAAATGCTAACAATTATTACTTTCATATAAGTCTATTAGTGTTTTTAAAATGCATTTGTGATTTTATTATGTGTAAAATTTTGTTGAATATTTAATGAAGTGTGAATTGTGGTATTACCTTTAGATTATGGTAGAATAACACGGCTGCGATAGTGCTAATTGTGAACCAGATGAAGAGCGTGAGACTGGTGACCTGTGAGATGTGCAGGGTGTTGAGGACAGTGCTGATGATGATGGCGGCAGCCTGGCAGAAGACAACCGGAAGGAAGCAGCGGTCAAGGATGTCCCACGGTACCTCTTGCTGGCCAGCCGAGGTCGTGGAGGAATGGGTAACACCAACGGAAGACCTGCGTCTCCTCAGGTCACCGGCGTTCGAGATCGCGATCGCGGGCAGCGTCTTCAGGGAAGCCCTGCGTTTGAAAGGGCCGCTCATCTTTTCAACAACAACAAAAGAGAAAACAACCAAGTACCGGTGTCTTTTCCCTCGAAATTTGAAATTTTAATGCGGACGGCAGTCGAGCACCTGACGGACTGTGGTCGTGGCCTGCCAAATTTCTGTTCCTCGTCGTGGCCGCTATTTTTGGCTTGCCTGCTTCGAGCTGCTGCTGCTGCTTGCACTCTTTCTCTTCTTGCTATTTGTCTCTCTACAGCGAATGTCTCATAACTTAAATTTAAAATCTCCGGATTTATTCCGTGCCATGATCCACATCTTTGCCCGAAATATGCATCGAATAACTTTCGCTTTCTGCTGGACGTTAGCACGTTCGAAGCGCCTTTGTTTTGCGAATTACGTTAACTTCTATTTCCCGAATTTTTGGTTTCGATTTTTTCTTTCAATCGGACGCATTTTTTGTTTTCAATTATTGGAAACCATCCAACCTTTCCATTGAACGTGTAAATAATTGACTAACCTACTTCGATTTAATTTTGGATTCTATTCCTGATTATTTTCAACACGTTTCACTATTTTTTTCCTATGTGCATAGAAAATAGATTATTTTTAACTATATATATATACTTGTTTTATTTAAATTGGCATAAAATTATGTAAAATATCACATTACTCACATATGTTTATAATTATAAATTATGGTAAGGTTGCTTAAGTCGCACCCTTTTAAGAAAAGAGCTGTATAAAAATAAAGTCTTATTATAATATTATTAAGTAAATAAAAATTATATGCATTATTTACAGAAAAATATAAACATGTAAAGTGACCAAGGAAACATATCTTCTAAGTGGCACCACCCTAAACTTAAGTCATACCTAAAAATATAATTAAGCTATTAGCTGTACATGTCTTTCCTCCCAATATTTTTTGGAGTAGTATTTGTTTATTTAAACTCTTCTCCAACTTGATGTAATTGATGAAATGTTCTAACCGTTGAATAAAAAAGTTCAGACGTTATCCATATTTTTTTGAGCATCCAAATTCAGTTAATGGTGCTGCTCCTTTCATTAAGTGCTTGTTTAAATATTCACAAAGGAAGTATGGATTCACTTGCAGTATTCATACTTACATACTGTAGTGATTAAACCCTTTTCATTACTTGTAATAGCACCAACTTGATGTTTGCCTTTTTGAGAAATTATTTTGGATGGTTTTTAGACAGTGGATAATGCTGTTCCGTTAAGTTTATGTACCTGGTTTCCAGTATGTATGTATTAATCTAAAGTAGATTCATATTCGTCAAAGAATTTATAAATGCATTCTTTACTAAAGTCCTGGGCAATAATATTTCCTTTGGAGTACATAAAGATAAGCATGCATTATATTTAATGAAATTGTTGTACCACCTTTTGCCTGCAATTTATTTTCGTATATTGAAACGATGTGGTAATTTGTATTTCTTAGCCAAATGAAAAGCGTTTTTTCTTAGGGCAGTAAGCTCAAAAAAAATTGCTTCTAAATTGAGAACGTATACAACCAGCTCCTTCTTCATATTTTCAGTAAGATCCTTAGGCCTTCAAAATTTTATTGAATCCCCTGAAATTACATTATAACGTTTGATAATGGATTTCATAATGTTTATGATCTTCAATTTTCTAACTCATACTTGATAATTTAGAAGATTCGCATGGGTACGACTTAGAATACTATTCAAGTTATTTGCAAAATCTACTTGACATTAAATGTATTTACAAGAAATATTGTAACTCGATGAAACGCCCAGAGCCATCTCAATTACATATTATATTGCCATTGCTTGAGTAATCATAACTTCATTACAGTCAATATTTGATAGGTAAGAAATAGGTAAATGTACGACCTAAGTAACCCTAATCTATATACAATTTAGAATATTAAAGAATTAAAAATAAAAATTATTTGTTATTAAAATTTAAAAAAATAATTGTAATTTAAAATAGTTTTTCATATTTTATAAAATTTGTATCTAAAACAGAATGGCTAGACAAAGCCAATATATATATAAATAAAAATCATTTCATTCCGCATGACTCCATTTAATATGATGCAGGTTGAGCAGAAAATATGAAAAATGAAACCAACAAAAAAACACCAGGATATAACACCTAATTACAGCAGATGTCTTGAAGAATCTCCGAACCATTGGCAAGGTGATTGCACTTATATTCAATGCACTAATCAGACTTGGTATTTTTCCAGCTCAATGGAAGGTGGCCCAAATAATAGTCATCGTCAAGCCTGGAAAACCAACTGACTAGCCTTCTACCTGTCGTGTCTAAGCTGTTCGAAAGACTCCAAAGGTTATAGCCCTAGCTGCTGGACAGTGGACTCATACCAGAACACCAATTCGGATTTCGCGATTGGCATGGTACCGTGGAACAAATGTATCGTGTAGTTGATGTTATTGGCAAAAGTCTCGACTTCTCGCTTGTCTGCTCCACCGCTTTCCTCGACATCTCACAAGCGTTCGATCGAGTACGGCATAAAAGATTGCTGCTCATGTCTCCCACATGAATTCTACGTTATTTTCAAAACATACCTGACTGAAAGGCATTTTTAAGATTAATTGACTTCATTACACCCTACTCTTCTCTGGTCTTCCTCAGAGCGTTTGTGAAACTCTGAAAGGTTGTATTAGTTTACCTCTGCTGACAATAAACTGCTTCCTTATAAAGCTATCATAAAACCAATATGAACTTATGGAATCCAACTTTGGGGGATCTGCATGCAATTCAAACATTGACATTATACAGAGGTTTGAGTCTAAAACGCACAGATCAATCACCAATGCACCTTGGTTCTCTACAAACGATTACAAAACAACAATAAACGAAAATCAGATTTGTCAAGGGTAAGATAACAAAATTCAGTATCAAATACCAACATCGACTAAACGTCCATCCAAACCCTCTTGCAACCCAGCTAACAAATACAGAATTTTTCACCATTTCACCGACGTAGACACAAACGATACAAACCACACGAACTTTCCAATCGCTTTAGTGAAGTGTGAATAATATTCATTAGAGCTTATTATCTATTTTTGTTTGTTGTAGATAGATTCCTTATAATAAAACAAATATACTTATTATTATATAGACATATTTTATATGGAGATTTTTTAATTTGATATAATAAATCTAATAAAAAAACAACGCAACAAAATCCAACTGAATTTTGTGAAATTGTTACACTGATTTTAATCTGCGGTTACAGAAGTAAAATATTTCATTAATTTTCAAACATTATACCCCGATGGCGGAAAGATCAATGGTCGATAGCCCTTTGACCAGGCTTACTGTTATTGTTTTTATTTTTATTTAGATTATTTAAAATTTATTATGTTTTTTTATTATACCCCGAAAATATTAAACTATAGAATTGTTTTTAATATTTCGGTCACGATTATGGAAAGCGATTTTTGATCTGAATACGCACAGACTTCCATGAAACTTTTTGTTTCGCTTCGAAACTCTTTGAAAAAGAACAGAACTTTAACATCCACCGCTTTTCCCAGAGATAAAATATTAATTTTTCCTTTCTTCCTTCATTTATCAAACTAAAAAAAGTAAATAAACTCAAAAGTTTTATTGTAATTGATTTATGTGAACATGTTTCTTTGTTAATATATTTTAATTTATATACTAATAATTTGTTACAATGATGATAAAAATGTAATAGTTTTTTTATACAAATGTTTAACTTCATTAAACGTATGTTAAAGTTAACAAATTTTAATAAATCTGGTATATTGAACGTTCTGATTGAATTAATTCAAAGTATAAGAAAATAAATGATTTAAATTGTCTCAATTACAATATAGGATTATGGAACTTCGTCAACAATTAGTTTTTAAGAATAATAATATAATATTGTTGTGTCCCGGGATTAAAAATCTCTGGACACCGTGGATTATCTCGTAGTTACGTCGTTGTGGAGTCTTTGAGGAGTTTATGAATATCAAATACGAATATTCTAAGTAGTTTTATTGTACAGTTGATAGTTTTTATGGAGAAGTCAACTATATAAGTGTTGATCTCCTATTTATTACTAAGAGTTACATTATTCTCTTAAGTTGCTAGCTGTTCCCCTAGCTAAGGCTTACCAAAGACTAAAGACTCTCTTGTTATTACATTCACATCTTATTTATACTAATAGTAGTGGGAGTAGGGGATGGGGTTTCCTGTGGGTGGAAAGTCGCCCACTGATGTGTACATTTCTTATCCTAATATTCGTTAGTGGTAAAAATAGTCAACAGGATGCCAAAAGGTCTGTAGTCTTATCACTACATGAATGGTCCACAAGATTAAGATAGACGGTCTTTCTGGTGATTAGGATATGGAATCATCCTAAACGGAAATGTACGTCGTTAAGGAGATCGTACTTACAATAACCAATACAATAATAAGGAATGACATAAACAATAACGGTTATACATAACAATATAATTTATTGGCCAGTTATAAAAACACAATATAATTATAAACATAACACCAAACATAATAATATTAAAAAGAAAAGGCTAGCCAAAGGACTATCGACTATTGGTCTTTCCGCCCATTTTTTTAAAGAATATTTGATATATTTAGTTGTATGAAGATTATGGTAGAAATATCTTAATTGAATTAATAATTTGCTGCAAATATTCAGTTTATTACATAGTGATACCAAAAAAATATATTATTAATACTGTAAAAACATTTTTGAAATACTTTATGTTGATAATTTTACTTCTGTCTTCTAAATGTGGAATGTATTAAAATAAATTATGCATACACTTGTAAAAACATCTACCTTGATTATTTGATAATAAAACAAAACAAAAAAACAACATGAATTTACATCACATAGCAACATGTGATTGTTTACATAAAATACCGTATTATAATAAAAAAAATACTTTTAAGATATTCACTTCACTGCTTGAAACCTTTTTATTTGATATTTTAGGCTAACCGTTGACTAAATTAAAATGCCGGAAGTAATACGATGTAAACAACTCCTTAGCGGAGCTTTAATTAACATATTCATGACAAAAAAAAAACGCCATGGCTTAATATTTCATTAAGATACATTTAGAAGTGTTTCGTTGCATATTCAGATTAGATTTGCATATACCGCGGTTAATTCTGTTAACAAAATACGATATATTCAATTCTTTAAGATTGGTACGGTTATACGTATCAAAATTTAAAATTTCGATAGACACGGTTTTCCGAGGACCTTATTTTTATTATAAATTGGAGTTGCATTCATTTAAATGTCTCCTTTTGAAAAGGATCTTTGTAAACTGTGATAATATGAGTATATTTATTTGAATGTTTTCAACGATTTACAGTATAAAAACATATATCAATGATAATTAATATACAATAATATTGTAATATAATATAATAATTGCATTTATTATTTTTTATTAGAAAGATAAACATACTTAAAGTCGTTTTTTATAATGTGAAGAATATAATATCAACAATTTTCGTTCGAGTATCTTGGAGATTTCAAAGGTTTTTCTGTATAGATTAATCTTGAGAAAATTTATTTCGAAATGCAAAATTCAATGAATTACACATAATTCGAATAAAATGATTATTAAGTCGTGGTAATTAATAAATACTCATATTGTAAGATTAAGTCGTGTATAAATATGATAAACAATTTTAAAACAAATGAAACTTGCGAACGCAACAAAAAATTAACTAAATATTAATTATTTCTTTGATAACTACCAAATTTGAGTAAATTATAATTTTAAACACCAATAATTTGTTTATGAAGCATTTTTTTATGAATAATTTCATAAATACTCTCTGGTTGGAAAGAGATAAAACTTTACTGCTGTGAATTTTGTCGAATAACATTTTTTTGCATCTTTCAGACATTGTGATGATTGCTTATCATTGAGTGAAAAAAATGCTTTAAAGAAAAAACTATATACAAAAAATGTGTTTCATAAATAATGTTTTACAAAATAGCGTGAGATGTATGCTGATTAGCATTCCTGGTGTAGACCAACTATAAAAGTTAATGTAACATGAAAATTGAATGAGTAAGTAGCATCAAAGAAAAGCAGTAACATCTTATTGGATAATTAATGTTTTTGTGGACGATGAACTAGTTTAAAAGCACACATCAAGTCAGCATACTATATGCAAAGCAGCGTTTGAGTATAAAATGCTTTTATCGTTAAATTATAGTGGAAGCAAATTTTATAATATTTTGTTAAGTTACAAGAACGTTGATATTTATATTTGTAGTAAAAATCTTTTACAAGATATAATAGTGAAAATGTTTAAAAAGGGTCTAAAAAAAATCGTGCTGTAAGTTTGTTCGTAATAGAAGTGAGTATTTTGCTATTACTATGTCGTCCGGTTCCAAATAATGTTCTAAATGGAGTACAAAAGGAAACCAACCATTCTCATAGACTCTCAATTACTAAATGTAAATAAGCATAGATGATGAAACAGACAGTACGAACCGGGGTTTGCATTCGGTTTATTTGCGGAATCTCAACATATGAATGTAGAAGAGAAGCCTAGATCCAATTCGGGTTGGTTTCTATTTAAAATAATCATATTTACTTGCTGAAAATAAATTCCCGAACATATTTCAGCCGTCCGCATATATTTTTAGCGTGTTTTCGGGTGTGTGCCTTTGGTGTTAGTGTTTATATGTGCGTAGGTGTGTATATGCATGCAAGTCGCATTTTTCTTATTCGCATTTCAAATTTTACGTTTACGATGATTGAGTGCGAAACGGGAGGATGGAACGAGAAGAGAGAACAAAAAGAAAAACAGCCATCCGACGATGCTCGGTCTTTTCAAGTGCATTTCCACTAGAGGATCGTCGGGTCTGGTTTTCTGTGTCGTTTCTAAAATTAAACCGAACCGAAATCCGAAAGTATTTATAAGAATCGGGGGTCTCGCCGATTATAAACCCATTTTGTTCGTCGGCTCTCCTCGATCCCCCCCTTATTATTCTGCAAAAACAAAACTGATTGTTATTGTTCGGGGAACGCTGTTGCAATTAATATTCCATTTTGATCGTTCGCAACCCCCCCGAATTTTGTATTCGATCGTTAGGTGGAATGGACACGGGAGGCGTCGCGACGCTTACGCACAGCGCGGTGTAAAATTAGGCATTCCGTGCGCATTCCACTTAATTGCATAATGTGCTGCGTCGGGGCCGTCCTGGGGCAGCGAACGAAATCAAATATTATTAAAGATCTGTTTTGGGTGCAGCTGTCCCACGTCCATATTCATTAAAATACATTTATATAAACTGTTGAAAAAAATAATTGGCTCGCAGATTGCTATAATACGGGGCAACCAAACAGAAAGAAGAAGAAAAAACGCGGTGGATGAGCCAAATACTAAAATATGCGCGAAAAATAGAAATATAAACAGGATCTGCATTTCCCATAATAATAGATACGTTTATTTACAGTTGAATAATAATACAAAAGTTCTATATGAACTTAAATCATAAAGAAGAGCCCTGTAACCTCCTTCTCGGCAACTTGTTGACCGGTTCTGGTAAAATATTCTGGAAGATGGCAGGCCGCATAACACTCTGGCTCCTTGGACCGAACGTGAAGTAGAATGTCTGGTGTTGTCGTTGTGTAGTCTTAGTAGTTTGAATTAAGTAAATTCAATTGGCTTTATAATAACTTTATTATTCAATTTACTATTCAATTGTAGGTGAGTCTTATCGAAGACTAAGTTATTCGTTTGAGAATCTGCTGAGACTAGTTATTCGTTTGAGATTCTACTGAGACTGTTTCTAAATACATAATCTACTTACGACGTTAATTATTATTTATCATAGGGTGGGAGTTGTGATTGGGAATAAGTCGTTTAGGAATCTTCTTATCAATCCCTTGGCACTTATATATTTTTTCTTTTTATATAGACGTGGTGTCTAAGACACTTGATATGGGTCTACGTGAGAAACTCTTTGTCAGATCTCTTATACATAGATTGTTCATACATATAATAACAACAATATTAATAATAATAGTTGAACACAACAGTTTAGTAGTTTTGTACCTGGACGATGTTGTATTCTGAGGGCCAGGTTAACATGACTTGATCTGTTAACTAACTCTCAGAGCTGTCATGCGTATCCGAATCGAGAACTTGAACTACGATCCCGGCTCGTTCGGAAATCACTATGGGTGACAGCTTCCTGTAATTATTATATTTATATTATTGTATTCTAAAAAAATATGTATTATAAATATTAGTTCGATTTTTTTTCCAATCATGTTATGAATTATAAAAGTGATTCCACAGAATAATTAAGCATGGCAATTAAAAATTCTTCGCAGTAAAACAGCGAGTTGAAGAAATCGGAGCCGCAACAACAGCAAGAGGGAATCAAAATTGGAATTGATTGGGCAAATAATGTTTCTTTTTTCGCTTGCCGCTCTTTCCGTACTCTCCTTTTTTTTTGTTTCTTCTATTAAGAGCCGACGGTCGGAGCAAAACAGAACTAGTGTTTACTCAAGAGAAAATGATTTTACGAATCGAATTTCGTCCGCGGAAACAATCATCCATAAAAAAACCTTTCATATATATCTGTTATTTTTTTACGCAACTCTCTGATGTTCGTTTTGATAGAAGGGGGGCATTTTATTGCTTCGGCCAGATCTAATGAAGGCCCTTAAATTGTAACAAACGGTACAAATCAAATTCAGTCAATGTTTACTCAAGCCCGTAACCAAATTACAATCGTTCATATGCTTTGTATAGAAGTTATTGCAGACAATAGAAAATATTCGAGGGTTTATGAATTGTTCAAAGTTTGAGAATTCTGAACGTTTATTGAACATTTATTATTATTGAAATAGTAAAAACATTCTTATAATTCAAGTACAGAAATAGTACGTTTGTTGTGTTTTCGTATAGACTATAATCCTGTTTCATTTTTTTAAATATTAAATGAGTGTTTTGTATACATAATTTTTTTTTGCATAGTCTATTCTCTTTTTTTGGTGCTTTATTTGATTTATGTTTTAAGTTTGTTAATTAGATTAATTGCAAATTTATGGATACAAAGAATATTATGCCAGATACTTACAAAATATGATGTAAGCCGTTATGTTTAAAAGTGTAATAGTCCATTTTTCATATATATCGAGATACAAGGTTAATAAAATAAATTCGGGTGATGTTTTTAATTCAATAATAATTATTAAAAGTATTAAAGGAAATAAACGATTTTTTTAAAATAAAATTGTATTCATTAAACAAAGAAAATAATGAAATTATAATTAAGCAGTAATTAATATAAAAGATATCGATAATAAAATACTTAGCTTGAATAGTGACAAAGCGAGTTAGTTATATATTGAGATACTAATAGGTTTAGAGCCTGTATAAAAAAGATAAAAACGTTTTAATGTAGAAAATATAATGCTATCATCAGTATTTTCCTCTTATTTTTACGAGCGAGCATTTTCATAATAACTTTAATGTTTTTAATGATGAAAATAAAATCCGGACAAAAAATTTAGGGTGGAAAAAAAACGACGACGACGACGACGGTCGGAATCATTAAAATTGTTAAATCTCGGCGGAGTCGAGCACAATCGAGCCATTAAATTATTATTAGATAATACATATATACGTGCGGATGTTGTTATTATGCGATTTCATAATAATCCGTTTTCATCTCCTCCTACGCGAGTACATTTACTCTTTCATAACATCAATTTTATGGCGTATAAAAGGCAACCAGAAAAACATCTACTGTTACTACTGACCAATAATATTCATTATTTTATTAGCTTACCGCGCTGAATCTATACGTGAAGAAAATATCGATCATTTGCATTTAGTTCAAACTATTAAATATTTTTATTGAAATAAATATATGATTATTTAAATGTATATAGGGGTTAAATTAAACTCTGATAAAAAGTCTATGACATTTCATTTAATAACTACATAGATTTAAAAAAAATAAATATAATTTACATTATTTTCAAAACTATTATTTAATATATAATTTTTGATTGGTACTTTTTGATTTGGCCAAAAAAATATTATATTTTTCGAAATATGATTTAATACATATTTTTTTATGATATAGTTAATGCAGATTAGGACATTAAACTGTTAATGAGTTAATTGATTTAATAATACACAAAACAAGATATATTGAATTACGGAATAGCAAATGATTAACACTGTGTGGAAGGTTCAATTTGACGTACGCTATCAAAATTGACAGGTTATGCAGTGGCGCGTTTTGGTAACTCCACTAGCGACTCTACAGAACTAACGTCAGAACTTAATCAACAAAGTGTCTAACCAGAAACAATACCATGTTTCAAAGGTGTGGCATATGACAAGTACCTAGTGTTTTCCATTTCGTTTAATTTGCAAGAATAACAATTCGATTCTTGTTTCTTTCATATTCTTCAGTCTTTTGAATCCATTGTTATTTGCAACTTTCTATTAACATGTCTCGTTTCGCACTCCTCGGATATATTCACATACGAAGTTGCTGTAATTTACAAAGTTACAAACCTTGTGTATAAAAAGTTGCTAAAATTAAATTTGTTGCTCTTTTCGATATACCCTAGAAACTTATTCCAAATTTTGATTGACCGAATGAACAATGATAAGATAGATTGAGCGAGTTAACATAAGATAATTGTACACTGTATAAGAATGATTCTATCCTCAATAAAAAAAATGTTACCAATTGAAATAGGAACAATACAAATTAAGGAAAGATAAGGAATACATTCTTCGAATATAAACACTTTTTTTTTGAATTTCATACTAGTAGCTCTCAAAATAAGCATGTAGTAAACTAAAATATAATATATATGCAATAACATTCTTCCCGTTTGAAAATCATTAATTTTAATGAGAAATAGTAAAGAATTAAAACTATATTGGGTTATTCTATAAGCAATTTCGTTTACTTACTAATATGTTTACTAATTATGTAAGTTAAAACCAAAGTGATTTATTCTAATAAGCGACATACATTACAATCTTTGTAATCTAATCAGAGATTGATCGTCTGAAAACTGTTGAAGGGTTTTAGAGATAAGTGGCTACTGTTTGATGAGACGAGTTGCAGTTAATGAATAATTTGCTATAAGTTCTAAATTTGGATTTTACTGAAAAACACTTAGAATAGTTTCATCTAGATTGCATTTATATAATTAAATTATTCATTTTATCTTCTGATATTGAATCTGTTTTATCCTTTATAAAAATATATTAGTTGTATGGAAATTAAAATATAAATTTTAAAATTTTAATAACCTATTAAATTATAATTTTATGAATTATTTTATTGTCATTTAATCAAATAAATAAATGTACGGATAGAACATGTATAATTTATGATCTTACACTTTAGATCTTTCTGACCTTTCAGCCTGTTAGCTGACTTGTCTAAGGTGTTTGAAAGAATCCTGCTCCAATGACTATGGCCCTGGCTGTTGGACAGTGGACTCCTGCCAGAACACCAATTCGTATTTTATGAAAGTCATGGTACGTCATGGAATAGGTGCATCATGTAGTGGAGTTTAGTGGCAGAAGTCATGAAGAGAAGAGGTACTGCTCCGCCGCTTTCCTCGTCATCTCACAAACGTTCGATCGTGTATGCATTGAGGATTATTATACAAAATAAATCAGTGTTTCCTATATGAATACTACGTTATCTTCTAATACAACCTAACTGGAGGCATTTTCAGGTCAAACGCAGGGATGAATTGTCTTTATCCTCGTTTTACCTAATTTTCACGGCCGAACTTCCAACCTCATAGCACGTCATTGTATCCATATTTTCTGATGATACCATTATTATGGCATCTCATTGGATGCCATCACCTCCTGGTTTAAAAAGTGGAGAATCAAGGCTAATGCAACCAAGTCAGTAACGTGCACAACCCGTTGACAAATTTGCCGTCCTATGACACTGAATGGCTGTGCCCTACCGCAAGCAGATCATGGATTGACAGTAAAAAGATATTGGTTAAGAAGCAAAGATTCCATATGGACTTATGGAATCCAATTTTGAGGATCTGCCTGTAATACAACCATTTTAGTAGAAAACGCTCCGATTAAAGCACATGAAAATCATATCTGTAAAGATTGAAATATACAAATTCGGTAGTAAATACCAATATTATCAAATCAACTTGCTACCGAGTTAGCAATTAAAGAATCTCACTAACGGACACTGATATGATTTAATGCCGAAAACTGTATAAAAATTAATCTACCTGACCAAGGTTCCATCTACTTCCTTTGTCGTCGGAGTCGCTGGAACCCCGGCTCGATATATTTTTTATGATTTTTCTCCGTAAGTATATATATTGTGTGGCTGGCATAATTGAGTCCTCCATTAAAGAAGAAGAGGAAAGTATGAGATAACAAAATTCAGCACTAAATATTAACAATTCAATATTCATAACTAGAGCTTATTGTCTGCTTTTTTTTCTTCTAGATAGATATAACAACATTAATACAAATCTTAATGGATATTCTCTAATAGTGAAATACGTTTTACTCAATCAATTATTAACGCGTTTGCCATTCAATTTCACCCATTAATTCCGTTTTCAAATCATAAACTTGCCACTGAAGGTCCCACAATCCGGTCGTTCTCCACATCAAACACACGTTAATTAATTATTACACCACCAATAAAGCACTACTATCTATATCTACTAGCATGCACACCATCTCTCCATAAACATACTTAATTGAAGAGAGATGATACAATAATTAATATAGTGGTGATGAAGTCGCTGAAAATCTCTTTTTGATACTATCGATGATTCTTTTGACCTACGGGTATAATTGAAGTTAATTCAATATTCTAATCCAGCGTTCTTCAATCAATATAACCCTGAACAAGTTATAAAGATTTCCTTTACGTCATATATTTTCTTGTTTAATAATTTGGTTTGTTATTAGATATTCCGGGCAAAATAAAGTTTTTTTTTCGTTTTTAGATCAGGTATGGTTAATATCTTAAAAATGGGGTGTTTTAAAGAACGTAGGAGGATAAAGACCCGTGTTCTAAATAAAAGAATAACAATTTTATTTATTTTATTTTATTTTTACAAAACAAATTATGGAATGATCGATATAGGAGAAAAATAATATATTAAATGTTATTACGATACGATATTTTGAATTAGATAATATTTAGTATGCGTTTGCTATAATATTCATATATTGACATAAGTTAATTAGAAAACGTAAAACTGTTGTAAAACATATTCCAAATGTAATAAATTTAATTCAGTACACGCTTACTCGTCTCTTGAGATTCTTCTAATTTAATTAAAATGACCGTATGCGAGTTAGTTGAATATTGCTGTATATCCACATTCGCATTAATTAGTGTTGTTTTAATATTGTTAGTAAAGAATGATCTAAAACATAAATAATTTAATTAACTCACTAAACAATACAATTTTCATAGTTTCTACCGTTTCTATTCGTTTAACTACTACTGGAATATCAATCGGCAGTGTTTTCAGTGGATATTTTTACATTATAATTTTATAAAATTGGATATCAAAGAAATTTGGTAGCTGGATCGAATCTTCAATATACAGTTTCTCCCACTTTATTCTCTTTATCCTTAATTTTGAAACCAGACAGTATTATTTCTGTAGATACGAATCATAGAAAGTAATTTCGTTTTCAATTTATTACTTTTGTTTATAAATAATTCTTGTATTGTTTTATGTTCTAATCATCTGACTTAAGTTTTTCTTCATAACCGTCAAATGGTATTATATAGCTGATTTATTATCTTTAATATTTAAATTTTCAAAAATAAGTGTAGCAAACTAGAAATGGCACTGGTGTTCTATTACATCTTCTCCATACCTTTCACATAACATTCTTTGAACAGCTATCCAAATATATAATAATTATTTAGAATAAAGGTAGGAGAAACAAAACGAATTTATTTTCCGAACAATCCAGGAAACTAACAATAGATATTTTCAATTTTATCAAATTCTTAGAGCTTTAGTAACGACCTTAAAATCAATAAAAAAAATGTAATTATTAACATCGCTTATATTCATTCAATAATAATATATTAAGTGGTTTGTTACTTTCTTTATGAATCTTATTAAAGCAGTTTGGAAATTTGAAAGTGCAGTTAGTAAAGTTTTAATTATGTTCCATTTGTATATATTGTCATTTTCTTAGTGATGAATTGAGACTTCAGAATTAATATTTTTACATTAGTTCTATACTATAATGGATTTGATTTACTATTATGATGATTTTGAAAATAAACTGGTAATTAAGGTAATAATTTATATTAGATATAGTATTACATATATTTTAACATTACATTTAATTTATATAATTTTATTTATATTTTAAATAATCTAGCTAAAATAAATTTCATAATATACTTCATAAACATTTTGCAGGACTCTAAGTTTTGCTGCTCATTTTTTTACATTGTCCTCATTTCGTTTTTCTTGCTCATATTGTTTACGGTGGAATTAAAGAATAGAAATTGTTGGATGGAGCACACAGATAAGAAAATTTGGATCTATTGATAATTATACCGGCTTTCTGGACCTAAAAGTATGCTCGGACTGAAAAGGAAATGATATTATTAGAAGCCTGAGTGGCGAATCGAGTAAAAATCGTTGCGTCTCCCCAGAGGTTAGACATTTCTTGATTCATCGCCGGGGTTAAACCTCAATTCACTTAGGTGTGGCATGCAAAGCGAGAAGTAAAGATATTTTCAAGAATGCGATTATGAGACATCGATAATTCCTGCAGGAAATTAAATAAAATAGCAGAAAAAAGCTTTCACTTTTAGCGAGCACTGCTTTTAACGCTGCCGGGGCTGCAGCACCCCAGGGACGGAGGGCGGCCTGAGTGAACAGAGTTGGTCGATGGGTTTGGGGCGGAATTTTTGCGCAAGGAAATTACCAGAGGTCGTCCTTTATTCACCTTCGTTTCGATCTCAAGCATTCCTTTCGTACTTACATTAAAAAGTAAAGAACATTTCAAATACAGTTATACCTCGCATAAGACAGTTTCACTATTATATTTAATAAATTTGCTAAAAAAAATATTGATAACAAGGATCGCATTTTCAGTCCTGATTTTCGATAAAAATATTAAAATAGGATATGAACATAAAAAAGATAAAGATTTTAAATTGTAGTTTAGAAATAATAATCATATATTTTTTTGGTCACAAATATAACCCAAAGATAATATAAATAAAAGAAAATAATAAACATCATGGAAGGAAACCAAAACAGTTCTAAAGTAATTAAAATGATTTCCTACAAAATTAAATATATAGAAAATATATGATTGAAAGTGAAAACACTCATAATTTTATATTTTAAAATAGTGATATTTTGTCTCCCTTAACTTTTTATTTGATGAAACTTTCATTTTTCTACAAAAAAGTCTTAACTATTCTCTTTAAGATTTTTTTTAAAACGGGATCGAATATTAAACGTGTACATCAAATAAAAAAAACTAAAATGGAAAAAAATGTATGTAATTGTGGTTTTATAAAAAATATTAAATTGATTAGCATTTTCACCGAATTTTTCACTATTTTTAGGTATAAAAATCAATAAATACTCATTTTATACGGTCAGAGGAGCAAGCAAGTTTTAAGAGTCCCCCATAAATATTTCTGTGCAGGAATTGTCGAAAACACTACACATATTCCAAGTACAATTTTCGAGTATAAAATTGTTTCTTGATGGAAAAATTTTGAAATTTGCAGAAAAAATAATATCTAATTTTTAGTTTCTCGAAATAATAATAATAAAAAACCTATATGAACCAACTAATAAGAGTTTTAAATTCAAGTTACATTGAATAAATAAGTGTGATTTTAAAGTACATATTATTAATTCCATCAATTTTGATCAAAACTATGTTATTTTAATAATTAAAATGAAATTGTTATTGTTAAAGTTATCATGAAATATAAAGATTAAGAAAATTAGTAAAATGAAAGTTGATTACTTATGTCCATTCTTTTACATAGAAATATATACATTTTCTACTTGCATAATTTTCTTGTTTTTCACTTTAATGAAAAAAAAGTTCATGATTCCTTTCCAAAAATAATAATAATAGTCTGTGTGCTTGTTTCCCTCATTTTCGAAGCATTTTTGATAAGAAGAATCTTTGTACAATTGCAATGTTAGATTTGCAATTGCTTCCGCATAACTGAATTCTATAGGTCCAGAGAGATTCTAAAATTACCTTTTTTTCGCCGATTCTTCAGCCTGGTATGCATTCAAGTGGTTCTGCATTCTCATTGTATCAAAGGATTGCGGTGTCATCAGAATAGGGAGCAATTGTAGTATCCAGGGTTGTCGGTAGGTCGGATGTGTAAGGATTGAAAATACCCTGTTAGGACTACAGGACAAAACATATTTTAAAATTGGGTAATACGTGTGAGCCTTTTAATTTTGCAGAGTAATCCCTTATCCCTAACTTAATCAAAGGTCAGTGTTATGTCTTTGTTTTGCGGAAACCTTCAAAAAGCTGAAGTAGAACCGTGGTACTGTACCATTTTTACATATTAAAACCACTTCCCCCGCATGCTGGGTTGTAATGTAACCTATTTTTTGTAAATATATTATTAAATTAACAATAGTAATAATAATATTTTTCGCAAGAATAATTACAAAAAAAAATCTGAATAAAAATATAAAAAAAGAAATACAATAAAATTTTGTTACTGCATGGGCTATTTACCATTGGTTTCTCAATTAAATTCTTATAGTAATATTATGAAATAAGTATACTTTATTATATGATGTAATATCTCAATTTATGACAGTGATCTAACTTATACAAATTTGAAAACCCTCTAATGGCTGTATTTGTTTATTGTATGAAAGATCGTGGAGTGTACAAAAAGTAAGTAATATATAAGGAAGGCGAATGGATTATGTTTTCTAACCGAATTTATGGAGTGGATGTGACGTTATTGACAAAGTTGTTCGGGAAGGAAACATTTGCTAAGCATCGACAGGGAATCGAGGGGGGAATTGGTTCGGGGTTGCAGGGGAGTGAAGAAAGCGATATTGAAAACCCGACCTCGTCAACCGACCGAGCGCCGACGTTTCATTTTGAATTTTCCATTTTCATATTACCTAAAGCACATGTTCCACCATTAATTTACGAAACGAAGGAAGAGGAATAGAAAGGGACGATGGAGAAGACAAGAAGAATAATTTCTGTTGCAAAATCAACATACTCCGGAGAAAGTTTTCGCTTGCACGAGTTCCTCTGAATCGGACGATGAGCAGCCAATCAGTGGATGAGACGCTAATAAATTGGAATTGTATAAATATTATCGAATCATTCATTCATTAAGAATTAATTAAAAACGCACCGTCAGCCACTGATGATTTCAATTAGAGCTGAGACTAATTTCACCAGACGTTTTGCTCCAAGTTTCATCGAATTATTCAGAAATTTGAGGGGTATTCACGTAAATACGTGAAATAAGATTCAAAGGAAATATTAACAGCTGGAAATTTCATTACGCAAACATTAATGTCTTAATTCATTTAGAATAAACGAAGAAGAAAACAATACATTATTATTTTATAGTGCTGAATCAAGGCTCGGATTGTTTTCGAGTTTCTGGAATGATTATACAATAAAGTATTTCTTCTTCTCGCGTAATGCTTTTCTGTATCGTATTTGGTGAGTGTGTATGTGGGCTTTAGTTTGTAAATGTGTAGTGCACATATAGATATTTTTCGAAGGGTTTTTTATTCGGTCGAGCGTGGGCGGCATGATTTACTGATTTCAGTTTCGTTGTAGTTGCCAAAAAGTCGAGGTGTGCGTGGGAAGCGGTCGGGCGCCACCGCCCCGGAATATCATCTTTCGGTTCCTCGCAGTGTTCCTTCGACCATGTGTGAAGAATTTGCATTGTTAATTCGAGAAAAAAAGTTATTTTCTAGCAGACGGAATTTGATTAGTTGTGAGCGAAATAGAAACAGATAATCGTAAGATGAAAGACAAAGACAGGGCGTGAGAGGCAGTGAAAGGGAAAGAGGGATAGACAGAGAGGGTGGGGTTGCACCAATAAGGGTCGATTTGAATATGCCGCCGACTTAATTATGAAACACTGCCGTCGACGTTATTACATTTTTGCGGAATTAATTTATTTTGTATTACGCGTAAAATAACTTAATTATATTGGGGACCTGTTGATAAGGTGCGAAATTAATAATGAAAATAATGAAGATTTAATCAAATAAAGAAATAAAATCAGATTTATAATTTCTTAAATTATATTGCGTATATCGATTATTGATCTGTCGCATCTAAAGTAAGAAAATAGGTAGCATATAAACAAAATGAATATCATATGAATTAAGCAAATTAGATACGCCTTTACCAACTTGGAAATTTATAATTAAAATATTTTTTTGGACCTAATAGGAAATCATATTATACGATGTTATATTTGAAAATATCTATGAGATTCTGTCATTCCATCTTTGGTTTCTTCGGGAGAAAATGCTTGACACTTACCAATCAAAAATATGATATAGTAAGCTATTCCATTTTTGTTATCTTTCTCATCCACATAGAAACGGTTTAAGCGAATTTAAACCATAATATTTATTACACGTCAAGAATACATAAATTAATCATAATGCTATAATTATCATGTTACAATACATAAAAAAATATAATTATAAATTATGTTCTTTAATGATACTAATAAGATTGATGATTTCAGACGTAAATATATAAATCAAATTCAACATGTATTCTTTTCTTAAAAAACATCTCGAATATTTGTTAATTCCTTACATTACTTGTATATAATTACTTAATATACTTAAAAGATATTAATTATTAAATAATGTTAATGAATGATCTTCTCGCAATAATTAGCTTCCTCCTGGAAGCTTCTTTGGCTTTTACGACGTATTAAATCAGAAATTCAATGAATTTAATGAACGTTATTTTTCAAATTAAATTTAAGAAAAAAAATGTAATGTCAATTAAAATTCCATAATATATGAAATGGGCCAATTAGTAATTATTAGAAAAATATAATGGTAGAATCAATTTCTATTTTAACCTGAAAAAGAAACGGAAAACTCATTTGATATTCTTGTAATATTTCTCAACACTCTGTTCGTATGCACGGTTAATAAATATATGCAGAACGGAGATTCAAAGAAATTAAAATAATATGTAGTATAAAATATTATCAATTCATATCAACTTGATGTTTTGTAACAATGAAAATATTTACAAAGGTCATCATTTTTCAAACAATTTAACTTGCTCTGTATTATATCTGATATATATTTACTTTCTATATAGGGAGCTCGAAATACAGTGTTTTCGACTTAAAGAGTTAAGTGAAGAGTTGTGTGCTTTGGCTGAAATTAATTTAGTTCTCCCTGCAGAAAAGTTATCTTATACGCGACGAAGAGTTTTTCCGGGATGCGCGTCTCGTTGTTATGTAAAGCAGTTGAAGTTTACATCCGTTATGCAAAGCTGCACAAATTTGCTCCGACCCTATGACATACCCATGCACATACATAAATACATACGTGGGAATTGCTCTGCTTTCGCATGGAGCAGCTAATAGTTGTTGGTGCAAATTGGAATTGGAATTCCAAACGAGTCCTGCCTATCCTGTGCAGAAAGGTCAACGGAGATGATAAATTTATAAAAAAAAAAATGTAGCGGTGTATGCGTATTCAGATTGATAGAGATGGATGGATTGACGTACATGCTAATTGTAAGAGAAGGTGGGAACGAGGGTGAGCATGGCGGGACGACTGAAATCGGGTTTAATTAGGAGTCAATTATGGAAGGGTGAGCCCACTCACACCTGATCGCAAAAGGCCGACCTGAAATTAGATTCAATTCACGCATTGTCCGCACGATCGCACACCGTTTGAAAATTTTAATCAACTAGGCTAGTAGAAACAATTGTCCCTACCAGATCAAAGGAATATTGATGATGAACGGGATTGGATAATAAACGTATAAGAAACACACATATGGTGTAATTATTAAAATGTGTATTTATTTTAATTATAGTATCAAATTGTTGTCCTAATATTAATAACTTTATAAATTATATAATTCATAACTTCTATATTCTTACTTCTTCAACAGAAGATTTTTTATATAAACCAGTATTTCTCAGCCTGTATGGGTCGTAATACATTTTTAATACGTGTCAAAATGCCTGCTGTCTTTTTTGGTCAAAGATGAACTGCTGAAAAACTACTCGTAATTTGAATGCAAAAAAAAATACAAATAAAATATGTTGAACAGAAGCCAAAGGTTTACGATTTATACTTACTATTATAATATACGAAGAAAATCCATCAATACCCATAGTTTAATACTTATTAGTATGATAATATATAAACATCTAATAGATTTATATCAAGTAATTCAGTTAGTTATTTATGTTGAGGCGACAATGTGTTTGGTACGGCCATGTGAATAACATGAAGTTCGATAGAAGTTACGTTACCGATTAATTTGTATAGAGAGGTTGATTAAAGTATTTCTTTGTTTTTCCACCACAACTTGGTCCTTCGCCGCAATAACTTATTTAGCTAATTATTATTCTGAAATTGATTAAAAACGAATTTTATTTTGGATAATGAAATTATCAAATTATATATTAAAGTTTATATTATTAAATATATCCTATTGTAATAGATAGTAGTATAAATATCACTTTATAAAGTATGATATCATTTGCTTGAAAAAGGTTATTATGAAAGCCTTTTTTGTGACGTGACGAGCTTAATAAATGTTCATGCCGTGTGCTGGGCTGATGGAAACTTCGGAATGCAATAAACAAGTTTATATGCTCTCCAACGTAGCTAATAACTTATGTGTTTGTATTTGATATTTTATGTCATGTCTTCATGAAATTTAAGTTTATCTTAGAAATATTTTATATAAAGTTCATAGTATTGTTTTTTGGATTCATTCATTCATCGTTATATAATTTTATTTGAATTATTATATTTTCAGTCAGTTTACTGATATATAATTCTTGTATTCCTTAAGAATTATAAAAATAGCAAGATAAAGTTTTATATTATTTACGTACAATAATAGAATACAAACATGTTTATAAGCCAGAAATTTAGCCCTTTCGACCTAAGTATTTCTACTTAACAATAATAATATATATTATTATCTAGATATATTTAGCATATTACATAATAAATTGATTTTTATTTTTATTACATTTTATGAGAAAAATTGTAGATTTTCTATTGTAAAAAAATAACCTTTCTAATATATATATATATATATGTATTTCACCTCATTTTCTGACATGAATTATTATTAAAAATGATGTAAATTTTAAAGTTTAAAAATTAAAGTTAAGTTAGTGACAACAGTTCAAAGTTTACCTGGAGTCGGTACTAACGACAGACAATCGACTAAAATCAGAAGTAGATATGGAAAATACCATTGAAAATCATACTCGATCCATCCAAACAGCTGCGTGGGAGGCTACACCTGCACCGTCATCTAGTATAATTGCATATAAGTGTCCACTAGGTGTTCGTAACTGAGTGAAAGATAGGAGAAGGCAAGACAGGACCTCTTAACAGAACAATAAGACTTACTGGAAAGACAAACAATGAGGCATTGTACGAATATCTCGGTAGCTTGTCGCCATCTGAGCCTAGTGAATATTCACTGTGGAGGGCAACCAATCACGTAACACGACCAAAACAAAGAGAGTCGCCTCTTCGTCAACCGGATGGTACTTCGGCAAGGAGTGATAGGGAAAAGGCAGAGCTGTTTGGCAACCATCTAACACATAGTTTCTAACCTTTCTCCTCGGAACTAGATGATGAAGAGGAAAGTGACATACAAAAATTGCTGGAGTCCACTTACCAGATGTCACCTTCTATTGATCCCTTCAATATGACGCAAGTAGAGATGACCATAAGTAGGATGAAGAGGAAAAAACACCGTGATTATGGCGGAGGTCCTGGGGCACCTTCCAGTCATTGGCTTAAGATGGTCACACTAATTTTCAACACAATTCTCAGATCAAGCATTTTTACTGTCCAATGCAAGGTGGTCCAAATAATTCTGATAGCTAAGCCCGGAAAACCAACAGATGTGGTCTAAGCTCTTCGAAAGACTCCTCCTCCGAAGACTACGGCTCTGGCTGTTGGATAGTGGACTTATACCAGAACACGCATCGCGTAGTTGATATTATTGGCTGAAGTCTAGAGGAGAAGAGTTACTGCAGTGTCGCTTTCCCCGACATCTTGCAAGCGTTCGATGGAATATGGCATAGAGGCTTGCTATTCAAAATAAAGCAATATCTCCTACATGAATACTAAATCATATCTACCAGGGAGACTCTTTCAGGTCAAATACAACGATGAACTGACGACTATACGTCCAACACTTTCCGGAGTTCCGCAGGGAAGTGTCTTTGGACCCTTGCTGTACTTGATATTCACGGCTGATCTTCCAACTTCTAAGCAAGTCATTGTTATTATGGCATCCCATCCAAGCCCAACAGTACCCTCACAGATGCTTCGAGAAAACCTGAACAATATTTCTTGCTGGTTCAGAAGGTGGAAAATTCAGGAGGACGTTCACACTGAGACGCGAAACTTTCCCACACGTATCATTGAACGGCCGCGCCATACCGAAAGCTCATGATGTTGAATATCTGGGTATGCATCATTACAATATCTGCTATTTCGTATCCTCTTGTCTCTGCAATAGCCAAATCCTTCATATGTAGACACAACTTATTACCTGAGAAAGGTAAAGTCGGTATAAATAATAATATTATTGACAGTCAGAGGCCTGTGGAGTCTCGGGATATCTTTATTGCGTTCTTCTGGTAGCTGCTCTGATCTTAAATTTTGAACTTTAACCCTTATATTTGGCAGACCCCTCATCGGCTGCTGTGGTTTTCTGGACATCTCCATACCGTACGATTTCTCTGTCCACAATATTTGCAGTTCGATGCCAAAGCGAAGGAACAGTCTTCAGCCCTATGCTCCCCACTGCATTTGTTACATATAACTGGTTTCTTCCATTCTATTGTTGGGTGTTTAAATGTCTCACATCTGTTGCCACGGCAGTAGCAGGTCCCGGTGGCTTGCTTTAATGATTTTTTCGTAGTCCTCTGCCCTTTCCATTATCACTCTTATCATGTTAGTAGATATACCCGTAGCACTTGCCACGATTTTTCTACAGAATCTGTGTTGAATTCCTCTTTTTTTAGTGCGTTACTAATTTCTATATCCTCAACATGGTTGTTTTTGTTCCTGTTCCGTTTATATGGTTCTTCGTCGCGTCCCAAGTGTGAAATTATTTATATATTTTTTTAATTAATTCTTCTAATTTATTTTTACTTTTTCCAACTGTTTTTATTAAGAATACTATTTTTATGTTTAATATCTCGTCGTTGTCATTTTCTTCGTATTTGTTATATTCTTCTATTAATTTCCTTCTGGTAATACCTTCTGTGTACATTCTTGTAATATACTTTTAATTTGTTTCTTATATTAAATTATGTTTTTGTTAATTTTGTAGTTGATGTTGTTGATGTTGATTCTCTTATTTGTTTTTTGCATTTGTCTAATTTGTTGTTTCAACAACTTTGTTATTATTTTATTTTCTTCACATTCTTTTATTAGCTGCGCAAGACTCATCCCTCCTCCAATATAATTGTGATATTCACGAAAGTTAATATTTTTTGTTGTTGTATCTAATTATTTTAGGTAGTCCAATTAGAGTTACAATAAATTTTTTTTTTTAAATAATTATACATATTCGTGGAGATATAAACTAATATATTTTAGAATAAAATAAAAATGTAACTGATTTTCTAATGAAATTTGTTTTATGATTTATGTATATTGTATTATTATATAAAGAATATATATGCAATTTCGAATCAATTATATCAATAATTGGTAATTGGTTTATCAATTAAACGGTTCATTTAATCAATAGACTTCCGAATAGAGATGAAATTTAGTATGGTTATTGACATTTGCTAGGAAATAAACTGAAAAAAATCAATATTTGCAATCGCACTTGGTACGTTTTTAATAAATTAATTTATATTAATTTTTTTTTATTAAAATATTTCACTAAATACTTCGCAGCTGACATCTTTCTAAAATTGATAGATAAATCTAGCATGTATACGAATATACGAAAAAGATTAATTGCGAAATATTAGCGTCTCTTATAATTTATGTCATCTGGCGCCGGGGCTTGCAATTGACACAACTAACTAGTTTCGTCACATGAGTATTAAATAGAACAAAATTTTGGATGGGTGTTTCTCAGATAGTAATAAATAATATACTGTATGAACAAAAAATTCTGGACTTCCGAAAAATGCAGACCTTCAAGGGTTAATAAAACTTGATTATTTAATAATGTTTCTAATTAGGTTGAATTTTGTAATTCAGAATTGGTCTTCAATCGCATTTTAAATTATATTTTTATAAATAGGTTATTCATACATCTGGAAGGTTGAAAGGAATTAATTGCTTGATACTGAATTATGAGAGCGCATATTTTTCGAGATCAAACAGCGAGAGTGAACTCGTGAACAGTAACATTTATTATTTACATCGGTAGAGGGAGCCTTCTGTTTGACGGACGTGGGCGTCACAAAACTATTTGGAACCCTCCGTGGATGAAGCCAGGTAGGTAAATATTGCAAAAATAGTCATTACACTTCGAGCATCCGTTCAGTGCAGACCTCAAAGGTACACGCACTATCAAAATGGCACAAACTTCTTCATCAGCAAATGATTGTTCCAACCTGAATATTGTTCGGGAAGCTGAACATTTACAATTGAAATTCAAGAAATTGGTAAAAAAAGCCAAGAAATCAGGAAAAGTAGCTGTTGAAAAGCAAACCGAGAAGTTTAAGTTTATGAATGGTTGTCAGAGCTTCGTCGAATTTCTGAGGAAAATCAACTTTCAGGAGGATTGGAATTTCCTCACAGGGTGGCAACTGAACCGAGGGGACAAGGATGAAAAGGTGAAACAGGAACTGGACACCATGGTAGAAGCGCTCTACAAAGATTATGTGCATCGGTCCGGTAAATATCCAAAAACTATCGATCAACTTCATGAAGCGTACTTCGATGAAGCACCTTTGGATGTAGCAATAATAGACAATCTGGACAAGCACATAGACAATTTAGTACAGATGATTTCGAAATTGGATTCACTGTTCCAATTGGTCCGATCAAATCGCAAAAGCACTGTACCAACATTTGATAAGAAGATTGCGATGATTCCAAAGAAATCTGGAAATCGAGAGGGACAAAAACCCGAGAAGAAAAGGAGATCAATTTACTTGTAACTTTATAAAATTTATTTCTATTTGTAATTCATTGTCTAAATAATTCAGACATTTGGTCGATTTTGTAATAAGGAGAATAAAATTCTTGAAACATTAATTATACTTTACGCATTATTTTCTTCATACCTTCATACACAAACAATATTGTGTACCAATTGAGTCTAACTCTTATATATATATTCCATTAAAAAAAACTAAATTCTTCTTCCATTCCATTCAGTAAATTGTTTATTGTTCAGAACTTAGTGTATGTTTTACCAAATATAACACATTTCATTAATTTTCAATATTTTTATAAACTAAATGAGAAACACCTATTTAGATGGCAATAATGGAAATACGAAGAAAGCTTAATAAAAAATATTTTCGTATTACTTTGACGAGGGGCAATAAAACTTTGGGAAATCGTTGTCGAATGAGGAGGATGCAGTTAGGAGGGAATTAATAGCTTGATACCGAAATATGAGAGCGCATATTTTTCGAGATCAAACAGCGAGAGTGAACTCGTGAACAGTAACATTTATTATTTACATCGGTAGAGGGAGCCTTCTGTTTGACGGACGTGGGCGTCACAAAACTATTTGGAACCCTCCGTGGATGAAGCCAGGTAAGTATTATCGGAGAAACACCTATTTAGATGGCATTTTATGGAAATACGAAGAAAGCTTAATAAAAAATATCTTCATATTACTTTC
This sequence comes from Nicrophorus orbicollis, assembly GCA_018845635.1. NCBI lineage: Eukaryota > Metazoa > Arthropoda > Insecta > Coleoptera > Silphidae > Nicrophorus > Nicrophorus orbicollis. The sequence continues at coordinate 350,687 of JAFMTC010000858.1, read as the reverse complement.
ATGAAGGGCAATAAATCTTTTAGAAACCCTCCGTGGGTGAAAGTAGGTTTGTAAACTTTGGGTATTAATGTTCAAATATTGCAAAAATAATAAAATGTAAGCAACGAGTATTCGAAAAATTACCCTATTTTATCTAAATCCTCCTCCACCGAGGGATTCTTGAAAATGTTCAGTTTTTGTTGGATATAAAAGAGAGGTGCATTGTTGTTTCTCCACAGTTTATCATAAAGAAACTGTAAAGCAACGTGAGCTTGAAAAAATACAGATGAAGAAAAAAAGACGAGAATGGCAGAGGAGCAGATGAAGCAGCAGGATTTTTTTAAAAGAATACGATGGAAATTCAGCTCAAGCACTTTGCAGACGCATGAGTGAGCAAAAAAGAAGAAATAATGCAGAAGCAAGAATTAATTGAGGAGTTCAAGCAGATGGTGGCGGCGAGGAAGGGAGTGGATCAGTGGAAGATGGAGGAGACGTTTAAAACCGTGAAACAGTGGTATATGGAGGAACAGAGGATGATGGAAATCCAACGGATAACGATGGAAAGGAAAGAGCGATGAAGTGGAAGATAGAGGAGGAAAGAGTGATGAAGAGGAATATAGAGGAGGAAAGAGCAATGAAGAGGAAGATAGACAAGGAAAGAGTGATGAAGAGGAAGATAGAGGAATAAAGAGTGATGAAAAAGAAGATAGAGGAGGAAAAAATTGGATGAGGAGAAGAAAGACGATGAATTATGGAAAAGGAGGAAGGAAAATAGAAGAATCACGTATATAAAAATGGACACAATAAAAAGAAGAAGAAAGAAGAGATTGTCAAAAAGAGAAAATTGAGGTGGCGTAGGAGGCGGAGAAAGAGGATTTCTTTTATTAAGTATATATACTACTCCATCAAATTTTGGTAATGTGGCGGATTCACCAGGCCAGACCTTTATCAATATGAGTATCAAAATCGATTTGCAGGATTTCATTTGTAAAACTCTGTTTAATCCATTCAATCGGATGCGAACTTTATAAGGATGAGCTAGAGCCATGTTCTCTCAGGCTTTACAAAAGAATCATAGCATCAATTTGCTATGATTCCTCGTATTTGCTCCATTTCCTTATATCTTGTCCAATTTCTGTATATCGTTTGCTAAGAAAAAATGCCCAATTTTCAGCTTAAACCGAAAACTAAACTAAATACGTGACGCAATTCTATCAGATGTTGCAAGTCTAGAGAACATAATCGAGTCATGCTACTTTCATCATCAAAACCAAGGATTGCGAGAATGTCAGCATGAGACTCATCTTCTCTAAGTTTCACAAAAACAGAGTGAAGGATTTCAATAATTGAAAATGTAGAGGAATCTCTCTCCTTTCGTCGGTTTCGCATCGAACAAGTGCTTTCGATGATTTTCATTTGAGCCTCAACAAATGTGCTATATCTAATGTTAATTCTGAATATTTATCATTTGTCTATCAAAATCCTGATCCTTCAATTGAAACTTAGGCAGTTTGTATAATACCCAGGTGTGCGAGAAACAACAAAAATTCATGGAATAGCAGTTTTGCAGCATTGTCGGAATTTATTTAAACTATTTCAATTTACTCTAGATCTAGTGAGTATGGAGGACATCAGAAGTTGAAACTCCAATGAATGTAGCTTTTCCAGAGTCATATGTGCAATAAGTGTTGTAAGTTGTGCATTCTTTAATTCGTTGTTATTGACCTTGCATCTTGGGCGACCGCATGGCTCATTTTTGAGGCCAAAGACCAAGACACTCTTAATATATCGCACGGTCTCCGATGTTGTTGTTGGGTCTATTTACCCGTTCGCAATTGACAGATCGTATTTCAGCTATTCTCCGCTATAGGTTGGTTTAGTCGATATTTTTCCATCAATTTTTACGCATAAGTCGTCGGTGGTTCCTTCTTTTGTATTGTCTTCGGATGCATTTGTTCACGCGTGTAAGGATGTATTACACCGGGACAAGCAACCTGCTAGGTTAGTACAAAGTAATGTCCAAAATATAATAAATGTTCAATAAATTCAAAGTGCAACTTAAAATACTATGATAAACAAGTAATAATTGATGTTCCTTTGCGAATCTATAAGTTTTGATTCTGAGTCGGTATTATTTCAAATTTTTATTGATTACTTGTCCAATATCATCGAAAGAACGAACAACGTGATTATAAATGTCGCAGTTGCAGACTCTTCGAATCAACACTTTAGTTTAAACTCAAGCAAGCAACATTTTACGATGCTTATTAATTCAAACTTATTCAGTGAAATTCATGTTTATTTACTGTGTCACAACAAAATGAAATTGTTTTGTCTGAATTATTTCGAAAGTATCTATCAAAGAAAATGATGATTTGTTATGGTTTTTATCAACTTTTTCAAGAAATCAGCCTCAATTATAATTATTGTAATTATTCGCCAGATTAAGAACGTTTCCTTTTTCAATTTTGACCGTAAATATTTTTAAGAATAATAATGGATACGCAGAATCAGGAAAATTTAAAACAAATCCACTTGGTCTTTGATTTGTTTTAGAAAAATTGGGATAAAACGTAAAAATTCTAAGATAACAATTTAATGTTCAGCGATTTATTCATTGTTTATATACCCTGTGTATATCTTGAAAGAATAATAACCAAATACATTCAATTGTCAATTAATATTGTTTGAAGTCATCATCATTACGACGTTGCAGCCTGCGGATTTATTTGAATCTACTGCTCCGAAGAAGTACTCTATGAGCAGACCAAACCTGTACGTCTTTCGTACACACTGGACTATCCATTCAGCATAATCAGATCTAACTTCAAAACGGCCTACTTGTGAAGCAGCTCCAGAATCTCGTAGACATTATAGTAAACGGCGCGAAAACTCCGATACACCAACTGACAGAATGGTGTCTAGAACTAATAAAAACTTTCTATGTGGTAAGGTGTTTCCCATAAAATTAACAAATCTAATTATTGACCAATAAATATCAGGACTAGAATTCGCTTAATATGATCATTTAAAGCTTTTAAATTATAAATAATATTATCCAGATGATTTAATTAGAAAGATTAGAATGACAACGAATTTTATTTTCTGAATTTATTAAAAGCATATGATGGTTTTCAGTAGAAGATTTAGAAAACATTATCTGGCAATGAAATAGATTGCATGGAAGTGCCGAAAAATAAATAAATTAAAAACATCTAAAAATATAAAAAGCCGTTTACCTATAATGTTATACATATGAATCATTGAAAATGAAGATGTGCGGTAATTACTATTGCTATAAGTTGTATTATAGAACGCTATCGTATGACGTCAGGTGAGATTACTCCATTATTTTTTTGTATAAATATTTATTTCCATTTGATATTATAAGTACTAAAGTTAGTAAAATAAATAAAATATAGAACATATACGAAAAGTTTTCTTATTTCTACGAATAATTGCTTTATGATATTGGTTTATTATATACAATCGACAATTTAAAGTTTTTATGGAATAATCAAGAAAACATAATAAATATAAGTAGATATTTTCATTGAGTTTTGAGAGTGTTGATACCTTCAGTATTAAATAATACTGAAAAACCTTTTAATACTTAGTGAAAATGATTATGTTATTTTAATGTAAATTGCCTCTGTAGAGTAATATAAAATTGTTAACTATGTTATTATTGAAAAATATCCAGTTTATGATTGAATATAAACGTTTTTTTATGATATTTCGGCACTTTCAATACTGTTGAATTTGTTCAGGAATATTTTAATAGTTACATTTTTTAGATTTCTTTAACATTAAAAAAATGTAAATTAAAACTTCCATATAATATATCAGCTTAACAACTGGACATTTCGAGCACAATCATTTAATTAATTATTGGCAATAGACATTTGCCCCAATTATGAATAATTAAGATGTTTAAATAATCATTAAAATATTCTTTATGGGGCGGAATGAGTAATGGTCGATAGCCCTTTGGTTATTATGATTATTATGTTTGGTTTTATGTTTAGAATGATATTTTGTTTTTATGATTGGCCAATAAATTATATTATATTATTATTTTTTATAAGAATAAAAATTTATTTGTTGTCAAGCATCCATTAATTTATTTTTTGTTTTATTTCATTAAGCGATGTTACTATTCAATTACAAAGAGCATATTTTAATTTTCGTATCGAAATTGATTTAACATTAGACTTAATTATTTCTTCAAAGTACTATACGCTATTTTTTGATCATATGAATGAATTCAGGACTGGTGAACACAAGTCACGGACGGTGAAGATAATAATCGCTCGTTGAAATTAGCCCTAATCATAATGGCGTGACTGGATTGACCTCCTCCACCGTTCGGACAAAGTCCCGCTGAACGGCCGCAGGTCTCTTGACTCCTGCCTCGTGATTATTACCATATAAATGGGTAATCCCCTCATGTTTAGTAGACTTACACCTCCATCCTAATTCACATACACATAAGAGCTATTGAAATGACATCTATTGAGAATGTTTACTGCATGTCACGACCTAACATTACTTTCAATGTTAAATCTAGTTCATGGAACGATCGATGGTAATTGAAGCAAGTCTCTAAAGGATTTAGAAAGTTTCCTAACTTTCAAATGTTGGTCTTAATGTTGATAAAATAATACTGGTATTTTTGATATTTTCTTATAACTTTAGGTTTAATAATGATGTTATGGCAAGCAAAAAAAAAAATATTTTGTCCATCCTCCCAGTTTTTCATTAGTATGAACACAAAAAAATCTATTTCTTTTCCTATTGACTGCTTCAGATGGAGTTGATTATAAATAATTTAAAGTCGAAATGTCTGCGCAAAATACTACTCTATAGATATAATTAATTATACAGATTTAAGAGATCACTATAAATCTTAAATTAAATTTTAAATTAAAAAAATATAAATTAATAATCATGCCACGACTCAATGTTTAAGAAACGATAGTCTTTATAATGAAATGAGTTGCCATAAGCGGACCACCTAAATAATTTTATTCGAGACAGACTACATGTAGGAGTTATAAAGACTCTTCTTAAAGATTCAGACTAAAAGATTCAGGGAATCATGTTATTACATGATTCCCTGGAATTTCTTTATGAAGTCCGCGATTTTGGGAAGAGATGCTAAATCGTGAAGTTCGTTGCTAGGATGTTGGTAGTGTAGGTTTAGGATTTTCCTTATAACTTGTCTTTCAAATCTTTCGATTTTTAGCCTGGCCTGTCGTGGCAGTATATATTGAATAGTATATGAGAGAGGCAAGCGTTGAAAATGATTATAATTCGATTGTACATTCTGGAAGTATCTTAATCAGTGCCCTCTTCGCCAGGGGCGACATTCATCTTGTGTTCTAAAATGACTTCCTGTAATTCCTCCAGAGTGACTGGGTCGGAGACCGGTATCCTGGTGTTGGACAGGTGGAGTGTTGCGGTTTAATCATCTATCTTTCTACGGAACGGCTCGTCGAAGAGTTAGCCGTTGACGTGGCTGGCTTTCAGAAGCACGTTGGTAAAAACTTCAGCTTTTTCGAAGCCGGTCAGAGACTTGCAGTCTGATTCCAATGGGTAGATGGTGGCAGGTCTTCTACTGGCAAGGTGGTTGAATAGCGTCCAGAATTTTTTGTCGTCACGGTAGTCGAGATTGGAAGTGAGTGTTTTCCAGTTTCTTTCCTTATACTCATGGACTTAGTGGCGTACTATTGCCGTTAACCGATTCTGATATGTTATTGTTATTTTGAGCGTACGATAAAGTTTTCTCTTCTCTTTGACGAGCTGAAGAATAGGCCTCTCGTCCAGCCTCCAAATATCGGGAACGAGAGTCGGGATAATGAATGTCGGGAATTTGATATAGTCGGGATAATGGTTGTCGGGAAATCGATGCAGTGGGGATAATGGATGTCGGGAATTAGATGTAGTGGGGAATTCGAGCGTCGGGAAAATCATTGATGGGAATTTGAATGTCAGAACCTAGCGGGACCGCTTAATATATATTTGCATAGCAAATGTATTACTTTGAATTACATATTTTAACTTGATATTTAACATATTCCTCATGCAACTTATACAGAGAGCATTAAATTTACCTAGACTGGTTAATCTTTTTTTTTTGTATAACGTCTGTTTTTATTTACAATCTATTTTATAATAAAACATTCAGTAAATGGTTTAACGGTTGACAAATGACAATTTAA
>JAFMTC010000858.1:329804-340405 GCA_018845635.1 Nicrophorus orbicollis | reverse complement strand
CGGGCGAATGATAGTCGGGCGTTTGAACGGGTCCCTGCTATACACATACTTTTTATTTTATTGAAATGTAATCATTTAAATTTAACGACTCAATTAACAATCGTTCTAATGAATTTATAATTTAATTAAAATCATAGTACAGATTACACGAAAATTATTATTATTTCAGTTTGTTATTAGCACATATCTATAATATTTCATGAGAATTGGAAATGCGCTTCATGGTGTAAACTGAAGTTGTACGCCACTGATGCTCGCTTTCTTACACATTTGCAGAGCTTTATATACAGATGCTCATCCGAACCCTTCGCCCTCGGTTCCACAGGTAGCTCCTGGCGAAAAGGAAGAAAGGAGGACTCCAGCCCCCCATGAATCCAGAAATAATTACACTACATGGCGTATCTCTATCTCCCTTACTTTTTTCTCTCTTCAGCTCTATCGCACTCACTCACTCGCATACACGCTCTTGCGCCGCCTCCCAACAATGTGGCCCAATGCTCTACGTTACGTAATCCATTTAAACTATTATTAGAACAATTTGTGTGCGAGAGAGAGAGAGAGAGCGAAAGATAGACAAAGATAGATAGAAAAGAGTGAGTGAGTAAGAGCAGAGGAAGAAGTAAGAGAGATTCGGGACACCCGGGGCTCTGGTCCCCGTGCGAATTAATCACTGCGAACCCTAAATTTACATTCATTAATTAAGATGTGATCCTACATTTAAAACGCCGCAAATACACACTGATCGTCGATATTTGATTACTTCGCTTATATACACTCAGTGAGGACTACCTTACCTTACAATACAGCTGTTAACTAGAAGAACAAGAACCGAAAATAATTATTAATTTGATACTTAACAATACAAAGATTTTAAATGTAAATAGAAATTATCAAAAATATATAATTATACACAATAACATCAGTCTAAATAAAATAGATAGCTGTAATAGCGTACATAAAGAGTTATATGTATTTTTTTTAACTGTTTTCAATCAAGTAGTTAAATATGTCATAACCTCGTATTAAATTTCACTTATAATAATAATTATTATTATTACTGCAGAAATAATTATAAAAAAAAGATAATACAATAACAAAAATACAAAATAAATAAAATTCCGTTGATGCAACGGGTTATTGATTATTGGACTTACTACTCTAATTTACATATTTTGCTGCAATATAATACAATAATATTGCATATACGAGTATAATTTATTTCGGAAAAGTGCTCGGAATTCAAAGAACTCATATATCGAAGGGAGTATCCGAGGTAAATAAAATATCTGGATTGTATCAATTAGCAATTATCTGATCAATTTAAAATATATTAAACTGTTGTTGAATACATTAAGTATTTTCGTTATTTTTTTTTTCAAAAGACATCCTCCTTTTATAGTATATATAATAATTGATTAGAACAGAAATGATTGTTTTTACTACTTTTTAATTGCTAAATTTAAAGCAACAACTGCAAGAAAAAATACAAACTAAAATAATGCAAATACGCAGAAAAGATAAAAAAAACACAATTATTGTCATTGCTGCAAAGGCCAATTGACCATAGGTCTTTCTGCCCGGTTAATTGTCTTTATTTTAAGAAATATAAATTTAATACAATGGATAGCTGTCTTGCAATTTTCACTTAATCTAACGTTCTAGTTTTTTTTTCAAAACAAGGAATATTTCATTATTCCCAAAGATTGTTATTTTTTTACAGTATTTTTTAATAATTGATTAAAAGTGTTTTTTTCGATCTGAAAATAAATAGTAATCCTAGTATCCACTATTCAATATTTAAATTATTTCTGAATATTAATCCTTTTTTAACGCGTTTGGCAACAAATAGATTTTTTTTTCTTAAGAATCTTGCATTTACAAAAATGTAATACGTCCTTCAAATTATCTAGGTCCAAAGAGTTCCCTTACAGTGTTTTGCCATAATTGATAAGGACAAATAGTTATTTTCGTTAGAAAGCTGATTTATTATTCTCATAATCTAAGGTTCGAACCATTTTATGATTTTGATTAGAATAATGAAGATGTTTTTTATTTATAAATACAGGGTGATCAACACTTTCAGAATATAAGATTGTAAAAACAACTTTTTTAAATGTTTGCGGCCGTATTTATGAACGTTTTCGGACCTTATCAACCAGTACTACTTTATTTTTCTGACCGGTAAATGCCGGAAAATACGGTCTGCGATGGGATACGAACCAGCACCATTTCGGACCAGATTTTTGTAATTCAGGGACTCTTAACCACTCGACTCTAAAACTTTATTGAGTGTTACAAAAGTACATTGCATAATAATCCATACTCCGAATACAACTACAATTAATCAATAAGAATTCTGATATAAATATTGTGTAATAATTTACTTTTTGTTTGTAATAATAATCAAAAATATAACTATATTCTTGTCTTAAAGTATGTATATTCATGGAATAAATTTTGTAGTAAATCATATAAAATATTAAGTTTTATTTAAGATATATCACAAGTAATGTTCACTGCTATAAAACTTATAATGGTGTTAAGACTCCTAACATTGTTATATAAATATGTTTGTATTTGAAATTTTCGAGAAGCTCTCATGAAATATGTGTAATTTTATTTCTACAGCACTATTTGATATAGAAAAAATCATATTTGGTTTCAATAATACTAATAATTACAAAATATAATGCTTCATTGTTAGAATACGAATAGACAATTATAATGATTAGTAATTACAATATATTTTTTGTGAAAATGCAACACATTCTGTTTACTGCTAGTAATTTATTTATTTATTCCTCACGCTTCAATATTGTTTGGGTAAACATTACATTATCATTGATTAATTCATTATTACCTATACTGATTATACTCGTTCACACTCTTATCAAGTGTATTTAGTCTGGCGCAGCAGACACAGGGACATCTGTTTATATCTATTTTTTATATTACAATCGGGAGCACAAATATAATATTAAAAGGTCCTATAAAAATATCAGATAATGATTTCCAAAGCATCGCCCTTCTACCTTTTACACCTGCGAACTGCTAAAAATCTGATAAACATTACCGACTGCCATTTAATATAATAATAACGACCAATATATAAATGAAAATCATTAAAAATAATGAATAATTTTATATTTTTTCGGCTGAAAGATTTATGGTATATAGACCTCTGCAATAATCCAATTTTTGTTTGTCTTTTGTAATTCTTCATTTTTATTTGTAGAGTTTACTATTTTGTAGTTGTTGCAATAAATACGATATAGCCATTCCGAAACTTAAATACTTGTCATTGATTTACTTCCTCTCGTTAATAATATGTACTCCGAATAACAAAGCAATATACTTACAAATTACATATTAATAATTATAGTTAATCTTAGTTTTTAGCTTCACTTTCTAAAATGGTAATCTATATAAATTTAAAAAAAACAGGATGAATATCTCTGTGTATAAAATAAATAGAATTCATCCCAAGAGTTTGCCTTGTGGAACGCCCATAAAATTCGATGGGGCATAGATTAATTTGAACTTCCTCCAATTTGATAAAAAAAAACTTTCTGTCCTTTAGATATGATTTCAAAACTTCGTAGAAATTGCCATACTCACATGTATGTAATAAATATACACTTTATCTAACAATATCAAAACTAGAATATTTTCCATTATCCTGGGACACCACAATAATTAATGATCAAATATGAGCAATGGAATTTGATGATAGTCAATTTATATCTAAATTATTTGCGGCAAAAAAAATCTTGAACAAACCATGATATGCTAATGACCAAGAATACCATTTTCTTATATTTATAAAGCATAAATAATCTCAATGAATCATATAACAATGGTTTTGATGTCTCGCGTAATTAATTATTCGGAATAAAGGTATTATAAAGAAATCTGTACAATACATCTTCCTTAAGATTATTACATTTTTGTAGCATCGTTTCAAGGAAGGTATCGACGAAGCAGCGACGAGTGTTGTTAAGGGCAAGGACATAAAGGATCCCACTCAGGTATTCAACTAGCGTGCGAATTACCATGGCAACGTACAAAAAGGGATTAATGGCTGACAATTTATGTTTCAAATTCGAATGTTGACAGGTTTCGGTGAGACAATATGTACACGTCGTAGACACTTGGTAGATTGCCTAATTTAAACGATTCGTTAACATATATAACTAAAAAGGAAAACGTTAAATATAAAGTTACATAATTCTGGAACATCTAATTTGCATAAAACGTCATAGCGCGAAATTCATAATACATTTAACATATTCAACACCGAGAACGAAGTGTATGTTGTTTATATTATTTATAGTTGGATTATTTACGCTGGAAAAAGTACAGTGGAGGTGCAAACATCACTGGAAGATAATTAAGCAGAAACAGCGCGCAAAATTAACATATTTAGCTCTTGATACAGACGAAAATTATAATAATAATAACATTTTCAGGGTGGAAATAACATTATAATAGTTGACTGTTTTTATAGTTATAATTATTACTAATATATTCTTTTAAAAGAAATAAATGGTTAAGCGAAGAAAATTAGTATTTTTAAGAACTAAATTAAGGGTTATATTTATTTCCATTATATAAATACTATAAATTACTTTATGTACAATGTTTGTTAGTCATCATTCAATAGTTTTTAAGTGCAGATTTTCTAAAATCCAGAAAATAATCTTGGGTTTGTGTTGAATGTGGTTTAGGAATACAACAAATAAAAAATAAATATTATTTTTGGGTAGAAAACTTTCGTTCATGAACTGATAGAAAAGTTAATTATTTTATATTTAATATTAGAAAAATATGCTTAATTTATTTAAAAGTTATTGAAGAAAATAATATTTTCGATTTTATAGAAACTAAAGACCATGGTCGATAGCCCTTTAGCCTCTTATTTTTACTATTATTTTGCTTATAAAAAAACATTCATTTTTCAAATGACCATGTTTCTATTTTTATTATTTATAATAATCTATCTTAATTCCAACACTAAATTTAATATAAAATATGATGCAAAAACTTCAGGAAAAATAGAAAATATTAATTATAAATATCAGGATGATATTTATTACCTCCAGAAATGAAATATCTTCAGCAATTTATTTTGAAATATTCTCATGAAGATTATTAGAATCTCAGCAATAAATAAACTAGAACATGTAAAAAGGAAAGAAAATCAATACGTAATAGATACTAGCCATAATACAAACTAATGGATTACTGGAACGATATTAAAAACTGAACATAAATTTCTTGATATCACTTGATTTTCAATCATTATTAATTATATTTATAATTTAGACGAATAATTATAAATACTGCGCCCAAAAACACTATGTTTTTAATGAAAGAATCATTATTTTGGAATTTAAAACTACGCTAAGTTTAACAAAATGGTTATAACCTTCTTGATAGAATTTATGTTTATCAGTAGAATAATTATATATAGAAATAATATAGGAACAAGGTAGAAGTGATAATATTTTATGCAAAATTTCTGGGGAGATCAAATCAATACACCTGAATATTGAGATTAGTAATTTACTGTGATTAAATACTAATTGTTGTGTCTAAATTCTAGAAATGAGCGAAGAATTTTTTATTTGAACATTAAATCTGAATATTCTCATTAAGTCGAACATCTGTATAGTAGAATACTTTGTGTTTAAGGGTTGAGGGTTTATTACTTTATGAGAAAAAAAAGTAATTGGTCTCGTAGCAGAGTGGCTGATCGTAAATCGTGATCAAGGACTTATATAGTTTTTTTTTGTATGAAGTGTTAACAAGTAATAAAAGATATAATAATAGTTGTATAAATGGCTGAACAAATATGCTGATGGTGACAAAATTAGGGTGGGATTTATTAGATTATCACGAAGAACCTATGTCAAAGTAAGTTCGAGAACTTGGGTAATTGATAAACTAACTATAGACAATAACACTCACATAGATTGTGTCGAAGTAGCTTATATTAATTATACTCTGCTATTCCGCATTGTTTAAAGCTTGATTTTCCAACGTGAAAGGATATAAATATACCTCGAAAAAGAAAGAAACTCACACAAATTTTATATATTTGTAACTTGTTACAATAAAAAGCTAGTAAATCCATGGTTAACAAAATAATTCATGTGGATTTAATATTAAATAACACGGTTTTTCAAATTTATTAATGAATATCGAATTATATATTATAAAACACATACATTCACTATTTTTAAAGGCTCATAATGACATAAAATTTAATTATTGACAAAATGTTAGACAATATATAATATATTAAACCAAATCTCTCCAAACATAATTCATTAAAAGTTATTTAGACATTTATATTTCTGCAAACTGTTTCTTTGTATTGAAATCAAAACCAAACATGAAGATGGTGAAGTGAATGTGGACATATTTCAGTAATCTTTACTTATGTATTTAAATCAAATGAAACTTGAATAACGTTAAGCATTAAAATGAATAAAGAACAGTATAAAGTAGATTAAAGTACATATTTCTATTGTTCATTATGTATATATTTAAAGTACAACCAATATCAAACACACAAAATGTACCCAAAAGATTATATTAGCACATGGAGATAACTTTTCAAGAAATGTTATGTCGGAAGAACTTATAGAAACGGGAGTTACAACTCTAGTTAAATGATGTTATGACGTAATTCAACTTTATACATGAAATATTTAGTTTGGTAGTAAAAGTTTCATATATCTGCACTTACTAACAAGATTATTATGGTCCTGATATTTGGTAGATAATTAAATTTGATGATCAATTTACTAAATTTCAAAACAAATGTTGGTTAATATATTCATTATAATACTACTTCTATACAAAAATATATATGTGTATATATAATCACAAGTTAAATACAAATAACTTCAACAACCAAATTAATACTAGTTTGTAACTGGAGTGATGTAAATGAACAAGAAATTAATGATGAATACATTTGAATCAAGAAAATATACAACAATTAATGGTATCGAGATAGACTTTTCTACTGAAATAATATTTCAATTTATATAAAGTAATATTAATATTTTAAACAGTATCATAGTCAAGCTCTGTAAAAATCCATATCAAGTGAAAAATTAAGAATGATCATTCATTACTGAGGAAAATGTATGTTCTTCTGTTTGAAATCAACCAAATAATCATATATACGTATTCAATAACGCATCACAATAAATACAAAACGATACTTAACTATAACTTTGACCTAAAAAAGTAACATTACATATTTGTTTAATGAGTACATGTATTTTTTATTAATTAGCCAGGAACATTATTATGTGTTATTAATCATGATTACGTCCATAATTATAAAAGTACAAATGTTTTCACGTCATTTATAAATAGCAATATAATGCATTTATTAAAAGATTATCTTCAATTGAATAATACTATTTTCGAGTAGCATGTGGACGTGTTTGTTTATTCTCTGTAATCTCATTGAGTTGATGTGAAAATAACACGGCTAATAAAGTTATAAACAGGAATTGTCGAGCATACTTAATAGATCAATACTTGCACCTGTTTCGCTGAAAGCAGTATTTCTGCTTGCAACCCTTGTCATTTGCTTCCTTGTCCAGTTCGTCCCCGTACAGCTATTCTACTCAGTGCTCTCATTCATCCTTTTCACACCACTCACTAAACCCTTTACTGTTTATAAACCTATTTTTTCCCGTCCACTGTTTCCGCTATATTTCATTTAAGCCTTTTTCATACTAATCATAATTTATTGGCCGGAAATATACAGACAAAAAGAATAAACATAAAATTTCACTCAATTATAATATAATTTATTTCAACATCTTTATTGGTCCAAAGGGCTAACAACAAGGACTTCTGTCCGGAAAGTACACAATTTTTAACTTGCATAAAAATCATATAAAAAAATCAAACATGTTCATTGTTTAAAAACCAATTAATTGCGAAGAAAAAAATTGAAAAAGAAAAACAAGAATATTTCGAAGTTTTCAGTTTGTTCCTGTACTGTGTTTGTTATTGTTCTGAGTTTTCAGGGATCGTTCTATCATTTGGAGAAATGCAAATTTTAAAATTAACAATTTTTACACTGTGCTATGAGTCTCTTCGACTCATTAAATTATATTTACAATATTAATTTACTTAATTTACAATCGCAAATTAATAACAATTATTATATATATACTAGTAAAAACTATTATCTTTTAAATACTCTATGGTATGAATTCCCTTAATTTATAAAATTAAATTTATAAACATAATTTAAATGATTTGTAAATGAAAATTAAGAATTATTATTATAATAATTATTTAAAAACATTTAAATTCTACTTTACTATCAATTTAGTGAAGAAAGTGTTGCTACGTAAGTTGTTTCAAATAAATTTAATGTTATGTATATTGATGTCCAATATAAAGAAATGCCACGTATTTATTAACTTTATGTCTAAAAACTGTCTTGTCTTTATAAATATTGAAATACATTGCCGCTTAAAAGGTTTTGTACAAGGGTGCTTTGCATATCATGGCAGCAGCCCTGAGTATACATTTAGGGTATATTGAAAAAAGAAACATAATATTTGAAAATGTAATATTCTTGGGTAGAAATATTGGGGCCAATAGCCTTTTGTAACGTATATAAGAGTTGTTTTTTTAGATTTATTTAATTTGTCTTGTATTTTATGTCGATTTGTACCTTTTGCAATAAATGTTATTATAATATTATGATATTTCATAAATTAAATACCAAAACAAATAATATATTAATAACATTTATTGCAACAAGAATTAGAAATATATAAACACAATACTTTCTACATTGTACATAATATTTATGGGCGGAAAGACCAATGGTTGATAGCCCTTTGGCCAGCCATTTCTTTTTATTATTATTATTATTATGTTTGATTTATATTTTGTTTTTATGACTGGTTAATAAATTATATTATATTATTAACCACAATACAATAGAAAATAAAATTCTATAGCTCTAATGACCATAGATTTTTCTATGATTTATTATGTTATTTAAGTTAGTGTTTGGTACGATAATATTTTTTAACAGTTTTCAATGTAAATTTTTAATTTTTGAAGATTATTTTTATACCTATCATATCATTCCTGGATGATTTCCTCAATGTCCGAAAGGACAGATTGTAAATATTGTGGCAACCAAACACACACCAAATAAAAAAGGAAAATGTATCTAGAGAAATTCCTTCAAAGGTCATACTGTTCTTCGAAGACATTACTCTAAAAGCAGACCGAAGAAGCCTTTGAGCCAAGTTTATAATCTTCAAGAAGTTTCCAAATATGTTGAAGAAGGGGTTATTGAAGCAAGCTTTCTGCATATTGAGAAGAATATTGAAAATGTGGATTGATTAATTTGAATATAGCTGTCTGTTTAAGACACGTAGCGTACTAATATCCACAATCTAATAAAATATTCGCGATAACGAATGTCAGGAATTTGATGTAGTCGAGATAACGGATGTCGAGAATTTGATATAGTTGAGATAACGAATGTCGGAAATTCAATACAGTCGGGCTAATGGATGTCGGGAATTTGAGCGTCGGGAAAGTGAGTATCGGGCAAATGAAGTTGACCCAAATCAAATATTTACTTAGAAAAGAATTGAATTATTTATTACAAAAAAAGGATTTGTACATATATGTGCAAAGATATGCGGTTGAAGTGAATTATATTTTGAATTGAATTAATGTATTACATGAATGTAAATGAAATATAATGGTTTGGATATAGAATTTATATTTAAATGTGATTGAGTAATCTGAACACACAATGAAATTAATTATCGAATAATATATAGAATATCAGTAAAATGGATTGAGTTTGTAACAACGCAGTCCGCGCTACACAGCAAAATCCTAAATTTACTACACAGTAATTATTCCGTTACTCATTTGACACTAAATGTATCTGGGTATAATATATTACAAATACGATCAAATGTAATTATTTTCTTTGAATACAATTATTTGATGAATGATGCAAGTAAAGGTAGATCGATAAATTACTAAAAATAAATAGGAATATGTTTTATTAAGAAACACATTCCGATACTCTGTATTTACTGAGAGAACATCGACAGTTGTTGCAATTTCTAATTTAGAAACAAAAGTTTGAGCACTATTTATTTTAATCTTATTTTGTAGATATAATTAAGTTCCAATCAATGTTTTGAAAATTTTAGGTTTTTATAAAAATATTATTGCTTAGGGCAGAAGTATGATCTATAGCCTTTTGCAGTAATAGCATTATATTACATTTCTGATAATATTTATTCATTATTATATCAAGATTATGTTATAATAATTGTTATGTATAACAATGGTTATTGTAAGTATGTTCTCCTTAACGACGTATATTTCCGTTTAGGAAGATTCCATACCCTAATCTAGTGGATTAGGGTATTAGGGTATTAGGGTTTTATTTCAAGAAGCATTTTTTTAAATAACTTTGTTAGGCCATTTTGACACGTTAAAATTCAAAGAAACTAACCAAACGTCGACAGTTTTAGCTGAAATAATTTCTTTAGCACATGAAATTGGGGGGG
>JAFMTC010000858.1:317673-329781 GCA_018845635.1 Nicrophorus orbicollis | reverse complement strand
ATACTGTTGAAGAACAAGAAAACGAAAATGAATCGGAAGAAGATGAAACTCCAGTCACACTCACTGCAAGTGTAATTCGAGAAGGTCTTCAAGGTCACTGATTATATTGTCAAAGGGAAAAAATCAACATGCGAAGTTGAGACTAATTTTACTTGTGAAGAATCATTATCGTCAGGACATAAATCTGATATGCTGACTACCTCTTCTAGTAATGAAAGTGATTTCAAACCAGTTCGCAAATTATGCCGAACACTCTCAAATAGCGACGATAATTATTTTTCCCCTTTTTATGCGATTTTCGGTATATTATAACTCATTGATTTATTTTTATGCGGTTTTAAAATATTATGGAACGTATCCTTTATTTTTATACGTATGTCTAGTCCTTTTTGAAGCAAGTGTATATTTATCTAACAAAATAAGTTCCATCATTTTTTTCCAAGTAATGATCGTTCTAAAAAATTTATTGTTATACATTAATATTTAATAATTATATAATAATGTATGTTAATCAAATATGTATGATTAATGATTCCTAATTTGTTAGTAATGTATTTATTATACACCTGAAACTATTTTTTACCTGTAAAAATTGATTATACATTATATAATTTATATAAATTCTGAAACTAAAAATTATGAAAAAAAATGTAATTTACATTATTAAAAAAATTGAGGAACATTATTTTTTTTAATAGAACTATTTATTACTATTTAGTTGATGTTCCTCCTCTTCTGTCCTTTTGGGCAATCCTAGAGACTGGTATTGAGAGCGAACTCTGTTTAATTATTTTTAATTTCTTAAGTGCTCACACAATTTTTGTTTGAATTTATTTATGGTCAATTCCTTTCATATATTTTCTGGAATACTATTATATTCAATAATGCCTTGTACCACTATGTTCCTATTTAGAATGTTGGTTCTGTTTTCTTCCGTTCTCAAGTTATGTCTATTTCTTGTGTTGCATGTGTGAATATCACTGCTTGCATGTAGATCCAGTTGTGTCTTTGTTTTCTCTTCTGTAATTCTATTTATGTATACTGACCTTCGTACTTTCATAAGTGTCTCCACGACTGGTAAGTAAACTTCTAATTTGTCCTTAATTAATATTTGTTTTAATTTATTTTGTTGTCTTTGAAGCGCGTTTATATTCTTCTTTGTAGTGTTTCCCCATACCTCTAGACCACAACACATAACTAATGTAAACACACTATATGGCTACTTTATATTTCTCTGGTAGAAACCTTACTATTCTTGTTATTGTTCCTGATGGCGTTTTTGCTTTTGATTGTGTTAATATGTTTGTTCCAGCTCAGTTTTTCGTCTATAGTTATTCCTAAATATTTTTCCTGATCCACTCGTTCCACTCTAACGCTATTTATCTTTATGTCCAGAGAAACTTTTTGTGTATTTTTTTGTTGAATTACTATGTGGTGTGTTTTTAAATCATTTATTGTTAATAAGTTTTCATTAACTAAAGGAAAGAAACACAATTTTCGCCATTGCAGCAAATGGCATAGACCATAGATCTTTTTGCCCAATTTTTATAATAATGAAAAATTGTACTATTTATACAAATTATATTAGAAAGTACAACAAAAATCCAATATTCAATTGAAAAAATCAAAGTAATAAATCCAAGTCCAAAATTTATTTAAATTATAGACTAGATAAATAAAATTTCAGTTAGATAATAAGGAGATTTAAAAGTGCATAAATGTGTAAAATTATGTGATTAATAATGATAATAAGTGCAATTAATCTAGAGATTTTTAATATAAAATATGTGTCTTTGCAAACGGGCATGTTTGTCCATACATTATTTAAGAAATCTATAAATACTCAACTGGAATTTTAGACAAATATTGATACTCACGTCTACACTAGAAGAAATAGAACATGTTCCTGAATGAAATTAAAGTATCATAATAAATTTTGAAGAAAATTGCAAGATAAATTGAAAAAAAGGAAATTACAAGTGCAATTACAAAGCAATTCGAACAAAATGTAAGTTTTTTGTTCACTAGCAATAATTTCTACGATTACCCTGAAAGACGAGACAAAATGTAAACATTTTTAACAAATTAAAAAAAAAAGTGCTAATAAATAAATTAAAATACTCTAATAAAATTAAAACATATGAACATAAAATATAATTTTCTTCTTATAATTTTTTAAATCAATTATCTAAATTTTTATTAAATGGATTAGATAATTTATGGTTTATTTATTATTTAAATATATTTCAGACTTATTCAACTGTTTATATGAAGGAGTCTAAAATATTTTTAAGAATTCGTAAGTTATAAGTAATATTCTGCAGATTCTTGCAAAATTTCGTTACGTACTCTAAAAATTATGTCTAAATCTTATTATCGATGCCTACTTTTTGTTCATATTTATATACCTAATAGTATTATTTTATTTTTCACTCTGATGTCGTCAGAAGGGCGGGGGGATGGAAGGATTTACTGCAGAAAGTATTGGTGTGACGCAATAGCGTCGGAGGCGGCGTCGAGGGTTCTCTTCTCCGGTTCCATTCGGTCGGTTCCGTCGCCCCCCGACGTCGTTTCGCGTCCCAAGGGTGAGAGAAAGCTTTATGTTCTACGTCTAAAAATAGATTCGGCAGGGCGGTTTATATATTTCCGTATCCTGCAGGATCCGCTCGCCTCCTGTTGGCCTCCTGCGCGACACACACACACACACACATACATCCATACAGATTCGCTCATCTTCTCCTTCACATATAATAATACATATGTATTTTTTTCTTCGAGAACCCTAACCCTGACAAAAAATGTAAGCGAATAAAAGAGGATGGAGAAAGGGGAAAGGAAAACGGAAAAAATATGTGTGTATACATATGAGACACATACATAATATCATTTTGGTAATGTTATTACCCATGCATCGACGGAGAGAGAGATGGAATACGTGGGAAAAAAAGAAGGGTGTAAAAGAAAAACACATTTAAGAGATGAACGGTATTAAATCATAGACGGGGTAAACAAAATACCTCAAGCAGTTGCGTCATTCCGTATCATTTGCATCAATTTCATTAGGACTATATCACTAAAAACAAACTAAGCAATGCATACCAATTATATAAAAAGGAAACGTATAAACATATTTTACTGTTACAGATTCATATCTTATAGCTAATTTAACTAATTTTCCTATTTACACTACGGTTCGTATATCCTACAGTTCTTTTTATATGCAAATATTTTTGATCTGATTCCTGCATGTAAGCTTAAGCTGTCAAATCCACACTACACTAAGCATAATAGTTCATTGATCGACCTAAACCTGTTTATACTGACTTCTTAAAAGCGATTCTTTTTATATTAGTATTTAACAATAGTTACATAATAATGATTAGTGCAAATAATAAAATTAGTCCAGAAATAAAAAATAAGGAATTATAATTAAATGTATATGAAGAAAGCAACAATTAAAATAAAACGTAATTTTTAATTAATGAGAAGAAAAATATAAATAAATTAAATTAACTAATTTTATCAGCGAAATAAGCAATGATTCATGCGTTTTTCATAATTGTATTTGATTATTTATGAGAAGTATTAGTAATTACAATATTATTAATACAGTTATTGTAACTTATATTGATTACATCTCACTTAAAATCAGTCTATTACGCAATAACAAAATAATAACAATAATAAATTTAATTCATATAAATAATACAGCAATTCAAGAAATGTCTAAATGATTATTAGTAAATTTATAAAGGCCATACATAGCCCCATAGTTAGAGTAGGTCTGCATTCTAAAAGCTTTCGGTTCGAGTCTCAGCTACAACACAGGATTTTATGGTTTCTTTCAGGTAATTTTGCAGTGTTTCTGGACTCAGGCCATTAATTTATAAGAAAATAGTCTTCGAAGGATTATTTGTCAATGGACAACGATTCCAAACAAGTTAGGTAAATTGTCAATATCGTTGCAAAAACACAAACCAAAAAAAAATAGAAATATTTATAACATAAAATATTAAGATATCACATTTTTTTTCTAATATCTCATTTTAACATACTATATATTTCTTAGGAGTATAAAATATATAAATAATATGACATTATTCAATTCATTTTTGTCGTTCTAGATTTAATTATATTTACACTTTATTAGAATTCAAATATAGACGAAAATTGGAAAGCATTAATTTTAAAAATTTCACATAATTTTACTGATACTATTTGTTAAATACTTGTAAGTGATTAAAATATGTATAAATCATCTTTTTATATGTTAGAAAAAGCATCTTTAAAACAAGACCATTTTCAAATTGCTTGTTTCACTTAAATCTAGATGTTACAATTTAATGTTATTATTGGATTGTTCGGAAAGTAATTTCGTTTTTTAATAAAATACAATAAATAATAAATTTTGGTAAAAAAACAAGTTTAATATAAATACAATTAGTAAGAAACATGTTGAGATCTACATAAGTAGACGAAGAGCGCACATTTATAGACAAAAGAATGATGTTAATTAAATTCGGGTAGACTTTTTGTCAATATCTCCATGATTTTCTCAGAGACAAAACCGCACTCTATTTCATTCTTAAGAGGTTAATTAGCAAAGAACCATTGTCTCTACTATTCTCAAGTTATGGCCATTTCTTAGCAACACAGTTTCCCAAACCTTTGACAGTCCCCTTCCATATTTTTTGTAACTCTGAGTACCATTCCTTAAAAACGATTTCAACTTTTGTTTATATACTAACATGTAACAGTTGTCGATTCCAACAAAAAACAAAAAATGTATTTCAAAGAACATTCCTATTATTTATTTCTCAACAATCTGTCTGAAGCAAATTATTAACAATTGTTGAATAGACCCTATTCAGCGTTAGATTAACCTTCTGGCGTGGATTAAGAGTATTAATATTGAACTGATATCTTAGCTATTCAATAGTTTTGTTAAAATCAGGAAAATAGTCTATCAGACCTCCTCTATTCCCAAACCAGAATTGTTCCACTGCTCAATAGATACCTCTCCCTTAAATTTATCTCAAAAGACTCATTTTTTTCTCTCTTTCCAAATTTTGTATCCCATCAACCCCTCTTAAATATAAGTATCCCAGACTAACTCTATTCCAGTATCTAGTATGTCCAGTATGTCCCTTCCCTTTCCCAGAGACTGCCTTTTTTTCTATAATGATTTTTTTAAAATTTTCTTCTTGTACATTTAGTTTCTACATTGTACATACTATTCATGGGCAGAAAGACCAATGGTCGATAGCCCTTTGGCCAGCCTTTCGTTTTAATTACTATTATTGTGTTTAGTTTTATGTTTAGAATTACATTTTGTTTTTATGACTGGCCAATAAATTAGTTGCAATTATTAGTCTAGCAGACCCATTTGTAAATTATCTAAATAATATTTTATACATTTTAGAGTATCGGCATTAATTTGATAAGTTTATGAAAAGAGGAAAACGAGCATATTTCCATTACCAACTCACTTTTACAAACAAATTTAATTTTATGGTAGAGTTGAAACAATGGAATTTCTTTGTCTTACTTCGATAACTTCAGACAATTTAAAACAGAGGATATATCTGCAAAGTATGCCAATTTATAAAGCCATTATCTATCATATAACATAATCTCTGCTCAAATCTATTATTAAGAAAAACTTGAAGTTTATGTTCAAATAATCGATTTAGATTTTTTCTTATAGTCAATGAAAATAGGTATAAAAAGAACTACTCATTTCGTTACGCATTTGCAAATAACTCATGCATTGAAAGGATGGCTTTTAAAGAGTACCCTCACTAAACTATTCCCAATGGGTACGCATGTTAGAAAGGGTGGTCAGGATGTCGAAATAATACAACTCTATTATGGATCTTTATATTGATAGCTCTTCTGCAGGAAGTAGTGCCGTTGGTAGAGCGCGCTATAGATGTGTTATACTCTGTTCGGTGTTTTTGGTGATGCGTCTTGCTGGTAATATAGCCTTGCTTGGAGCGCCATCTATTAGTGTCCCGGCGTATGAGTGGTCCGGAATATAGACATGTCTAACAACGCATCCCAACGACACTTTGGGAAACACTGAATTACAAAAATATTCCATTTGACAAAAATCGTATTATTATCAAATCGTTAAAAAAATGGTATTTGTAAAAACAAGTTTGAGTGATTTATTTTTAGTACATTCCTTTGTTTATATAAATAAAATTTAAAATTCCCGTTATCAAAATATATTTAGTCTGAACATGAACAGTTGTATTTTAAACTTACGATAGTTGTGAAATAAACGAAACTACTTTCCGAACAATCCAAAAATATAATTTTACTAAATGTGATATTCATTTTGAAACAATTTTTATGTATAATAAATAACTCAATAAATATATAATCAAACCAGATTCATTTTGAACGTAATTAACCGATAATTAACTACTGCAGTATCCGCATAATCCTCAAAGCGATGCCATTCTATTAAACTGGAAATGCGTTTGTATTCGAATCGATTGCTTTAAACGAAATGGTAATTTGCGTTAATATAATAAATTATTCAGTCTATTATTTATTTCTAGTAATGTATTTACGTTACACAACTGGCCCGGAGGCACACACATATTTAATGTACAATCACAGGTAACGAAAAAAATGGTACATTTCATAAATGAAATATAAATATTCATTACAAACGTGTGTGTATATAACGTAAAAAACACAGTGCGTCAAATTAATGCAATAAAAATATAAAACACCTATATATTTAGTTTAATTAAAATATCAGGTGAATTTTGTTATTTTGCTAAAAAATATATGTATATTATTTTATAAATTATTATGATTGTTAACATGATATAAATAACAGTAAGTTGCCACTGCAAATGGGCAAATGTGACTTTTCTTGGACGAAAGGCATTGCAAATTGAAATTCATTTTTTTTTACTCGAATTAAAAATTGACTAATTAAGTGAAACATTCGATTAGCTATATATTTCAGTAATAGCTTTCCAATAAACTAAGTGTCCTATGTAATGCTTATGAATATGCAATGAAACTTTGGGGCTTTATATAATATATAAAATAATGGAATGTCTCTCACTTTGATTGTGATTTTTAAATAACATTGTTTTCATTAAATGTTAGTTTTATAAGTGTACAATTTCAATTACATTAGAAGAAAACGATATGAAAACTGTTGAATTGTATCAATAAAACAAACTAATTAGAATTATGCAGACTAAACATTATCATAATAGGCATTTACCAGTTAATTTATGACTCCATTTGGATAATTATTTTCGTTAATTCCAATTACGTTCTAGTTTTTTTTTATGTAAATGATACTTGACAATCAAATAAATGTGTATTTGTCTACCACACTTAAAGAAGATTAATGTATTCTCAATACATAAAAAGAACTTATTGATTGTACAAAAAAAAATGATATCTATCTATTAAGTGTGCATGTCTTCATTTATTTTATATAAATACATTAGATCGTGTACTTTCATTAATGTATAAACGTAAATGTTCGATGTTCATGCTGTAAATTTCTTTACACATACAACGGATAACCTTTAACTTGAATACGAAGATTTATTGAGCCTTAGGGACTTTCTCAATGTTATTCTGGTAAAGTATGAGTACAAGAAAATCGTTAATGTATTTTTCATGCAAGATTCTTGTATAATTACAACGAAAATGTATTATTAATATGAATGTTATTTTATTACAAAAATGAAGATACTTGATTTAGATTTTATATTCTGTTACATGACACCTATGATTATTTATGTGTTAATGTATACAACATTCTAGCACAAGTATCGGATATAAATTTGTTGCATTTTTTTGATATAAGTTTGGCAAAAAAATATATAGTTCCATTTGTTAGTTGAAGCTACACGGAACAACAACATGTATTTATGGTTATAACATATTCTAAAAGAAGTAAAGTTTTATGGTTTGAAGATTTATTCAAACAATTGAGGAAACTGGTACGGTTTAAATCACCAATGACCTCTCGCAAATATTACATATTACACCTATACCTCGCTTTACGGCCTAGATACGATCCACGAAACTTGGCCGCAAAGCGAAAAGCCGAATAACGAATCAATTATTGCGCTTGCACAAGATTGGCAACATGTAGATATATCGACATGGAAAAAAAGTTTTTTTGCCGTTATAGCGAAACATTTTAGACCGTAAATCGAAAACATGCCTTAATTGAAGAGTGCCGTTATAGCGAAATGCCGTATAGCGAGTTATGAGTGTATATGATAACCATAATTGCATTATTTGTAATTTACAGTGAATTGAAACTATTAGAATAGTTCGAAGAAAAAATGACTTTTATAAATTCTAAATCTGCGAGATTTTGAAAAAATAAAATATAGTTGGTGGAAAGACCAATTGTCGATAGCCCTTTGGCCTTTCTGTTATTGTTTTTTTGTTTATTTAAAATGAGTATGTTTTATTTATTTTGAATTTCCTTATTTTAGTTATTATTATTATTTAGAATTATATTTTGTTTTTACTTGTCAATATATTATATTATTAAAATTTAGATATTACATAATATAATTCATTGCAACAACAAATATAAACAAATACAAACTGAATTTAAAAGTAATAAATAAATGGAAAGAAAATAAAAATGAAATATAATTCCATTGCTGCAAAAGGCTATTGACAATAGGTCTTTCTGCTCACATAATTATATTTTACTTTACTTTGTATTTTTCAATTTTATTGTATCGAGTTCATTATTTATAATTATTGTTGAAATAATGATAATAACATTTTTTCAGAGCATACAATTGGAGCATAACGTTATATGATTTAACACACGTAATTTAAAACTGGATAGTAATATAAATCTATCTGTGTTCACATAATCCCAGACCTGAACAGTTCGAATGTTTATCACCGCCATATAAAAAGAACATTTTTCAGCGAAAATTAGAGTACTTGTAATCATTAATATTTCGGAAAATATTAAAATACGAAACCTTAAACTGATCAACTAATCTAGGCAGTACTTAATTATAATTAATTCATGCTTATAAAATAATATAATAAATAATTTACTTTCCTGATACATAAATGTATTAAAATTGAATGAATAAAGATTCCAAAATATTATATTAATTAGTTAATCGATAAATCCTGTGCCGAGGAAGAATATAATAATATAATAATTTCCTATATAAAATCTAAATAAATCTGATACGAAATGAAGAAATGATAAACAGCTTTATAAAATCAAATTTTATTTTCTTATGAAGAGTAATATGAGATTTTCTTTGGAAGCTGAAAACAAATTATTGGAGTTGTAGGATGAATCCATCTACTGCGTGCGTCTCTGTTTTTCATGTGGTACTTGTGTACATTGAGGTATCAAAAAGGGAAATCGATTGATTCGTATCAATGGATGATAAATTGTTGTATCAATTAAGGGCGAACGAAAAGGAGACGCAGAGCTGCCCTGCCGGACGGCGTGCGTCCAATCCGTTATGAGTCTGTGCGCATGTGTATGTGCCTATGTGAGCACGAGGAGAGAGAAAGATGGAGAGATGGTTGGAAATGGGGATAGAGCGAGAAGGGCGTGCGATTGCATTGGTATCGGGAGGGCGAGCGGGGGTGGAAGGTTGTTTTAGCTAGCGATGAACGGCCGTAAGAGACCGCTTTAGTCGGCCGCATTGTGTGGGCGAGAGGCGGCATCGATCGGGCGGGCGGCGGCGGCCGCTCCCACCGCCCCCGAACCGGGCTCTCACCCGCTGCTGCTACCTGTAGATCCGCCGGTGTGGTCGTACCGACACAACTCTGTTGCTGCGTCCTCCGTTGCTCTTTTACACTGGGGTTAGGAGGTGTGGGTGGAGGTGAGGCGGCTCGCCACCCGCCGACATCAAGACCAACGCCATCACCGCCGCCCCCACGCCCTCATCCCATCATTTTGGAGATGGGAACGTCGCCGCATGTGAGCGCGCGAACAAATAGGAATAACAATAATTCCATTTGCAATTGCACAACAACATTGTTTCATTAGAATACACTGCGTACAGCGCACTCCGCCCATCGGATACCGCCTCCGCACAAACAAGAATACACCACATGAACTATTTCCGCAGAGAAACAATGAAATGCGAAGCACCACTTCAACAATAGTTCACACATCATGCTCCACGAGTCAATTCTTCTTCTGCTTGATACGAAAAGGTTCAACAAAGGAAAGCCAAATTACTCGAATTCAGACCCTTTCATAATTAATGCAGCAGTGATTTTAAGGCAGGATGAAACGTACATCGTAACATTGAAGTAGTTACTATATATCAAGTTTGAAAAATATTCCACCAAACACAAAAATCAAAATAATTTTAATACTTATTAGAATATACACCTCATATTAAGTTTAGTTAGTATGAATGTAAAAGATGAACTGTTTTCGTACTGAAATTATGAAATGTGAAGCTCCTCTTCATAATAGTTTTATCGATACGAGTAGGTTCAACAAAAAAGGCCAAATTACTCAAATCCCAACCTTTAAAATTAATTGAGGCAGACCGAAACAAATATTCCAGCTTATATCATTATAATTTCTATTACCATAAATAAGCAAAATATTTCAACATAAAGAATATGTTTATAATTTGAATACACAATGTAGTATATACCTATTATATTAATTATAGTAGGGGTACATGAAAGATGGGTTATGAAAAGCTGATCCTTTGACTGCAGAAGCATCTACGATTATGTTTCTGACACGAGAATATTAATAATTATAGTTAATAATAATGCAAGAATTGGAGTTATTAGGAAAATAAACAAATATATACAGAAGAAGTTCAACAAAAATGAACTTAGTCGCACCACAGAGACAATAAAACAAAATATATTTGGCCAAATCTGTATCGGACGTGAATGTCTGTTCTAATACATTCATATATAAAATAATCAATAAACAAATAAAAAAAAGTAACAACAATTACTGAAAAATAACAATATAGGAAAAAATAGATAGAACCATCATTCTGAACAGCATTGTACTTGTCGGGATATATAACAGGATACCAGAAGAATTAAAAAAGCAATGGACAACTATAAATTTAAAAGACGACTACAGGAGTATTATCAAACACAAATTCCAATATCAGTCCTTTGAGTAATCCAGAAAGACTGTAGCGGAGTAGCATGAATACAAAATAATAAATTTAAATAATGTAAAATCCTTTTTTAAATAATTGAAGATTGAACGAAAACTCAAATTCAGACCCTTTAGTAATTAATAAAATGGTGGTGGTTTGAATCCCACAGTTGATCGATTTTTTCGGTATGTACCGGGTCAGCAAAATAAGGTAGTGACATAAAATAATTAATAAACCATTGATTATAAAGAATACATATCCATATTAGAATGAATACCACATTTATTTTAATAGCACAAATATAATAAATCAGACAATAATTTTTTTTACAAAGTTGAGAGCAAAATCAACTAAATTCGTATTAAAACAATACATTATTATTAATAGTATTAATTTTTATGCAACCGAATCTATTATTTTTTTATTAATAAAATTTGAAACTTTGATTAAAACTAAATCAAAAATTAAATTAAGACTTATATTTAATTGATAATTTAAAAAAATGGTCATAAAATTGAATAATTATAATGCTTTATTGATTATATTTATTGTAATAGTAATACTTTTAATAAAAGAGGGACTGCATCAGTAGCATTAAAAAATTGTAAAATATAAATGTTGAGCTGTATCAACCAAAATAATAATAATTTTAAAATATATATAGTTAATAAATATAAGTAACTAATACATAAACATTGAGGAATCAGATTTGACTTTCGCTCATGAAGGAAATGAAAGATCAGACAATTTGGCAAATAAACGCAATAAAAGCTGTAGTTGATATAGCGAAAGAAGCAAGAGGTACCACAAGAAGCAACGGAGAGTTCTGCGCACTTCTGACGCTAGACGTTAAAAATGCGTTTAATTCAGTGACGTGGAAGTGTATAATGGAGGAGATACACACACGTGGAATTCATACCTACCTCGCAAAAATTATAAGGAATTACCTCAGCGAACGCTCAATAAA
>JAFMTC010000858.1:274022-317180 GCA_018845635.1 Nicrophorus orbicollis | reverse complement strand
GCCTACAGAACAATTTCCCGGGATGCTGTACAGGTACTAGCTGGTATGCCACCAATAGAATTCCTGGTTAGGGAAAGGTGCGAGAGGCAGAGCGGAGCGAATAAGGAAGATGCCAGAGCTAGATTACTGCAAAGGTGGCAGGAAAAAGGGCATACGTCGGAGAAGGGGGCCTGGACTTGACGCCTAATCCCAGAAATAGAGCCCTGGATAAAAAGGAAGCACGGAGAAATGACATACCACCTGAGCCAGGCTCTCTCTGGACATGGATGCTTTGGCAAGTACCTGAATTTCATCGCGAAGAAGGAGGATGAAATGTGTTGGTACTGCGAGGAGGACGACAGCCCAGAGCACACACTCTTTAGATGCAACAGATGGGCACGAACGAAGCACGAGGCAGAGTCCAAACTGGGTGCCCTGCTGGAAGCAGAGGGAATCGTTGGCGAAATGATGAAGAGCGAAGAGAGTTAGGCGACCATATCTGAATATGTGTCGGATGTGCTCTCAACAAAAGAGGAAGATGAGCGGAGACTGCAAAGAGACAATTAAGATAGTGGCAGTGGAGGCCAGCACTGATGCAAAAGAATGGAACTGCCAGTGAGTGCGAAAAGACAATCAGCATTGCAGCGGAGTACAAGGATACTGGACCTGGATGTTGAGGTTTTAGTGGGTAAGAATCCCACAGTACCACGACTGCACGTGTGGTCCCTATGTAAGGTTTCCTCTCCCCTACAAAAAAAGACAATTTGGCAAAGAGAGCACAGCAGAAATTGTATTTTAGATTTTCTCCATCAAGTGAAGAAATTGAAAATATTTTTAAGAAATTTCTATTTAAACATTATATAAATAATGATATTATGCTAAATTGAGCAACGACAATGGCTAAAATATCGGTTGAAAGAAATTTTGGTGCAAAATATTTAATCCTAAAGCAAAACAATTAAACAAACTAGATTTTGAAACTTAGAAATAATTAATTTAAATAAAACAAGGATAGACGGTTTGTCAAGATATAACCGAAATTAACGTAAGGAAGTTGCAATGTGGGAATTGTTTACGCTTCGTTAAATTGGCTTCTGCTTGCTTGCCCATTTCCAGGCTGCTACTTTTGAAGATATTCACTATATTATTCACTATAACAAAATAATAACATCGTCTTTGTCATATGTATTTCTGGGATACAATTGTGAAATGTCATTATTTCTTCTTCTCAATGTGCACAAAATGTTAAGAGATAATTTTAAGAATTAAACAACAACGGGTTCTGTAACAATTAAAACCCAGATGCGACATTAATAAATGTCATTGTTTGATAGATATGCTTTTCGTTAAATGTTCAACTGCATTATGTTATATTTGTAATTGGAAAATAAATATACTATCTAATAATGGTAACGTTTTATTTACATGCTATGACATTTACCATCGTCGTATTTCATGCAAGTTCTTGAACCATTAATGTTATATCTCAGGTGACGAATCGTCCCGTAATGTACGTGATAGTCCTCTTTTTAAGTAGTTCCGCTGTCTCTAAATACAACTTTGACTCGTTTTCAGAAAGATAGTACCCCATAGTAACAAATTCATTAATAATCCGAGGAAAACAAAAACAAAAAACAAAAATTAGCACAATAAGCAAGGAATATTTGGAGCAAATAATTATAAATATATTATTGGGCGAAATTAACCAAAATGATTTAGTGTGATAGAATTTGAAGTGTATTAGATTTATTGATTGAAAAGCGATTTATTATGTTTCTTTCTTATGATCAACTACATTACACCGCAAAAATTGATAGAATGGAACATTGCAAATATTTCAATCGTAAGTCCTTGTGTGATATTGTTCAAAAACTTTCACATAAATAATTTGAATCATATGAACTGTCGTATATTATTTTTAATGTATTTTAGTTTGCTCATAGGAAGGCTCTCTTGAGAATAAGTTATTAACTACCGAAAAAATATAGTTGGAAAACGCAGTTCTCAAAGCAAACTTAATTACCAAAGTAAATTTTGTTCACAATTTTTATTTATATATATATATATATGTTCTTAAGAAAAACATAAAATACACCATAGAAACATAAATATTAATTACACCAATTATTTTCATTAATAAATACAAACTATAAAGAAATATGAATTATGTTTTGAATGAAGTAAAAATTAGTTTGGTAACCCTTTTTGAATAAAATTAAAATGTTCCCATTGACCATACCTTCCCTGCTGTTGTAACTCAAGAGTATGCCCTAGTTTTCAGCTATTCTAATATTATTAATACACAGGCTAGGCACAATAATTATGTTATTTTGTAGTAATAAGACTAAATGTTTCCAGAGATTTCGTTCATACAAAAAAATAATTAATAATACATGCAATATACCATCTACAAAAGCTCTAATTGTTAGCTTTCTTCATCAGCCAATATTTCAGATAAAAATTTCCAACGTTCTCTGTACTCCATAAAAGAAGAAATCAAAACTCAATATTAGCTGTTACCCTAGAAATAATTTTCGACATATTAGAATAATAAGTTCTCTTTAACTAGAATGTAGGTTTGAACAGTACCGTCTCTAAGGTAGGTTAACTAGTCGAATATTTTTTTCTTCATGAAAATGTTAAATTTATTACGAATATATTTCTTTTTAATTACATGAGGCCTCACTTTGTATTTGTGTTCTGGTTTTCAAAATCAAAAAGTTGGCGCAGCCAGACACTTGCGAATTGTCGCAAGATAATGACTTTATTATATAGTAATAACATTGACATTAAGCAAATACCAACATCATCCAGAATTTAACTATGATAACATTAAAAATTAATGCAAACATAAACAAACTATTGGCACAAAATATGGCACAAAATTTGAGAAACAAAAATCAATTCAATTTATTGTTGTCACAAAAAGTAGCCAATTATATATAATAATCAATAATTAAAACAAAATGATTAAGTAGTACCAAGACTATTAAGTAGTAAATAATTAAGTAGTACCTTAGCCGAATGGTTAGGGTCGCCTTTCTCAACTTGAGAAATAGTGGATTATGAATAGAGCCAAACAAAATTCTCTTAATGGAATGGATCAATACCTACTCAAAAGCTGTAATAGTAGTATTAGAGATAGTACCAAGTACAAAATGGAAGATCGAATAGCATTTACAAAATGTTTTACAAAAGAAAATATAAATTCCGGACAAATGTATGGAAATAAACGTTTAAACTGTTATATCAGCTTTTAGATTCATTTTATTCCATTCTTAATTTACTTAAATCATTAAAAAGATTCTTTATTATGATATAATAGTAAAATATAGACTATTAATGTACATGTTATTATATGCATAATATATAATTATGTAATCTGCAGGTAATGAATATTCGCCCACGCTTTATTATTACCTTCCGCCTTGCTATAATTGAATACATGTTAATTTCGTAAAAGCTCACGAGCAATGACATTTGATCTACATTATAGATTAGCATAGTAGTTACATATATAATAAGTATTTATTTTAACATTTTAACATTTTATTTAAAAACATAAATATATTTGAAAATACTTTCTTATGAAATTGTTAGTAATTTACATTGTACTTACAATTATAAGTACTTATCTAAAATTTATGTTAATTTCATAACAATAATACATTATTTTGCAAATAAACTCTTCTCCGGCTTTCATGTAAAAAGTTAAATTACATCTAAAAAATTAACTATTCATACAATTTCTTAAATAAGTTATTATTAACCAAGCAATAATAGATATAATTTGGTTTGGAATATTTTCTTATTAATATTTTGTTGAAATATTCTAAATATTCTAAATATTAGTTATTTTAAAGAATTGATTAAAAGAAAAAAATGGTTATTATGTTAATAGTAAATTTCATAAATGCATTTAAATATTCTGAATATTGTACCAAAAATACACTGGAATATCAGTTATTGAACGAAACGAATTCTTATGAAAAGTTGATTTCAGTTTTCGAACGAGTTTAGTTTGATAATACAAGTATAACTTGAATAATAGCTTGAGTTATATGTATGTCATAATAAATATTTTAAAATGTTATTCATTTCAATACTACCAACAGAATATTATTGTTATTACAAAAGTCATTTTGAAAGTTCTCTTCCTTATTACTGTAAATCCTAATTAATAAGTGAAAATATTCAATATCAATAGAAAACAGTTTTCTGTGAAGCATGGAGCTGTATTTCCGATGTGTACTATTTTAAATTTCCTCCAAACAACACCACGAATTGTTCTCTTTCGGAAATTATATTTATTTATGAATTATTGGGTAAAGTTTCTAAGGTCGTACCCCTTAAGAAATGAACCGGATAAAAATAAGAAGTTATTAAATAAATTGAAACTTTATGTATTGCTTAAAACTGGTGTTTACATTGTTTTTATTTATTACAATTAAATTTTCACATAGAATATACTATATTTCAAAAACGTGTAAAGTTGACTAAAAAAATCAGTCTTCTAAATCGTACCACCCGAAACTTAAGTCGTAGGTATAGAATTTTGGAGAATCGTAGTCGGGCGAGGAAGAAGATGTAGATGCAGAGAGAATTATTCGTTCGATACACAAATTATATAGTCGTATATTTATACAGATGGTACAGTGTGTAGACAAAGGAACATATACAGCTATAATATAGATATGATACAGAGAACCTTACTGCTTGACGGACGAGAGACGAAAGAGGTCCGTACTGACCGGCGGGTGTGAAACAAGAGAGCGTGATTATATCGGGTTTGTCTCTTTTATATGTTTCTGGGGGTCGTAAAACTTAAGCCTCTTATTTCCTTTTCCAAAACATCTGTTTACCACGTGGGCGGACATGAGCGCCACAGAATTAAGCTTAAACAACAATTATAGCCTAATTTTTACTATTATTATCCCATGTCTCATATTCAATAATTACACTTAACCATCATTTATGTTGCTCTGGAGTATGTACCACTTTTTAGCAGGTTTTCTTAGATCAGTTACCAAAAAAGCTAGCTTTGAGAGCATGTGCAACCAAATCCTTCTTCATATGATCAGTAAGATACTTACGCCTTCCAAATTCTTGTTTAAGAATGATGCCGTCTTGTTTAAAATGATACCGTAATGTTTTTTATTGTCTATGAGCTTCATTAAATCCAATGTTACCTTGGGATAGTTTGGTTAAGGCCTCGCCCAGAACCTCTTTTTTTTTCAATTATTATAAATTCATTTTATTTGATCATTTTTTCCTTTAATCCATTTTGGAATTGTCTTGAAATTTCACTATCTTGTCCTTTAAGACTTTTCTTTTTTGGAACTGTTCCCTTTGTTCAGGGTTCTGATATTTATTGTCCTCTTTTTTTCACATTCTGTAATTAGGATTAACAATAAAGTGGAAGTAAACAATAGGATAAATATGTGAACTTTAATAATTTCAATATACATTTCAAAATCAATAAAATTGAGATTATTTTTGCATCGTATCTCAATTCGCAACTAATTGATGGGGGTTCGACTGTAATTACATTGCTCTCTGAAGTTGCACTTCGTTACCCATCTTCTTTTTCCTCTAGCTCTACTTGTAACTCCTCGTTGAAATACGATGGGAAGAAGTGCCGGCGGGTGGTGGGGTTGGGTAAGGCAATTAAAATTTATACGACCGCGCGATTCCGCACAAACATGCAACGTGGGCGGTGGAGGTTGCTGCAGCCATCCAGGTTCCTTCGCTGCTTTCCCTTGCAGCTTGATAATTAACATTCTCATCCTAAGGTCTTCCTTCCGTCTTTTCAATCAAATATCGTATACTAATTAGCGAAGAGCACTTTACAATATCTAACCAAATTGATTTTCACATCAAATTTCATCTTTACAGGGTTTGAACATGAAACGAAATTATATTTGCAACACATTTTCATCGTACTTGAACGAAACATACCAACACTGTTTGCTCCATGTAATTTAATAATTATTAACATTATTTATTTTATAAACACACGAATGCAGACTTTTCACTTATATTTAGTTAATTGAATAGATATATTATATCATTATATTATATAGTCTTTATTATTTCGATAGGTACTATACGCATATACACTGTTATACTGTATTTTCATCTTTTTGCATGGAAAAATAAAATACAAAATTTAGCGAAGATTCGTCCAAATTTGGGCGAATGATTTATTGTTTCTATGTCTATTCAGCTTAGGCATTTGTTGATTCAAGATCATTAGAAAAATATGTAATGTTCTAGCCTTAATGAGAATTGCTGTTTTTTTTTTGCATTATTTTAGTTGTTCAAAGAGAAATGTGCTCAGGTTTTTATCTCTTTATATTTATGTTTAATGGAATTTAAAGAAATAATAATTTCAGAATATAAGCTTGTTAATACATTAGGTTCTATTATTTATTATTCATATATTTGAAAGATAATATAACATTTATAATATACGCTGCTCACTTTACCTTCCTCTGCATTTCTCTTTCAATTTGGCGAACTCGGGTTACTGCTGTTAGTGAGAAGACTCTTCTAAATTATATTGCTTTGAAATCTTTTCTATTTCCGCTTCGGACACCACTTCCCTTTATAGATGAAAAGAAGAAACTTTACATATTCATATTAAACAAAACGGCCAGGCACTTAGAACTTTAGGTTTAGTTGAAAATTGAGTTGAATCTGATTACTTGCTGGTTCTTTAAATTGACATATCTAGTAGTTATATTTTGCTTTAAATTATCACTACATATCGTTACAAGGAAAAAAAATATTGTGATGCAATAAAATTGTATTGATGGAATTTAAGTGGGCCAGAAAACTATTTTGCAGGTTTAAACAAAAATATTGAATAGATAAGATATCAGTTCTACATTAGTACAATATCGATACCAGAAGGTTTAACGAATACGGAACAAAAGTAATTATTGAACTAATTTCCGATAGATTTTTGAAAAATTAACTTAAGTAAAGTGCTTCACATTATTCTGCAAATGCAAATGCAAAATGTGTATCCTGTTTTAACAGAGAATGTCCTTAAATAGATCTAATATAATTCAATAAAGAAGTAAAAAATAGTTTGACTAACTTATATGTAATCTTTTTTAACAACGGCACGGTGTACCCAGTGTTAACAAAATTATAGAAGGCTTACACATTTGTAGAAAATTTGGAAACCTTGCAGTATCTGCAAAAATGTTTTAAAGAGTAATATAGATTCAAAATTAAATATTTGGCACTAGTCTGTAATTGTTTTGTCAATAAATATATAGCTTTTTTTACTAAACAAAAAAGTTTGAAATTAATTTAATCTAAATGAATTACGACATTAGATTTCTTCATGTGAGATAAGTCTTTGCAAACATTTACTTAAATTCCCATTAAGGGAAGTTTCAGACATAAATTACCCAAATCCCAAAGAAAAAGGACAATACAACACATATAATAATATCTTACTTTTCTTTATTTATAAAAGTCATCTATATAAAAAATACGCGTTTACTTGGTATTTACACCGTTAACAATATCGCAACGCAAAACAACGCAATAAATTTGTAATCTTCTCCTTCTTGCTAAGGCCGAACGAGAAAAATACTTGCGCTGTAAACATCTTAATCCGAACTGAAGCTAAAAAATAGTATACAAACAAACAAAAAGAACAAAAGCGGCTTTCATATTCTCTCCACTCTTTCTTTTAACAAATTACGCGAAAGATGGATTTCTTAACAATAATTCGTTCGCCGGGATGATTAAATTTGTTCGTATTTTATACAGTAAAAGATCCCTCTCTCAAAATATACATTTTTTTCTGAAATATTTTTAAATATGAATGAATGTATTGAGAACATCTCCGGTCTGCGTCGGGCTTTAAATATTTAATCAGTTGAAGACTTCGCGAATTCGTCTCCTTCGCCTGAGTTTCAAGGGGATTAATTTAACTGCTAATTCCCGAACACGAAAACAAAGAAAAAACCGGCAAAAACATTTCGTGAACTTACTTAAAAGCCCATTTTGTAGAGGGTGTATTTGCTCGGTACATGAGAAGTAGAATAAATAATTTATTAAATGAATTTTCAATCAATTTTTATTTTTAGAGTGCGCCATTAAGAGTCGGCGCTCTTTAATGTCTGACGCAAATCCGATATTCGATTTTATAGAAATTCATTGCCGGGGCTAAACAATAATCGGACCAATTAGCCGGACGATTAGATAGCGTGCTGACGATAATCTGTAATTAAATGCATCGCATATGTTGCAATTGTTTGTCGTGTCGTGTGTTTGCTCTATTTCTGTCTGTCGAACAAAAAGAGATTTTTTACAGACGTGGTGTACTTCAGCGGTATATTGTGAAGCGTTCTGAAAAAATGTTACATTTATCAAACGAACGAGTAGTTTTCATAACTGAAGTATGTTTATGAATGCACGATCCTTCTGGTTTATATTATGTAAATTATTTTCACAAAGTGACTAATATCAGTTACTAATTACTATTCCATCACTAGTAACATATAACCTTTTTTTGTTTCATTATTAATATTACATGAATGTTTTCATTTGTATTTGTTTATCTGGTATTAATAATAAATGTAGAAGAAAGTTGCCTTATATAGTTTCCACCTGAGGAATTCTATATT
This sequence comes from Nicrophorus orbicollis, assembly GCA_018845635.1. NCBI lineage: Eukaryota > Metazoa > Arthropoda > Insecta > Coleoptera > Silphidae > Nicrophorus > Nicrophorus orbicollis. The sequence goes on along the minus strand of JAFMTC010000858.1, from coordinate 308,550 downwards.
AGAATCTATTTATTTTACTTTAAGCAATTATATGAAATTGACTAAAGGTTATTGGAATCGAGTACCCTAAAGTTTAACGTCCAGTTACTAAAAGAGGACTTGTAGATTTTACTATATAATAATATAGACCCAACGCGATTGACAAATGGTATTTTCACCTACTTTCTCGAAAAGAAAACCAAGGGAGCTTGGTTCACAGAGGTGAACAAGGTTCTGCAAGAAGTAGGAATTAGAGGCAGCAATATCGTGCCTCTCTTAAGCAAAATTTAACTGCACACCCATGTTACCAAGTAAAGCCTAAGCTTGCAACATTCAAGAATTGAACTGGAGTAAGGAAACAACAGTATCGTGAACTAATGTATAAGTGCTGGGAGGGCGTTAAAGCTTCGTAGATGACCGGATCGAAACAAAAAGAAATAAATGAAATTGCATATTTGTTATATTTTAATTAGGAAAGTAATACATTTTCTTTTCTTTTGAAACTTGTACACATATGTCGTGCAACCTAATTTAATATTTGTAATAGTTTTTCACGTTCAAGTTCAAGGAGAGTCTACGAAGAACAGTCTTAGCTTGGGGAGCTAACGACTAATTTAAGAGAAGAATGTAACTCTTAATTAATAAAACAGAAAATCAACACTTATATAGTTGAATTCTCCATAAAAACACTCAACTGTACAATAAAACTACTTAGAATACACGCATTTGATATTCATAAACCCATCAAAGACTCCACAACAAGATAATCCACGGTGTCCAGAGAATTCCATCTCTGGGACACGACATAAGAACAAAAACTATATCAACTTTTTAGTTTATTTTTCAAATTGTTGATAGCAACAAGGGTAACATTTATTCAAATATATTTTATGTAACAAAAAAAGTTATGTTTTCTGCAACATGAGTAAATGTCGTCAGTATATCGTCGTCATTATCAGATATATTGATAATCAATACCTTAAACACTGTTTTTTAGAAATCAATGGTCCCAGTCCAGAACCACAGAAAATTTAGACCACAAAATCCTTTGTTGTATCTGGAACTCGAACTGAGAACTTGCACTCTAACCATACGGCTATGAGTCGCCTTTTAAGGTATTCGTTTTTCTAGTTCAACTTAAATGAACCTCAACTAAACAGGTTTAAACAGAATATTGCGTAGGTTACCTCTAAAGTAAGTTAAAATTGAAAGTCAAATTGTCAAATATCAAGAGAAGAATATCATGACAGATGACTTTCAAAACAAACGTAATTAATGAAACATAATTGCATTACCTCGTTACGAAAATAAGTTTAAATGTATGAATGAGAGAAAATTTTTGTTTGTAATTTATTACTTTGTGAATAGACTTTTTAATGATTATCAGTTGGAATGATGAATTCACTTAAATTAATGGGCGACGTGACGTTTTCTTCCTTTCACCTATCACTTTCAGTACAATACATTTTTTCTAGTTTGCAATTGTTCACATTCTCCTACTATACTGTTATTTTTCGTTTGATATTGTCTTTATTATATACTTGAAGGTAAAAGCTCATACTAGAAAATGCACTCACCCTCACCCTCACCTTTCATTCATAATTTAATTATATATTATTATATTAATTAGGGTTTCAATGCAATGATAATGTTTCTTTATTTAAATTGCACACGAGGGTATTAATATTATATACAAATTAATATATTATATATACAATGAGAGAATGTATAAATGGAAAAAAATAGATGTGTTTACGTTGAAAGAAACAAACATTTTCCTACAAAATAAGTGCAGTCCTGGAAGGACTGTCATGTGAGATACAGGTCAAGGTTTCTGTAATACATTATGTATGATGTAAACAGTTCCTGAAAATAATTTTACTTGAAAACACGAGTAATTATAATATGAATTATATCTAATATTTTGAATACAAAAACTAACTTTATATTCATTTACATTTATAGTATGTTATTCTTGCAAATCAGAAGAGATATATGTGTCCCCTACTAGATAATTATTCAGAAGTTTTATAACAACATCTATACCTACAAATAAACGATATTTTACATTTTTTGATTTGTATTTAAACCGAAGACTTTTCTATTTAATATTAAGACAATTTTAATTTAAGTAGCATATATATTTTGACAATGTTTTGATAATTTAATTTATTATATACTAAAATACATAAATACAATTTATTAAACAATAAAAATAACATATAATAATATAAAAATAGATATAACATAATGATTCTAAATAACTTCAGCTCATACAACTACTCTAATTATATTTTTTAATATAACTTGTCTTATAAGGTAAAATTTGAATGGCATTTTAAACAGCTTTATTAATTCTTCAAAATCGAAACGTATTTGCGAAAATTTTGAAAACTTAATAATTCAAAATAATTTATATATCCTAGGATTAAATAAAAATCGTTGCACCTACAACGATTATTACCTTAATTACATTAAATTTGAATTTTAAAGACACGATACCGGAAAGACTATGGTGAATAGTACTTTGTATAAAGAAAATTAAATCAATTTTTCTTACTACACTTTGGATTTTAGTACAAATATGAAAAATGACCAATATACTAGAGACTACACATGTTTTAATTTGTCATTAGAAGCAGTCTGAAGGGTCTGGTGCTAGTTTGGACAGTCTTCCAGTCGACCCTGATACTTGCTGTAATATAATACATTGCAAGTTTTATTTAAACATATTTATTAACCACAATTTTGATCGAAGTTATATCGAGTTAGGTCTTTCTTAAATTGTTAAAAAAAATGATAATGCAAATCCAAATTGTATCTATAAGACTATTTATGCATATTTATTGATAATTAATTATATGCTGAAGGAATGAATTGCAGGATAAATATGCTTATTATCACCCCATGAAGAACTAAGTTGCATTGACTGCACCACTATTATTTTATTCATAATTTTGTATAAAGTTAGTATAATATCTCTAAGATATGGTGGATCTTCCAGTCGTTCGCGAATGATTGAATAGGTCCAGTTTCAGTTAAATTAAAAACATTGTCAATTATTAGCTTATTTACAAAAAATAACGATAAGAATATTTTAATAAATAAATCATAATTATGGTCAATTGTTTTTTTTTTCAATTTGTTTCATTGTCATTAATATTGTTTTTGTATGTCTTGATTTATTATAATACTTAATATCATACTTATTATAATGAATTATAAACAATAATTGATTTTTGGGCAGAAAGATGGTTAGCCCCTTTGATATTTTATAGCTAATAAAGATTGTTTTATAATTATTTGTATTAAAAATGTCTTTATTTTTTATTGTGATTTAATGATTCATCAAATAAATAATAGAAATAATAGAATCTACCATATAAATATAATGAAAAATAAACTGTTGTGGATCTTTTATGTTTTATAGACAAAGGTATATACAGAAGAAGGCTCATTACTATAACAAGTATTATTTCAAATAACAATGTAACAAATTCGTATTATTTAGGTATCACATATCAAAGCCATGTGACAAGTGGTATGTGTACGCGGTAAAGGAAACGACTCCAAAAAACTCTTTCACGACAAGACAATTCGTTCAAGATATTTCTAAAAAACAAACTAATCGAACAAGAAACGGAAGTCCAGCAAACAGATATAGGTACATATATTAAGTTCGATATATGTACCGATATAATAGGCACATTTATCCTTAAATGTTATTTTTATAATTACTTAAACAAATAATAAGTTATGAAAAACCAATACTATATGGGCGTCGTATTATAAATACTTAAAATTGTATATACTACTAAATCATTGTATAGTTAAACAAATTATAAACTCTACAATTTTATTACTTTTCAATATTATATTAGGACCGGAAAATAATGTCGTTTTTTTTTCATCCAAATATTTGTTAACTTTTTATCAGCTCATTATGTACTACAAATCGTGTCAAAGACTTTCTAATGTTAAAGTGTTTTGTTTACTTCAAAATATTTTTTTAATTTTATTATAATAGCAAGCCAAATAGTAGAAGAGATACGTATGCCGCATTTTCTACTTTTTTACTTTCACAAGTATAGTTTCGCAACAATTATAACGAAAAATTTTTGCGATATATATCAAAGTGCATAAGATATTCGTAAATGCCAAATGTGGTTTTCTAAGTTCAAATCCAGAAATTGGATCTTTCCAATGCGTATTAATTAAGAAGATAAACAACTTTAGATAATGACGTGTTAATGACAGAAATGGAAGTAAATCCATGCCAACCAATTGAAAAGTTGTCAAACACTCTTAACCAGCCTTTCAAGAACATTTTCGACAGATTGGTAAAGTAATCAAAATAAAACATAGCTAACCGATCCTCATGCAACTAATTATTTCAATGCATAATACACAAGTGTTTTTGGAATAATTCTTCACTGGCGATGAAAAATAGGTCCTTGCAATATCATATTTCCATTCATTACGATCACTACAATACTTTCAATATGTAACAAAAAAAAGGATTATATAAAAAATGCCATCTCAAGACATTTTGTTCTAAAGATGTACGATCCGTCAATGAAAATTTGCATACTAGATGCCAAAAGGTAGATGATAACGAGAGATACAAATAAAAACTTGGTAAAAATAAATCTGTTGGAATTTAATATGGAATTTAATATGGAATATGTTCCAGCCACCTAACAAACATCTTCCAGCCTTTCCCCTCGGAACTTGATGACGAAGAGGAAAGTAATATACAGATATTCTTGGAGTCCCCTTACCAGATTTCACCTCCCATAGCTCCTTTCAACGTGACACAGGTTGAGACAGCTATACTCAAGATGAAGAAGAAGAAAACACCGGGATATGACCTGATTACAGCGGAAGTCATGAGTCAGCTCCCACCCATTGGATTAAAGGTGATCACACTCTTATTCAATGCTATAATAAGACTTGGTGTTTTTCCAGCTCTATGGAAGGTGGCACAAATTATCCTCATCGCCAAGCCCGGTAAGCCGACAGATGTGGCAACTTCCTATCGGCCCATCAGTCTGCTGCCTGTTATGTCCAAGCTTTTTGAAAGACTCCTCCTTCGAAGGCTGCGACCATGGCTGCTGGATAGTGGAATAATACCGGATCACCAATTTGGTTTTCGTGAACGACATAGCACTGTAGAACAGGTCCATGGTGAAGTGGACGTTATTGGCCGGAGTCTCGAAGAGAAGAGGTACTGCTCTGCCGCTTTTCTCGACATATCACAGGCCTTCGATCGAGTTTGGCACAAAGGACTGCTGTATAAACTAAAGGAATGTCTTCCACATGAGTTTTATGCCATCTTTAAATCATACCTGACTGGAAGGCATTTTCAAGTTAAATACAGGGATGAGTTGACCTCTCTGCACCCCATCCTCTCTGGTGTCCCTCAGGGAAGCGTCTGTGGACCTCTACTATATGTCATCTTCACGGCTGACCTTCCCAGTTCTCAGCACGTTACCGTGGCCACGTTTGCTGATGACACTGCGGTCATGGCATCACACCCGGACTCCACAGTGGCCTCTCAAAAACTCCAGAGAGGCTTGGATGACATTGCCTACTGGCTCAAGAGATGGAGAATTAGGGACAATACAACGAAATCAGTCCATGTCACGTTTACGTTGCGTAGACAAACTTGTCCTCCTGTAACTCTGAATGGCTGTGCCCTGCCACAAGCAGACGATGCCAAATACCTTGGAATCCATCTCGACAGACGTCTCACTTGGAAGAAGCACATTCGAACAAAGAGGAAGCAGCTGGACCTGGCAGTAAAAAGCTTACATTGGTTGATGGGCAGATATTCGTCTACCTCAATAAACTGCTTATTTATAAAGTCGTCATAAAACCCATATGGACCTATGGAATCCAACTTTGGGGATCCGCCTGTAACAGCACTATTGACATAATACAGAGGTTCCAATCGAAAACGCTAAGATCCATAACCAATGCACCATGGTTCTCAACAAATAATTATATCCACCAGTACACGAAGGTTGGAACTGTCAGGGAAGAGATAGAAAAGTTCAGTATTAAGTATCAACATCGGTTGGACGACCATCCAAATCAACTCGCTGCCGATCTTGCAAATACAGCTTCCCACAGACGAAGATTAAAGCGATTTAAGCCACAGGATCTTCTTGGTCGCTTTGGTAATGTGTAAATAGATATATACGTGTGCATACGATAATTCTTTTTGTTATTTTTTTAAAATAATTTTCATGTTAATTATTAGTGGAGTTTGATCGTTGGGTATATATATCCAATATCCAATATTTGTATTTTTCTTTATTTTCTTAATGTTATAACTTGAGCTTATTATCTATTTTTCATCATATTCTGTAGATAGATTGCTTGTAAATAAATTAAAAAAAAAAAATATGGAAAAAGATATTAGTTTACGATCCCCCTAATTCTATCAAAGCCGACAGTTTTAAAAAAATATATAAAAAATATATTAAAAAATAAATTTTTCAATATGCTTGCTACAATAATGCATTTTTTTATTGATTTTCGATTTCTGTTTCTAATAAAAATATTGGTAAATAGAGAAGCCCAATTAATATCAAGCAGCACAAATATATTATTTGATAAAATTATTAATATTTTTAATATTTAAAGTAATGATATATTAATTCGCATGAAGACTTATGCATTTATAACTGGATAAAATTAAAAATAAAGTTAGTCAGTAATTTATAATAATAATTTATATAAATATTTATAGATTATTTCTATTTTACAATAAAATTAAAAGATTTTTTTCAAATCACCAATATTTCTTAAAATTGTACTTATCTCAGAATATCTTATTGGTATATTAATGATAATTATCTGTTAATAGTTGGGTGATTTGTAGTAGGAAATGGATGCTGTAAATATTTATCTTGCTGTCTTCCTTGTATTTTCCAATATTTATGACTATTCCTTTAGTACTTTCATTCTCCGCCTATAACAATAAATCATAATCGTTCTGCTCACGCAGACATATCTCATCCTCCTACATTTTCTCAAGCATTCACTAACTTTTTGTTCTGCTTTTACACCAAACACAAAATATCTCTAATATTTTCTTGAAGTCAGTACATTTTGCAGTTATGTATTTAATCCACCTATATAAGTAACATAAGTAACAGCTATTATTTTATTATTTCATACTTATATGAATAGTATCTTATTTATTTATTTATTTTTTAACTATTATTAAAACAGATGATTTCTTTTAAATAAAGTTGAAAAATTAAAGAGTTTTGGAAATGTTATTCAATGTTAATCATTGCGAAATGAATTGCATCAAATATATGCATTCTTTATAAATAATATATAGTTTATCTAGTAAGGAAACATATGATATTTTCATCTTATGATATTTATGTAATACAGATTTATTGTTATTGCTTTTAAAGGTACCTATATCCAAGTCACTTTTAGGGGGTTGTCATATATTATGATCGTATACGCACAATATTGATACATGATTTATATATGTATGTATACGCGCAGTATCCATATATACCCTACATTCCAAAATGTTTATTCATGTTAATGCAGAATTAGGTTTTCAATATTTCAATATATTTAGAGAATTCTCTTTTGTAATTTATGATTGTTGTGTTTGTTTGTGAAATATTTGTTCTTTAATAATATTATATCTTTTTAAATATCACTGGATCGTTTATCTTCCCATGTAGTGGATTTGCTTGTAATGGCAACTTCATGCAATAATTTTTATAAAGTGGAAGTGGAATTGCATGTAGCTTTCAGGCTTCCTCGGAACTGAGTAATTCAGCTTCACAAGGCAAGGCAAGTTGCTCAAACTAAGTATTTTAAATAATTTAAACACTTTAGTTAAATATTTGTAATATTAGGTAACTGGAAATATTTTTTCCAAATTTGTGAATTAATACATAAATTTAAGATAATTAATTAATAACATTTGAATTCAGTTAGATTTAGTTTCAATAGAAAAAATATAAAGATTGATATAAGATCTAAATTGTTCGAAGATTCTCATTGCCAGAAAATTCAAAATATTTCTGAATGACTCAATCAAATCAATCAAGATATCTCTTTTTCATTTAAAACTGTTAATATAATTAATATACATTATTACATTTTTAAAACATATTGAAACTACTAGAATATCATCTATTTTTTTTATGCTTAAATGATAATTTACACATTTACATGACTTATACAAAAGCATTACTAATAATTTATTTACAAAAGCGACTAAAGACCTTCCCAACGAGGCACATTTTTTTTGTATTTTCAATAAATATCTATTAACAGATTTTTTATTACATGGAGATTAATATTACAAAGTCTAAATTTTCATAGTAATTGTGTGCTTCAAGTAGTTTTAATTTAACTATTAGCAAGTAATAATTGTAATTGATGTAAAAATAAAATAAGACATTGATTGGAATAATTTCGAATCGAAAACCTTCAAAAAATCGTTTTTAAAAAAGATTTTTTTTATTTAATTGGATCAAATGGCATACAGCCCTCGGTAGTTAGACCGAGGGCTTTGAACTGATAAAGATGTTGTATTTTGAACATAATCAGAAGAAACACAGTTTTAGAAATTGAAACAAATATTTGATCTTACATAGGACAGGAAAGTTTTTATCGGAGGAGTGTAGATTAGCTATTTTCCATTCAGTATTCACCTCCAGAGTAAGCTATGGTATGTTATAGTAGTAGAAAACCACTAAATAAAATAAATGAAAGACAATTATGTTTAGAAATAAAACTAAAAAAATGTATATAATAGAATACAGTAATAACTTTAGAAATCAGATATAACTTTAGCTATACTGCCGCACTTAATGAAAGCATCTTAGTTATGGGCGTGAGGTAATATTATCGTATCCCAGGGATGGAATTATCTGGACACCGTCAAATGCGAATATTCTAAGTAGTTTTATTGTACATTTGAGTATTTTTATGGAGAAGTCAACTATATAAGTGTTGATCTCCTGTTTATTAACTAAGAGTTACATTCTTCTCTTAAGTTTCTGGTTAGCTCCCCTCAGTTAAGACTGTTCTTTGAAGACGGTCGTTCAAAGACTAAATTATATTACACAAAAATCTATACATTTCAAAAGGGGGTTGAGGGGAACGGGTATGCCTTTTAAGTGCATGTGGTTAATAGTAGAAAATGAGGACAGAATATGCCAGACATACCGCCCTTTGAATAGACTTAAATGACTAAGTGCCAACTTGTTATTAATATTAATAAATAATAGTACCTTCTTTAATCTAACAAAAGAAGTGGTGTCCAATTATTGAAATCCCGCAACCTAACTCTGCACGTAGGATACTGTTATACTGACTTTACCTGAAAATCTTCAATTTTTGATAATATAGATTGTATAAATATCGAATACTTTAGATGGTTTAGTTATTATTAATAAATATAAGACTACTGATGTTTGCGTAGCATTAATGACGTTGATGCATGTAAGTATTTGCATATATGAATATAAAAATATCAGTATTATGTATCAAAGTAGGAAATGATACAGACGACAGATTTAAGTTGTTTTACAAACTTCAAATCTATGTATATTTTTCCTGAGTAAGAAAGTGTGAGTGAGCTGAGGGAAATTATAAATCCCAAAATAATCGTTTTCAGAGTTTGGGGTGAGCAAATGGTCTAAGCGAGTTCCATCGGCCATTCCCAAGCGTGCCGAACCTTCCACGCCATATCCAAGTCGCTAAGTGCCTGAAAAATGTCACGTTTGACCGCGTAATCCCGGCCTTCGCCTCAACCACGCCGAAAGGAAAAAGATCCCTGTCGAATGGCTAGAAAAGTTTCTTTTTTTTTACTATTCCTCTCTATATCTCGGATAATCACAGGACGTGTCCCGTATTATCCGAACTTTCTGTAATAACGAAAATGCAACACGTGCGCGCAACATATTGTCAGTGCCTTTTGATGTCAGCTTTGGCCAAAGGATGAATCTCATCACCCTTGGCTTATTTCGACCGGGAACGAATTAAAACCGCGGCCAACTGGGATAATATTGCGAATTCGAAATGGAGCATCCTTCTCAGACCACTGTTTTTATTTACCCCAAATGGCTGCGGCTTGCCATTTATTTGTATGTGAGTGTGTGTGTACATGTGCGTGCATGTGCGAATGGGTGTGTGTATGCGCGCGGATCGAGTCGGCCTTGACCTCGTGCGCGTGGCCTCTCCTGGGCTGACCTACTTCCGCATAGCCATCATCCCCCAGCCTTCCTTTACTTGCTCCCAAGCATTTTTCTTTTTATGTTACCCTCCTTCGCATCAGACCAGTGCATCAGCTTCGATTATTACCTTGGGAAAATTTCGAAACAATTACGTGAGCAACAACTTTGAACTGAATTCTGTTTGGCACTTTGTAGAATAAACTTTGGATACGAATTCCTGAATTGCACCTCATTTGAAACTACTTTCTTTTTTACGATTTATCATCGTTATTTACAATGTACTCATTGAAGATTGTCGAGAAAATACATTTTTAAGAAAATTATTTGATGGAAAACTATCGTAATTGTATTAGAAAAAAGTACAAGATGTATTATTATAATGTAGCCTATAATGCAATGTAGATATATAATGAAACCCATTCCTAGGTTTTCACTGTTTATTTAGATTTTATGTACACTTTTTTGATATAATATCTAACTTACTATTTCTATTTCTCAAATAGTCCCTCTCCTTTATTTTTCATATATAGTATTTTCAGAAATACTAATTGAAATCAATTAATTATAAATATCATACGTAGTTATTTGTTTTTCAACAAAGCTTCAAAGTAATTAATATAAAGTCACATTTAATATAAAACCATATTTACTTTCAAAATTCAAACCAAAAACAAAAGCGTGGATAACCTGTATTTTCTTTTATTTTTTTACAATTTTATTTTCGGAGGAGTGGAAACCTTCAAAATGGAACCGTACAATACGCACTAAAACCACTCCCCCCTCAAACAAGGACCCGGAGTTATCCATTGTCTTTCTTACCATGCTATTGATATTCATGCAAGTTGCTCCGCACTTCTGTCTCTATGCTGGATCATTGCATCTTTGCACTCTGTTCTTCGTGCTGTTCTTTCGTCTTTATTTTTTCTGCTGATGATGACATTCCAGTTCTCTTCGATTCTCAGTATGATGTTAACTAGTTCCATCGTCTCTCCCAGCTTTGTCTCAGCCTCGTGCTTGAGTGTCGCCCACATATGGCATCTAAAGATGGTGTGCTCTGGGTCGTCGTCCTCCTCGCAATACCAACACAACATGAAGTTAAGGTACTTCCCAAAACAACCGTGTCCGGACAGAGCCTGCGTTATATGGAAGGTTACTTCGCCATGCCTTCTTCCTACCCATTTGGCCACATTTGGTATCAGTCTTCTGGTCCATGCTCTTTTCGTTGATGCATGCCATCCTTCCTGCCATCTTAAGACTGTCTTTTCTCGTGCACTGTTCTTGGTAATTCCATTGTTTCTGCCCATGTGCAGCTCCGCCCTTTCTTTGACCAGGAGTTCGATAGGTGGAATTCCTGCAATTACCTGGACCGCGTCTTTTGAAATGGCACTGCACACTCGTATTGCCGCCTTTCTCTGTGCTCTCCCCAGTATTGTCCTGTACTTTTCCACATTCATGGCTTTCTCCCAGATTGGCGCAGCATACAGCACAGCAGCTTTCTTTTACTAGGTTTTGGTCCTCCCATGTTCGGCATCAACCTCCTTATTGCAGTAGCATGTATAACTTAGGAGATATTAATTGTATGGTTTGTTAATTTTTTCATCCTGAAGTAAAGTGGAATAGCTAAAAAAGTTTCCTTAGTAACTTGTTTTGAAGAACTTTTGTAGCTAATTTATTTGAGTTTGGTAAGAGATGGTATATATAAATCTATAATTAAATGTCGATGATAATGATGTCAACAATTTATTGAATATATTTTGTTAGCAATAAATAAGTATGCAATCAATTTTATTTAATAATATATAATTTATTGGCCAAGTGTATAAAACAAATAATAATTCTAAATAAATACAACTAACAGCTGTCCAAAATGCTATTGATCATTATTATTTCTATAAATAATAATAAAAAAGATTACAAGAGAGAATAAAAAAATAACAAAAAATTAGCTTCTGGGAAAGGGAAAGAATATAATTATTAGAACAATAGGACAATACATATGAGATACTTATATTTACGAAGGATTGATGGATTTCGATGGATACAAAGTACGGAATATTAGGTATCGGAAGTGGTAGGATCTTCTCTTTATTCTGGACTTGAATAGTAGTTCCTGTTGAGGTTTGGATCTAGCAGGATTCCTAGGCATTTCACGAAGGGCGACGTGTAAATGGGAACGAGAACGGAGGTGATCCTTGTAGAATACCTTGGAGCGAGACGACGGATCTGGAGAAGGAAGCGCGAATTTTGACTTGGAGGTACCGATTCTCAAAGAGATTCTTGACTAAATTGATGAGGTAGGAAGGGAGTCTGAGACTGCTAAGATAAAATAGGAGACCTCGGTGCCAGACAGAATCAAACGGCTTGGATATATCATATTTTTTTTGTTCCGAGAAGAGGAAAACCTTCCAAAGGGACCACGGTGGATTCGTGATACTATGGGATTTTTACCCACTAAAAACCTCTCCTCTTCTTCATCAGCATCCAGGTCCTATTAAATGTTATTACTCTGAAATGTTGATTGTCTTGCCTGTTAGTCCCGTTCAGTGTTGGCTTCCACTGCCATTTTCTTCATTAGCTCTCTCCATCACCGCTCTTAAGCATTTCGCTGACCAATTTGCATGGCGTTAGAACCGCCCCAAGATTTGCTTCAGCTACGTCCTTCTTTGCAGCCCACCTGCGGCAGCTAAATAACGTGTGCTCCGGGCTATCATTCTCTTCTTGCACAGCATCTCTGAAGATTGTTCTGTATGCACTGCATATTTTGATGGCACCTTTTCGTTGGACCGTTTCAAACATCTTCCTGTAGCTTTTTACCGTCATTGCTTCTTCCCATAAGGGGGCTACATACAGCATTATTGATTGTGCCACTACTCCTAGCAATCTTTTCTTACTCGGTTTCGGTCCTCCATTATTTAACATCAGCCTGCAAAAAGCCGTAGTTGTTTCTGTTGCGGGGAGTGCTACTGCCCTGATGTGTTGGGGTCGAAGGCTGCTGTCGATGTGTACCCCTAGATATTTAACGGATTTCTTTGGTGTTATGTCTATGCCCGATACTCTGAAGAGAATTGGGCTTACTTTCCTTCTTCCAGTAAGTAATGCCGCTTCTGTTTTCTCTGGTGCAATCGCTAATCCTCTTTCTGCCATCCACTCTTGGATATTGCATATTGCCAGGAAAAGGGAACTTTTCCATGAGCTCCTCTTCCGTTTTTGCCGTGGCTGCTATTGCCAGGTCATCCGCGTAACCGATGACTGTAACGCCTGCCGGTTGTTCTATCCTTAGCACTCCGTCGTACGCTAGGTTCCATAATTGGGGGCATAAGACAGAGCCCTGCGGTACTCCGCTGTTTATTGACATTTCTTCTTCGCCCTGGGCACTCGGGATCTTTATCGAGCGATTGCTGAGGTAACTTCTTATTATGTTGCATAAATATTTGGCAATTCCCATTTTTGTTGCTGCTTCGATGATGGTTTTCCACCGGACTGAGTTAAAGGCATTTTTAATGTCCAGTGTCAGCAGAACGCACAACCTTCTCTTGCTCCTGGTACCCTCTCTAGCATCTTTGGCTATGTCAACAGCTGCTTTAAAGGCATCGATGGTGGATCTGCCCTCTTGGAACCCGTACTGTCTTCCTGACAGACCCCCGCATCTAGTAATTTCCTCTTTCAGCCGTTTCGTCAGTAGCTGCTTATATAGCTTACCGGGTTTTTTAATCACTAATAGATTTGCAATTTTCCATCTCTCTGGAAATTTCCCCTCTTTAGCAGTGTTATTTATTGGATATATCAATTAACAGGCGCTCGAGTGACAGCCCTCGAGGTGAGAAGTTTGGAAATTTAAGGCAAGAATAGTTAGGGGGTGTATTAGGACTATAAGAAAGGATAGAAATTTTAAATCTTTCTTAAGGATACAAATTATATTCATTATGTTTGATATTTTTATTTGCAATAATCAGATAATTTGCAGAATTTAATCATTTTTAATATCATAATTGATTTTAAATATTATTTGTTAGTATGAAATATATTATTTTATCAAATATGTTTATAACATAATAGAGCATTTATAGTAATCCGACTTTTTCTTTTTCGTTCATAGATATAGCTATTTAACACATTACTGACGTAGAATCAGTAATATACAGATATATAAGGTTATTATAGTTTTATTTTATTATTTATAATAAATTAAGTATTTTTATTAATTTTATTTATTTTTTGTAATAATTATGTAACAATTACCTGTATGTTATGTTTTCTTTGAATAGTTTATTTAAATTTTAATAATAATGTTATTCCGTTCATATTTTAGATTGAATCCAAATTATTGATATTTTTATAAATATGTATATAATTAATATTTTCCCCTATTTCCAACATTTGTAAATTGAAACATAAATAAAAGTTTCTTGTTATTTTGTTTTTTTTCTTTTATTAAATTATTTAAGTTTATTAAAATATATATTAAATACACGTTACTGTATCAATAATAAAATTTTCTGATTGTTGTCCACTTAATCAACACATCTAAACTCTATTTAAAATGCTGTGGTAATTATGAAAAGCAAAATACAATCACATTATGATAATTAATAGTGTTGACATAAATATTTATAAGCAAGTATTATAATTGCAGTTTAACACTGTAATTAGAAGTGGTCTGATTTATTACATGTTGCAGTTGGAGCAATAACTTTACGCATATTTTTCTTATCGTTGCATTAAATATCAATATGTCTCATGAGGGAAAATAGAAAATATATTAATATAGTTTCCTGATAAAAACATATAAATCTTAATTTTCGGAATTAATTGTTAACTGAAAAAAGGCAAGAAAGTGACAATATAAATATTTTAGAATGTAAAATATTAAAAAAAACACTCTTATATAGTATTCTTACATCACTTTACAAAAAAATGTTTATTATTACACTATAAATGTGTCATTTTATGAAAAGATTTCAACATAATTCAATTTGCTTAATTGTCTCCCAATAGCATGTTTTATCGCTTAAAGTTTACTTTTAACATACTTTCTTCTATAACATTATTTAATTTCAATAATTCAGAATTTCACTGTAAAAGTGCAACGTTTTTGCTGTTTTTAGTAAAACTAATGAGTAAAATGGGTCACAGAAATTAAACCTGGATGCACATTTGTAAGCTATAACTATCGACCTGGCAAATCTATTTGAATGAATATGAATGATAGGGGATACATTTAATCCTACAGGGAAAGTGTTCCGAAGCACCACTGCCACAACGTGTCCTTGTATTGTATCCTAACCAAGATGGATATGGGTTTCTCGGACGTAATGATAAGCGAATAACTGAAGACGTATTCAGTTGAACATAGGTTCTGCAATAGGTTCATCTTCAGAGCGAATAGAAAACCTACATACAAAGTGCGAATCCTTCAATAGTAGTGCGTTTTCCTTTCAGAGATTACTGCATGCAATACCTGTATCCTGCAACGATATAAGGAGTTTACACACACAACGGACGCATGTCCCAATAAGACCACGTTATCCAAATACCAGGGTGCACATCAGACTTATGGATATAAATATTCGCTTTCTGTAAAGTGTATGGCTTGTGGCTCAGAGAACCGTATTGCATGGTTCTACAATTACCCCAAACTTCCCACTAAACCGATAAATGGCATACAATTATCAGAATCCAGCAACTAATTAAGAAGACGAGCAAGCTGCCTAAGTACCTTGCGACCAGCAGAATACATAACATACACTACCACAAAAACAAATTAATTTTACCAAAAAATAGAGACTCGTATCGAGTTACTGCAACGTCTGAAGACAATATACATTAACAATGTGTTTGAGAGTGTTTGAATGACCAAGAGCAGGAATCTCCTTTGAGTCCAATCCATGGGACTTCTTGGTCTTTCGTTATGAACGGAGGATAGCAACCATTCCATTCCAAATCCTGTCGAAATGAATATTCAGCCAAATAATTTTAGCATTATTTTACACATTCA
The DNA here is from genome assembly GCA_018845635.1 of Nicrophorus orbicollis. Classification (NCBI taxonomy): domain Eukaryota; kingdom Metazoa; phylum Arthropoda; class Insecta; order Coleoptera; family Silphidae; genus Nicrophorus; species Nicrophorus orbicollis. Next base: position 292,347 of record JAFMTC010000858.1, on the reverse strand, counting down.
TTTATTTACTTCATTTCAGAATATATATATATATTAAATTCTTTTGTTAATTCATTTTGTATTTGTTAATTTCACATTTTCTTATAATACATTCTTTGTTGTGTTTAATTTGTTACCATTTGTATAATTATTTCACTAGGTGAGAATACTTTCATCAATTCAGCCATTATAATAATATATATTTTTTATCGTAATAAATATTGCTTTTAATTATTGTAATAAACTATAAGTAATAGAACATAAAGAAAATAACATTTCTTTTAAGTTACTAACAGATTCCATTGCAATTTGCCAAAGGGCAAGAAAGTTTCATTTTACATAAAACTGAAAATTATTACGTTTTTAAGTTAAAATTTTCGTTGCAAAGTAGAAATCTAATACTGCAATCATTAAATTTATATGACAAACGTATATTACAAAGAATTCATGTAAGCAAGATTAACAGGTAACCTTTTCCGCGCTGGAATTTTCCAACAAAATTTCCATAATATTGTGTGCACGATGAAATAAGATTCTAATTTGTATACGGTGCATCTAGAATTGTATCCAGCCACATGGGATGGGTTATACGTGAGATCGAAGAAGAAACTTGGCGAACTTGCGTAGGTTTAACTGCCACCGCCCACGATACCATCCATTCTCTATCCTACACCCCGGATCTGATTCACCGTGTTGGCAAATCCGAACTCGAGCAATATATATGATACGTAAAAATCTGCCCACGTTCGTACACTTAAGACCTACAGATTATTATTTTTCGTGGATGCGCCGGGTTACAGATACATATATTTTTTCAATATCGCCTTTGTGTTGTTATTAAGACGTCATTCCCGGTTTACGTAACTTCTTGTGACGGCGGTTATGACGTCATCGAGGTTTCTCAACCAATTCTGTTTTCGACTAATAAAAATAAAGAGCTCATCACTGCGCGAGGATTGCGCTCTACATGGAGAACGTATGAAATATTGAATTAGTGTCGAGTTTATGGAATATGACGGAAACTCAATAAAGTCCGTGCCGACGGAATGCTAATGCTTGACGATAAGAAGAAAAGGCGTCGCCAAATTCGGGACTTTGGATTATGTGTGTGTGTATGTGAAAGAATGAAAGAGGGAATAAGAGTGAGGCGGGATGGGAAAGAGAGGGCGGAATAATTCCATTTTAACTTCCGACAGACGACGATGATGCGATGATATTTATTTTGGGACATGTGTGACGCAGCGACGTACGTGAAGAATGTAAAAGTAAATAAATAAATATATCCGTCCTGGAAAGGTGGAAAGCGTAAGAGACGGAGATACTGAAAAAAAAGTATATAGAAGGAGAGGACTTTCTCGTCCTCGTCCTTTTTGGAATTGAATCAGCCGATCTCTGGTCCCTCAAAGAGCACCCACAACCACCTTTTCCATTATTGACTAAATCTGTCTCAAAGCTCACTCATGGGAGAGATGAGAACGGACAAATTACTCCTTATTCCATTGCACGTACAATAATTTCATTTATATTAATAACTAATTTTGGTCACATCTATCTTTCTTAAATTTCGCATAGTGTTGACATATCTTAAGAGAATCGAAAAGTTCAATATCATTTTTCTATGACGTACACTTGCTAGCGTTGGCGACCGTAAAAATATTATTTTAAGAGCATTGATGCCCCACGCAAAAGCAAACAATTATACTTTATCTGGACTCAATGAAAATCTCATATTATATTCAGCATAGCTACCCACTTGAACTAATCAAAGTCTCGTCAGCATGTTAGTGACAAGATGATAAATTTAAGTTATTTTCTATTATATTTTATGGCTCACATTACAAAAAAATGAATTGATTAAAATACGTATTTAATATAAATATAAGGAACGTGTTTCATTATATTTAGTTTGCTATGATCCATTTATTTTTATTAGTTTTTGAAATGTGTCGGAACTTTTTTAGATACTGTACACTTTAATAAATACTTCACAAAACGATAATTTAACTGTTCAAATAAAATTTCATGTTAAATTATAGTTTTACAAAATTCTAATTAAATAAAAATAGATTTTTAAAATACTATAAACTATTTGATTATTTATTTGAGTAAAGATATTCCTTTTAAAATTGAATATTTTTTTGATATAATAATAAAGAGTTGTGATTGAGCGAAGTGTGGATAATACATATTATATATTATTATATTGGGTTTTACCAAATGTACCTTGTTTATGTTAAATTGTTTTGTTCCAAGGATGGAATTCTTCTTTAAGTGTTGATTTGGACTGTGCATTTTTAATGGTAATGGCCTTACTTCTGAACTTTGCATCCTTATCAGTCACACAGCAGTATGTTATTCAGTAAAAAATCCTACAGGAATAGTTATAACTTTTCTATGTAGGTGCATATGCGAAATGAATATCGAATTGTAAGGTACAGGTACAGGTACAGTTATAATTATAAATATAATTATAATAGATGGATACAACACAATTGCTGCAGTATCATTAACTATGCAGTAAATTTGATTAAGTTTGTAGCCAAGATTAATTAATGAATATAAATGGTGGATTCCAGTAACAATAAGGTTACAGGTGCAAAAAACAAGCTTTCTTTTTCTTTCTTTCTTTTAAATTAAATGTTTACTATTTTTATTAGAATTGTTCTAAAAGTTAAATGAAGAGAAGGAAAAGCGAAATCTAGAAATTTCCAGAAAATCATCCCAATATGTTGGCAATAAACCAACTTAATAATAGTGTAATCCCCCATATACCAAAGAGGTATGACACCCTGAATCTCTCATTTTATTTAGTATATTTTACATTTTTTGATGTGTGTCTGGTTGCCACGACATTAACAATCAATCTGTTCGAAGATTTAGTAAATCAACCATCATTCAGGACCGTTGTCCACTAACAACTAGTCCTTGATGAGTTTTAGGATCATAAGACCCATTTGATCGGGGATTGGTGTGACCAGAAATTAAACCTGTTTTTCCCCGGAGTCGCCGTCACCATTATAAAATAGAACAAAACTTCTTAATAATTAATGTTGATAAAATTGTTCTTCCTTTTCAGTATTACTTTTGTTATAAGTTTTTTTTTGTCTTTTTGCAACGTTATTTGCAATCTATCCAAATCGGACTTTCAACAAATCACCACGTCGTTGCAGACACTTGTTCGGAATCGTTGCCCATTGACAACTAATTCATTTTGTTGGCTGCAAATATTTGGAAGTACCAGGGTTTGAACCCGGGATCCCAAATTTTTGCGGACGACGATTCAAGCCATTCGGCTATGAGTCGCCTTGTTATAAGTAAATACCAGTTTTTAAAATGTTTAGGTAGAACTTAATATTTACCTGATTCATTTAATAAAATATAATTTGTATTAGAACTTAGTAGGAAAACATAAAACTACATTAACCTAAAAACCTAAAAAATTGGACAAATAAAATTTTATAAACTAAATTCACATAATAGCATAATATATTATTTGTATTTCCTACATTTTTGTCTATAATTATAAATTTAATTTATTTATTTAAATGATTGTTATAGGCGGAAAGACCTACTTTATTGCAAAATACATTGTATTATATTAATTATTGTAATAAAATATATTTGTTTAATATGTTTTAAAATTTAGTCTGAAAAAAATATATTACTTTTTTAAAATATAATAAATTGTAATATGTGAACTTCATTTGAAAACCTTTCATTTCCTACTTTTCAACAACCCACACGTTTCCACATTGCGCATAGAATTTACTACAAAGTACCCACGTTGGTTTGGAATATGCACAAAAGCAGAATCGACGCAAATAACACGTTCATTAGATGTTAATTCATGAATGAATTAATACTTCGTTAAACATGTTCGCACATGTTGAACTTTCTTTTTGATGCAAAAGTAAAAAAAAATATCAATTATAACAAAGGTGTTCCTATCCAACTGATGAACATTAAGAGTGTTAAACAACTTAAGTTAATATTTTGTTTATTATATTTTAGAATTACCATTACTAGTATCACATTGTCGAAAGTATTTGAAAAACTTTTTATCGAGATTCTACAACATATAATTTTCGATTGAGGGCTTATACCGTTTCACGAGTTTAGATTTCGTTGAGAATACGGCACTATAGAAAATGTTATTCAATTAACTAATATTATCAGGATCTGTTTTTTTTGAGGAGTGGAAACCTTCAAAAGGGACATCGGCTGGAGCAGACACCGTGGTACTGTGCGATTTCTATGCACTAAAACCACTCCCCACTCAAACAAGTATGCAGGACCCGGAGTTATCCATTGTCTTTCTGACCATGCTGTTTGTATTCATGCAAGTTGCTCCGCACTTCCGTCTCTTTGCTAGTCATCTGTTATCTAGCTAGTCATCTCTGTTCTTCGAGCTGAGCCTTTTTTCAGCTTGCTCCATTCTGCTCATAATATCTGTGATATACCCAGTTATGATGTTCCAGCTGTCTTCGCTTCTAAGTATGTTGTTGACCAGATTCTCTGGTTCCAGCGTCTCTCCCAGCTTTGCCTCTGCCTCGTGCTTCAGTCCCGCCCACCTGTGCCATATAAAGATGGTGTGCTGTGGGTCGTCATCCTCCTCGCAATACCAACACTTTGGGGCGCTCTGCTTCGTTATAAAGTTATAACCTCTGCAGGGACATCATAAGGCCCAGGGGCTTTTCCTGCTTTTATTCGGTCCCCGGCTTCTGCAAGTTCACCATCTGTGAAAGCTGACCATTCGCTTTCGTCTCCTGTCACTTCTCGAGGTGCTACCATCAGCCGTCATTCCTGCGTTTGGATTTCTGGGTTTGAGCTTCCCCCATATGTCTTCGTTGGCATCTTCGCAGAGTTTCTTCCAGCAGCACTTTTGGCTTCTTTTTATAGAAGCCTTTAACTTGTTTCTTGTATCTCTCATGTCATTCTTTTCATTTTCACAATCTTCGCCTCGGGTTCTGCGTCTTTGTCGTTGGTATTGCCTTCTAGCCGTGTGGCAAGTTCTCCTCAGCTCGTCTGTCCACCAGTATGCTTGTATATATATAATATTATCAGGATCTAGAAAGTAAAATATGCTGTTCATCCCTATTCGTTGATGTATCACATGCTTTTGATAAAGTATTACTTACAGGTTTCCTTTACAAGCTAAATCTTCGGTATAATTTCTATATCTTAACATCTTATCTAAACGACAGAATGTTTTATTAAATTAAAGGATGCACTAATCAATTTGGTTCTCATAAAATCAGGCGTTCCACATGTGACTTCACTGGGTCCAATTCTATGCAGCGGATATTCCAACAATACATTTTCATGTCACTAGGTTAAAGACTCAGCATCTTTAAGCAAAGCTTAGCCTGCTTTAATATGGTTTACGAATTGGCAAATTGGATTAGATATATTATCAGTACATGTTACATTCACTTTAAAACTTGAGTCATTCTCTGCAGTTAGACTCAATAATAAAGTAGTTCCATCATCCATATTCGAGGATAGATTTAATAAATAAAGTTGACTAGAAATTACTACATTTATATTGATTTCTGTTGACAAATTCAGAATAAAAACCGTTTTGAACATACTAATAATCTGATTGTGGTGATCAAGTATTGTCAGTCAATCTTCCAGTCAACGGTGAAAGAATAATAAGTTCGATGCATTACAGGCCCTTGGATCTCCAATGTAAATTTAATTAAATGCTATGGATTGTTATTTGATTTGTGTACTTTATTTTCTTCATTTATTCTCTGGCTGCTGATCATTCTTATGCGGTTTAAAGTCGATTAGAACCATAAGAAACCAAAACAACAATGGACAAAATGCGATATTAAATGGCGAGGATAAGAGTCGAAAGACTTACAAGATAGCTTATCCGAAGAAAGCAATTAAAAGTAAAATGTTTTTATTTTATTTTAAAAGAGTGAAGCGTACGTAGGTTTTTTTCTATACTCGTATACATACAGATAGAAGAAAAAGGCAAAGTCAATTTGTTTGGAAAGGCAAAGGAATTGATTTATGACGAGTCGTAAAATGTATGCGACTTCTATAAATAAGAATATAAAAATGTTAGCCGAAATGCTGTGCTGTGTTTTTACGTATTTTATGTAGTAAGTAAGTGCGTTTATACCATTTAGTGGGACATAAAAGTGAATGTAATGGAAGTTATCCGAACATCAACGAAATACATTTGCGGAACCAAATAAATACATAACAGCCGTCTAAATATTCGAACGTAATCAAATTCTACAAGATGCAATGTACTCAACGAAATAAATAGCGACAAGTAAAATACATACTATTACTCTTTTTGTTAAAATAATTATACTTTTTGTAATTTTATCACAAATATTTAGAAATGATGGCCTTCTCAATAAATTCAAGAACCTAAAACAGAATTGATGTTACTTAAACACTTTGTAAATAGGAAGACCGTTTCGAACTGTTTTCTTCACCGTGGAGTGATTGTGAATTCGTTTCTCCTGTACATATTTTAAAAGAAACGATGAATGTAGGTGTGCGAATAAACAAATTTCCTTTAAGTACATACTATTAGGGAAAGGATGAATTTACGTGTGTAGTCGGAGAGATTAATATAAAGAGAGAAATTGCTGTAGTGAAATATTGTCATATTAAGTTGATATTAGGCAGATATTTTCCATTTTGTTTAATTGTCGGACAGGAGTCTTGGTCTTGGTATACACTGATTTCAGTTCATTAACTGAAATTCTTCATTGTTTGAACTATTAATGTAGCTTGACTAAATTTTTGCAAATATTCAGATTCTACTACTGAATTCTCAACCGATGTGAATATTGCTGTATCATCAGCGTATGTTGGAGTCATTTTATTATTAGTTAGGAATATCTAGCGTATATAGGGGATGAATAAACGATCCTACAAAACTTTTAAACTATATATAATTAAATTTTATGATATTTATAATACCAAAAGTATAAAGATTTACCAAATTTAGAAAATGCATTGCAAAAATTGCCCCATAATTATCAAATTCTTGGTCAATTGAAGTTAATAATTTATATTATTCTTCAAGCTATATAATTTTTCATTTTTAACACATGCAGACACCTGAAGTGTTTCAGATATTTCAGTCATCTAAATCAATAAGTCATATGTTACTATTAATTTCTTCATACTCTACGTCTACTTTATTTGTCTATATGCCCTTTGGTCAATAGCCTTTTGAAGCGGTGGTAATAAATAAGTTTCCTTTTTTTATCTTTTTGGTATACGGATGTCCAATCTTAGGGGTGCAGAATTGTTTGCATTGCATTAACCATCTAGAATCTATAAATCGTGGTAAATTTCCTCAACACAACATTATCGAATGGACTACAATTACAGCACATTGTATGCAACAACAATAAATCATCCTAATACAAAATATTTTTGTGTGTGCCTTTTTGCAACGATATTTACATTCTGTCAATTCGGACATTCACAAATCACCCATCATTGCAGACCTATTTTAGAACCGTTGTCCATTGATAACTAGTCCCATGCGGCTATGAGTCGTCTTTAAATTAACAATATTTCTTGTGTATCATTCAGAACACCAACCAAACAGAATATTTGGAAATGGTACACTATTATAAAATATGTATTATGCAAGACTATGTAGTTGGAACAATTTAGAACCACGAGATTCCCAAACCATACAAATTATCTGCAGATCAATCAATTAGATAAAGACACAATATATATTATTATAATAATTTCATATTATAAATCTTTTTCAGTGCAGAAAAACTGCCGTCAATAGCGCATGAACTTACAATGTAGTAACTAAATGTACAAGAAGAAGATAAAAAAATCCTCTGGGAATGGGAAGCGATTTAATTATAAGGATATTAAATACTGGAATAAGGTTAGTCTCAGATACTTATATTTAGTTGATGAACCTCGAGGGATACAAAATTTGGAGAGAGGATTAATTGGAATCTTTTGAGATGAATTTAAAAGAAAGGGAGAGGTATCTATTGAGGAGTGGAATAATTTTAGTTTTGGAATAGAGGAGGTAATATCTTTTATTTTAGTCTGTTTGTGACTTTATTTATACATATTGTTAAATAAAATTAATTGTTTGATATTAGTTCTAATTGAAAAAAAAAGGAATATATTATTTTTGCTACGTTTTATAACGAAGCGTTAAATTTTGTAAATTTAGTTCCACAAACGTACTTTACGTGTTATACAAGTAACGCATATATGTATTTTATATAAAATATGCACATTTTAGGATAAATGTAATAGGTAATGGTCTAAAATATCTGTAGCTAAATATCATGTGCAATGTTGATGCTTCCAAGGACATTCACTATGCTAATCTCATTAAAGGGAAGGCAAGCGCGACCGCCGTAAAAGAAAACTTTTAACAGATGATTTGTGCCCGGTTGCATCTGGAAGCGGTGGTGGAAGCGTCGGAGGCGGCTGCGGCCGCGGATGAAAAGCAACAACCCGGTACCATTAAAACTTTTACGATCGCCACTTCGCTTAAGAAAACTCGTTCGCTAAATAATTAATCGCGGCAGCGAAATACAATAAAGGGACGGAACACTATATAAATCTATCTCCATTGTGTAGCAAGCAGCCATACACATGACCTTTCAATAGGGCCGCAAAACCTAATAAACTACATAATCTTATTAATATTTATGGACACATTAACGTAGAGAATGGCGCCTTCGTTATTGTAAAGATGAGTTTCTCGTTTTATTATTTCATCGCGCATTTCATCTTAATAGATCATTTCGTTTCAATAATATTACTGTTCTTTTAACCAACATATCTGTTAAACAGAAATATCTATTTTTATTAGTTCAATGTAGAGTACTTGTTTTTATAATAAAGTTAAAGTTATGCTCATATTAATATCGGATTTTAAATTACGATAAGATAATTTGGATTAAAAAAGTAAAATCTAAAAGTTATATTTTTAATATAAGGCTAACATGAACTTGCTCCTAATAAAGATAATAAATTTTCGATTTTAAATAAAGTAAGGAAAAAATACCTTTAGGTATTGAATTTATTTCTTGTAAATATATAGATTTTATTTTGAAGCAAATCATACGTTTTTAAATATAATTAAATTATTTATACATTCTTTTTTTACGCGGAAAGACTAATGGTCGATAGATTTATGACAAATTTACTTTATTATGTATTGCAGCTTTAATAAAAACGCCTGATATATACTTTATATGAGGCGTAATTTATAATGAAGTAAATAATATACGTTTCTAGAGTCTATATGTATTTTTTAGTCTAAATAGAAGCCCTTACAGTCTCAGTCCTGGTTGCCGTTTTTTTTTAATATATTATTTTATATGAATATATCTAAATTTTGTTTAACAACTTTAACTTTACATTCGAAAAGAGCGATATCGATATCCATTTGGCCAGATTTTTAATTATTTTTTTAGAATTATTATTAATTTTCTTGAGAAAATGTTTTATTAATACAGAAAAACTAAGCTTTACAAATTTAATAAATTATGTACATATTATAATATAATATGGAGCGAAAAGACTGTAGTCAATTGCTCTTTATAAGTTATAGCAGTTGTTTTTTAGATTTGTTTGGTCACTATTGTAGTATAAAAATCATTTGTTTTTGTCTATTTGTGACTGTTGCAATATATATCACATAAAAGGGCTATCGATCTAAGTCTGGGCCAATATACAAAAAAACCAGTAACAATTTCAAATTATTATGTAGTTAAAGACTGGTATATTATTAATACAAACCAGATTTATGACATCAGTAAGTTAGTCTTAAAGTCAGATATATATGTAACTTTAGTATTATTTGATGTATTTAAGTATGTAATCCGTATACAGTGTTTGCGTAAACCTCCAAAGTAATTAATCCGTATTTAATAAACGTGTGAGCATATTTTGCAACGCTTGAATTATATCGAAAATTGATGCAGCATCCTTAATCTATATTAAGTTTAATTAAACTGTTGCCGGGTGACGAATTTAGCGAAGGGGTTGCTAGTCACCCGCTGTGTTTTCAACGCCGCCAAAACCGGGCGGGAGAGCGAGAGAGAGAGAGACAAAAAAACATGCCACCACCAAAATGAAACAAAAGCCCGAACACCGGAAACAGGCTCTCCTTGCCCTACATCCGCCTCTTCTGTTGCTGCCGCCGCCGCCCCCGGATCTTGGCACTGGTATTGCGTCACACACGAACCGAAACTGCCAAAATCAATTCGCGCTTCTCAACGCGCCTAAAAATCGCATCGAAATATACTTATTATTTATATCATCTTATTTATGGTCCTGTTTTACTTTCGACGACCTACCCAACAAGATTGATGACCATTGTGCCCTATCTATAAGCAGTTGTTTGCGAGAAACAGAAATCCATGTCAGTGAAATATTTCATTTAGCAATACTAATGGATGACTCAATTCCCATTTAATCACTCCAATTGCAGTAATAGGCGAAACAGTGATGAGTCGTCGTGTTTCGCAGAGGGACAAACGCACACACACATTCGTATAACGAATTATTTTTTTGTTTCATTAATGTTTAAATGGCGTTCCGCGTAATCATCGTATGTTTAGCGAACTGCATAGACCGTCGCATGTGTCCAGGTATTAATTAGGTTGTCCCTAATAATAATGTAACGAAGGTGCAACATGTGTGCGAGTGCCGGTGTTATGTATGGCCGGTAATAAAACGGCGAACATTAAACATGACCGCAGCGGACGTACTTTAAAATCATCGCAAACACCGTGGCCGAATCGATTGCGAATCACGCGAAGTCCATTAAACTAATTATCTGTGTTTGTGTGCATGCTGTATGTAGTATACCCACGTGTATTCGTAATACCAACACAAGAATGGATATGGAGGGTCCTCGCTGTGTGCTTTTGACATTTCACAAACATCCAGTCCCCTTTTGTTTCCAATTTATTTAGTGTGCACAGAGTACGCTCGATTTACGAAGTAGATACACAGTCGAACGTACACTGTAGACTATCATCTATGAGACTCGACCGAATATTGGGCTACATTGAACAAATTAAAGGGACGCTAATGACAGATGACTCGCGTCAAAGCGGGTACATGAATTATCATTGGAGCAATAACTTTTAAAAATAACGAGAATAATTTACAAATTGAAACAAATCTTAATCTTAGTTAAGAGATAATAAGACTGTTAATTATATTTATTATTTTTTAATAATTTATTATAATAGCCAGCAAATATACAAAACAAACAAAAATGCATAAATCTAAATAAAAATACAGAATTCTAAATAAATCAAAATGTAATCACAGTAATGGCAGGCCAAAAGGCTACAGATCTTTGTTTTTTTTTTCATTATGGGATATACTGTTTCTAAAAAAATCAATGAATACAAGTCAGAGTTGACAAAAGAATTAAGTACGAATCCATAACCTCTCTGCTTAAATCATCTATAGCGGAGCGAAATGGATTCGTATATTTTAATTGAACAACAGATAGCAGCATGATCCCCTACACCATGAATATTATGGTACTTAATTAAACAAAACTAAACTAATAAACAAAGAAAATAAAAAATAATACTGAAATAAATTGAAATAGAAAGATGAAACCTGCCTCTAGAAAAGGAAAATAAGATAATTATAGGGTACCGGTATAGGGTACATGCTGAATATTTAGAGGCGACAACAAGGGTTATTGCTATATCGAGAGGTGCAAAATTTAGAGAGAGAGGATTAATTTGAATCTTTTGAAATAAATTTAAAAGAAAAGGAGAGGTAGCTATCGAGGATTGGAATATTTGATTTGGGAGTAGAGCAACCCACTCCATATCTCATCGAATGTCCTATTCAATGAGATGTGGAGCGGGTTACTTGGATGGTGGATCCTGTTGAGGACACAAAGAGAAGAACATTCGAATACTGAGAGATTTTTCAAAAAAAAATGTTCCGGCATTAGAAAAAAGGGGAAAATCATATTGTGGTTTGATGTCTTCCATTGGACTACGGAATGTTAGGCATATGAAGTGACAGTATAGTCTTTTTTGAGTTCTTTTCAATGGGAATTAAGGACTTCTGGCTAAGGATTCCTAGGTATTTCACGGAGTGCGACGGGTGAATGGGAAGGTTACCAAAAGTAATATGGGAAGAGAATGATGTAATGTGGTGATAAGGAAATAGAAGTTTTATTTTGGAAAGATTTATTATTAGACGCCACTTGTTGTACTGGAAATTATAATATAATTTCTTGATACTAGAATAGTATTAACTAATGTTATTGAAATTGTATCAATTTATTATAAGCAATCTATCTACAACAAATAAAAATAGATAACAAGCTCCATTTTTTACATAAATGAAAATGAAAGGAAAAACGTGTAAATTTTGAAGGCTGACCCATCGATCAAACTCTACTGATATCTTAAAATGACATCACTAAAGCGATTGGGAAGGTCGTGTAGTTTGAATCGTTTGAGTCTACGGTGGGAATCTGTATTTGTTAGTTGGGAAGTTGGTTTGGATGGTCGTCCTGCCAATGTTGGTATTTAGTGCGGAATTTGGGTATCCATTATAAATCTGATCTTCGTATATTGGTGTATATATTCTTTTGTAGAAAACCAATGAGCATTGGTGATTTATCTAAGACTTTTTGACTGAAACCTCTGTATAATATCAATATCTGTACTTTGCAGGCAGATCCCCAAAGTTGGATTCCATAAGTACAAATCGGTTTTATAATCGCTTTGCATATGAGCAATTTATTGTCATTGCCCATCAAGCAATACAACCTTTTCACTGTCAAGCCCAGCTGTTTCCTCTTTGTTGTTATATGTTTTTTTTTTCATGTGAAACCTGTATCCAGATGTATGCCAAGGTATTTAGCATCATCTGTTTGTGGTAGGCCACAACCATTCAGTATCACAGGAGGGCAAGTTTGTCGACGCGTTGTAAACGTACGAGCAGTACCTCTTCTCCTTGAGACTTCTGCCAATAACATCAACTATATGATGCATCTGTTCCACGTTACCACACCATTCGAGAAATCCGAATTGGTGTTCTGGTATGAGTCCACTGTCCAGCAGCCGAGGACGTAACCTTCGGAGCAGGAGTCTTTCGAACAGCTTAGACAGGACAGGTAGCAGACTAATAGGTCTATAGAAAATCGCCACATCAGTTGGTTCTCCAGGCTTGGCGAGTTATTGAAATAAGATAAATATAATTTAAAATGTATTTTACATGAATTGCAGGTTACATGTAAAGTAATCTATATGATTGTAAAGCCAACAAATTTGCTTAATGTTCTACTTGTTTTTAATTTAATTAAAAAAAAGTTTATCAAACTATGATTAGATTGTTATAAAATAACAATTTATCCAAATATATTTTTTGATATACAGCTTGATGAATTCTACTCCGTATATTCAACAAAATATAAGTTAAAAGCAAGTCTAAATTCTTGTTAACACGAATCTCGGTATTAGTACCATTAGATTAATAAAAAGCATAAAGTAGAGAAAATGTATAATAATACTAAAAAAAATATATGAATGTAATAAAATTGTCACGCGATTAGATGACTGTGATAAAATAATAATAACATAATTAAGTTTATGTCAATACTTTTTTATATATGACTATAAATTAAATACAACATTAATATTTACTTAATATACCCGACATTTTTAATATAACATATGTGATAAAATAAATACTACATTCTACTTTTTATGTATACTTGACTAGTATAATATAAACAGTAGTCGTCAATAAAATGATATGTTCCAATAACTAGATATAAAGTAGGTGGTTAAAACGTAGTATATTACAACTGTCAATCTCTTTTATTTCTGTTTTTGTAAATATATTGATATTATATATATTCAGTTAAGTGAATAAAATGGAACAATAAGTAAAGTGTACATTATTAATTGAGACAATGCTCAAGTATTCCACTTGTTCGTCCATATACTTCCTGTGCACTATTTCCCATTTAAAATTCAGTTCGTTGTCCACTATCCATTACCAGTATCTCACACCTGTTACACATTGATATAAATCTTTTATATATGTAAAGGTTTTAATCTAGAATTTTAACTACCATACTTTTTTAATGCATTTACAATTTATATTGGTTTATATTTATATTTTTTATATGTGTTCATATTTATTTCTATTGTATTGTGTTTATTTTTTTTTTCTAGTTATTGTTACCATAAATGTTATTACTATTATTTACTTGCAAATTTTTAACTAAATAACAAAAACTGTTAATTGAAAATCAGAACATATTCATGCAATAAAAATATTATTTTTTGTAAGAATATTCATTACATATCTTTAGCAAAACATTTTGTTACGAGTTTTGCTAAGCCATGAAAGTTAGATAAGAAATGAATATTAAACTTAATAAAGGTAGAATAAAAATAAACATCGGACTTCATTATTGATAAGATAAATGATGCTGTATTATAAATTATATAATCATGTAAATATAATAGTAAAAATTATCTTAAGTAAATAACAACAGGTATGTTGTTGATTTACAAACTGTCTCATAAATCTTTTTAAATATTGTGTTATTATAATAGAGAACTCTTTTTGTATTTTTCCGAAACTGAAAGTTCCAATTCAGAAAGTTCAAAGAACTCTATTATAATATATGCGTTTGTATAAGTCTAGTGCAAAAAGATTTCCAATAATACTTGTATATGCATGCAAAGCGAATCCTGGAGGGAACGCATGAATAAAATAATCATTTCGTCTATTTATCTGAACTTATGTTTTATTCACTATCGAAATCTTTAGCACAACGAAAAAGACGTTTCATTTTTAAAGTAGCTTTTTTTGTACCCAGAATAATTTTAGCATCGGAAAGTAATTTAAACAATATAACATATATTATTGTTAAGAAATATTTTCTAATATGAAAAATATATAATTAACTTGTTTGAGATATATTAGTTAAGATAGTACATCATAAATATTATTTGCAGGTAGGACTAAGTTGTGCAATGTTTAGTTCATTGTGTCGTTTATTTGAAGTCTTATCTAACTTTTTGGTCTAAAACGAAGCCTTTAAATACATATATTACTTGATATTCGTTTGTTTTATGAAAGAAATAAAATTATGTACTATTATTATGTAAAAGTAAAACTAATAGTTTAATTAATATAATTTTGAAAAAATAAATATAGTAAAAGTAAATTTAATACATATTATATTTCTATTTGTAGTTAATTATTGGATCAATAAAGTAAAACATTGGCAAATAAGTTGAGTAAATTTTAGTAAACTCTTGATTAAATTAGGGCAACTAAATTAAAAAGTGGATGCGCCGGGTCTTCGATACAATACATTTCTATGTAAACGCAATATAATGAAGGTTTACCGTGATTTGAATATTGAGGGGGGGGGAATATTGATTGGCCGCATATTAAAGTCTCGGCGAGTTGGGGTCAGCGAAGAGAGTAGTTTCATATGTAGAAAGAGAGAAAATAAAAACGGTCAGTTTTTC
Organism: Nicrophorus orbicollis; assembly: GCA_018845635.1. NCBI lineage: Eukaryota > Metazoa > Arthropoda > Insecta > Coleoptera > Silphidae > Nicrophorus > Nicrophorus orbicollis. The sequence continues at coordinate 276,844 of JAFMTC010000858.1, read as the reverse complement.
GTAATTCCAGGATCCTTTATCTGGGACTTCCTTTTGTGCGGCGAGAAGATCGAGTTCAGGAAAGGCCAAGATCTCGTCATCCTCGGAATAGAGAAGAGGCGAGCATAGAATGGCGGTCAAGTGCGGCGCCGCCTCCTTCGACCCCAACCAACATCAACTGTATATTATGAAATACTGAATGCGAAGAAGATTCTCGACTGAATAATTAAAGAAAAAGATGTTATTCTGGTGTTGTTCGTTGGCAGACGCCGGTTTTTATTCGCTGCACGTTTTGGCACATCAAACGAACCTCACACCTTTCCGAATTCCTAATCACGGCAACATAATCTATTTGAAATTTACCGCTTTCGCAAACATTGAAATATTAAATGAATTTAATACCTAGACTCGATTACACGACGGAACTGGAAACGCCCGTATGTATACAAATGATCCGTTAATTACGGAGCGGAGTTAGATTATCTGGAAACTCGACGATGAAAGCGGCGACATTACATTTTATGAAACAGCTGAAACGTTTCGTTTCCTCGAAGCGGCCGATGCGAAATTCGCGTTCGTGAAAACGATAATTCAACGATGTACTTACTTTCATAAATACTTTTATTAATTTCGCTGCCTGTCTGCTTTTACAACTAATACGTTTTTTTCTTTTGTTGTTGTTTTTTTTGTATGTATACGGTTTTCCTTCGACGCACTTATTAATAGTACGGCGACACGTAACGAGGATAAATAAATGCCGTAATCTAGATCATCACTTTTCAGGTGTCATCAATTTCAGCCGGAAATAAGCCGCTATAAATATTGAGAACAATAACAACTGGAGGACCGAAATAGAAAAAAGTTCCAACGAACGGAAAAATACACCTGATTAATTATTTACACGTCTACTCCATTTATTTTTATGTTATATACTTCTCATTAATCGAGTCTACTTTGCCCTTGCGCTTAAACCGACAGGTGTTCACTGTATTGACTCCAATTAGTTTCCAATATAACATAATTGCGATAGGTTACAAGTTAAGAATATTTATTTGTTTAATTAATAACGATTGTATTTATGACCAAAAGACTTGATAACACTTTATTTTTTTTTTAGATTTTTACATGACAACTTTTTTTTATTGAAGAGGAAACTGTTGGATTCTTTCCATCCAAAACCTCTTCATGACTATTATTGTTACAAAAAATGCGGCAAATTATGGTTCCTTTTTGACGGGATTGCTATTATGCTCCTCTTCGAAGTGCATTTGGTTCTTATTCAAAAAGTGTACACTCTAAATGAAAATCAAGTAATTTGAAAATATTTTTTTACATTTTTAAAACGAACTTGAAGTTACTGAATGTTCTAAAGAATGAAATAAATGATCTCACTAGTCATACCTTAATTACTGTATTCTTCTGATCCAGTTTCATACACTCTAATTGAAGACGTAAACTTTATTCTATAATATAATAATTCTTTGTTTTATTTTCTTTACTTAATTTTATGCGACACGATTTTCTTGTGAACATTTGAACAGAACACTGCAAAAATAAAAAAATAAACTCTGAAAAACCAAGGTACGGCTTTCATGCATAGTTAAAATCAACCGTACCAACATAAGGAGTATACATGAGTGACGGTTGACATATCCTACACGAATGAAGTCGAACAACTGTAACAAAACCATTCAAGCTCATCAAGAGCCATTGGCGCGACTTGTAACAGTGTAATAATAATAAAAAAGCTAATTTCTAAGTTGTTATAAGGGCTAACTCGATTAGACTGGAACTATGCTAACTGCTTACCTCAAGATAACGATGAACTAAACGTTTTCCTCGTCAATCATAAAGTAGATGCAATGGTCCGAGATTTATAGTCGTTGAAGATCCAGACTAACATCGCATATAGTAGACAGCTATTGAAAACGATGAACAGCTACATATTGGAGACTGTATCAATAGGAGAAGCAAAATACAGACTGATATGAGGAAAGTCGCGGACATACTAAACTTCAACGAAAGCAAGTGTATCTCAACGAACTATTTAGAAATACTCCTTTTTCGACAACAGAACTAACTGGCATTATTTTAAAATTATTATGGTGTCTAAAAAAAAAACTCAACAGAATCATCAATAATCAACAGCATCATTTAATAATCAACATGGGCATCAATACCTGCAATAGTTCAGAAATTGGATACGTTTTTATGTCCAATAACAATCAAGAATCTCGGCAATCACGAGAATATTACATTCCTACGCCTACGGTAGAATAGCAAGCTTTCGGTGGACAGAATAAATTTCAACACGGAAACTAAACACCTCAGAGACATGCTCAGCAATTTCAGAAATTAGAAAATTAAATTTAACCGGAATGCCAATAACGGAATATTCCATAAGAAAGACCACGAAGTACATGAGGCATTTCGTAAACCCAAAATTCCCCTATATGGAATACAGTAATGGTAGTTGGGAAGGAGCAGCAAGTGAAGTGAAAGAATGAATGCGTTTGCGGAACACTACTCAAACGTGTCCCTCCTAATCAAACCCATCCGACCAGTCGAGGTAAATCTGTAATACAAAATCGAGGCTACGACATAATTACCAAAAGATTGCTGAAAAAGCTGCCCAGAAAAGCCATAACACTGATGGTAACAATATTTAATTCACTCCTGAGGATCGTATATTTCCCTCCTACTGGAAAGTCGCCCAACTTGTAATAGTGAAACCAGTAAAAAATATAGAGGAGGTCACACCTTGCAACCTGCTGCAGGTGATGTCCTAAATGTGATGTTTCTGCATCCAATCCTGTCCGAGAGAAGCGTGATCCCGGACCATC
>JAFMTC010000858.1:205907-273847 GCA_018845635.1 Nicrophorus orbicollis | reverse complement strand
TAAGACGTAAGACAAGGTAACGCAGCTGTACCCGATTGAATTGGGCGTACTGCAGGGAACCATTCTGGAACCGGTGTTGTACATCTTTTACACATACAACCTACCGATAACCCTTAAGGCCACAATTGTTACCTATTATGACAACACCAAAATCCTATCATTGAATGAGGATCCAGTATTTGCGATAAGGGGACTGCATAACCACCTAAATGTGTACCAGATGTGTCCCACTTTTTAGTGGGTAATAACCGAACAGACTAGAAAACCATTCTATTAGAATTTAAAATTTATATTTTGCGTTTTATTAGTTAGTTAAAAATTAATTTTTATTCAAGTTGTTCTATAAAGTTAATAGTAATATTTAGTTAATTTTAAAGATTTACAATGGGAGTAATTCCACTCATAATTTGTTTTTGTTTATTTCTTTTTGTTACTTAATTAAATTAAGTTTTATTTATTTTAGGAATATCTATCAAAGAAGTCAACTCGATCCTTTTTGAAGTAACAATATTCAACGAATTATTGAAATAATAAAATGTAAGGTTTTTAACAAAATTGTAATTGTAATATAGAATAAGCAATAAAATTACCAAACTATTGACCATTTATTAATAAGTTCAGTTTAAATTGCTTTGGGCTAAGCGTTATATTTGAGGAAACTAGTAGACTAATTTTAGTTTGAATAACTTTAGAAGTCCTAAAGCTAAACCGACGATTAACTTCAAAAGCGTCTTTGTACCGCTTTAATACGCCTTCTCCAGACTATAGAACAGTATGATTATGCAAACTGAGTATACAGTTAAGCTCATACGCCATTATAAAAGTTATGAACATAATATTAAATGCATTTCTAATTATCTTAATATAATCATTAATGTCAACGATATTCATTATTTAGATATTAACTTATAATACCGAACGCTCGTTAGTAACAATTTAATTTAATTTTCGTCGCATGTTATGTAATTGAGGAAAGTATTGTTGGTGGGCAAATTGTAATGTAGTAATCGATATTTAAAATAATAGGGGATATTGTAGAAGGATCATTGCATTTAGTAAGCAGAGCAGTATAGTCAAGCGTAGAGGATTTGCCCTGAATGCAGTACACAGTAATCCCTTACCCCATACACGCTGCGTGGGCATTGTTGGCGAACACAGCACTTCATACTAAACTTAAAAATGCAAATACTAACATAAAATACACAGCACAGTTTATATACATATACTCACTGTTTTCATAGGACAATATTTTTTTAAACTAGTGAATGGAAGATTAACACATTGGTTTTAATTTAGAGTTATATCCTACAGATTTAATATAGGTTTTAATAATCTATTTTTTATTTTTACTGTTTTAGGCATATATTTAACCAGAACAAAAGATAAAAAAAGTTTTTTTTTGTACATATCATATTTATTTCAAATAATTGTTTGTTATTTTTTTGTTGATTTGAGTTGATATTGTTCTAACTTTAATAATAAGAAGAGAGGTATATTAAAATAATTACAAATTAATAGTAATACTTTTTTATATACGGAAAAATATTTAAGTTATTTATATTTATATATACATTTATTATTAATTATTTTTATAGCAACAGTAAACAAAATAATACAAAATATAATTATAAATAAAAGAAAACAAAATTATTTATAATTATGCAAAGGGTTATAGACCATAGGTCTTTCTGCCTAATTATAGATGTTTTACATTTGATGAATATTTCAGAACTACGAAATGTTAGTAATCGTAAAAATTACTATAGTATCGTCGGCAAACTGGAGAATATGGGATCGAAGATATGGGGAGTGGGGCTATATAAATCAAAACAAAAAAATGTTATTTAGCATAAGGCAGGTGTGATCTTTCTGGAACCCCTTGGAGTGGGACGAAAGATCTGGAGAAACAAAGGAAGGATAAGAAGAGAAGGCCAATTTCTGAAGGAGGGCAACAGGAAATTTTATTTTTATGATATAGGATTTAATAAGATAGGATTTGGGGTGGAAGGCATTTATGTTGGAATACAGGATTCGGAGGCTACTATCCATCAATAGCAAACATCATGATGTACAGATAAATTTCAAAGAAATATACATGCGTGTCCACTCGGATATTGTCTATGAACCTTTTCTTCGATTTTTGAATCTATTCCGCCCTGACTTGGTGGCCATTGATGGTGACTGGTTTGTGTATCCTGTTTCTTCCCGTAATGGAATTTGGAAGATCGAGGGATTTTCTATGGGTCTACTTCATTTGCCCGACATTCACTTTCCCGACGGTCAAATTCCCGACATCCATTGTCCCGACTGTATCAAATTCCCGACATTCATTATCGCTGATATTTTCTTAGATTATACACTGCGTGTACAGACAGCTATATTCAAATTAATCAATCCACATTTTAAATATTCTTCTCAATATGCAGATATCTTGCTTCAAACCTTTTCTCCAACATATTTGGAAACTTCTTGAAGATTATAAACTTGGCTCAAAGACTTTCTGCTTTTAGAGTAATATCTTCCAAGAACAGTATAACCTATGTAGGAATTTCTCTAGATACATTTTCCTTTTTTATTTGGTGTGTGTCTGGTTGCCACGACATTTACAATCTGTCCTTGTGGACATTAGGAAAATCACCCATCGTGCAGACACTTATATTTTAGAATCGTTGCCCACTAACAACTAGTCCTCGATGAGTTTTAGGATCTTAATTCCTCAATTGGTGTTGTCACTGTTTACCAATATCGTTACACAACATCCAAAATGAAATAAAATGTTCGCGATAACGAATTTCGGGATTATATATGTCGGGATAATGGATGTCGGGAATTCGATGCAATCGGGATAATGGATGTGGGGAATGTAATGTAGTCGGGATAATGGATGTCGGGAATTTGCTACAGTCGGGCTAATGGATGTCGGGAATTTGAGCGTAGAGCAAATGATTGACGGGACGTCTAATGTTGGGACTTTGAGCAGGACCAATGCAAAATCCACCTTTGCAAATTGCCTCTACTGCTTCATGAATATGAAAGCTATGTGTCGTTGTTAGTGTTTTTTGTTTGAATTGATATATAACATGTTTAATTTATATTTTTTTATTATCTATTTGGTATGTATAAATTAAATATGTACTTCCGTATTTACTTCAGTTATTTTTTTATATTTATACGTTTTTGTTATATCTGTTTATGTGACTGTTATGATACATATAAATGTTGTAAATATTTACAAATTATAATTACTAATTTTAAATTTTTGGGATTTTCATTTTACCCTTTCACACATCTTATATAAAAGATGAATTGAGCTTTGTGATAACCAGTCAGTCTCTTTCATATACACTTATAATGAGAAAGTAAAATCTACAACTAGAATAATTATTACAGTTTAAATTTTGTATGCACTTTAAATTAATCTGTTGTTTATTATATTTGATACCTATTATTGAGATGAAGTATAGACCTGTACTTTGCAATGTTTGTTTATTATAATTGAAATGATTAATCTGTATTTATTTCAATTTTTATATAGAACTACAAGTATTTGTTATTGCGTGTTATTGTTAATATGTTTATGTTCACCAAATAATGTATTGAGTTCAAGAATGTGTATTTATCAAAATACACTGTATACATATTAAAAATGATTAATCATTTTATTACAGAAGCAGGTAATAAACTGAATTGGATGAAGGAAAGAGTAATGATGTTATTTTTTGTAGGGAAAACTCGATGCCGAGATTCGGGCATGTGCAGTTCGCTTAGTGAGCAGTGCACATAAAAAAAATGTAATAAAAGAGAAAAAAAAGGAACTGGCGCAACAATATTAACTGAAGGGAAAACGTGTTTCCTCTTTGGCGAATTGCAGAGGCGTGCATCAAAAATGACGGTGGCGTTGACGCAATTGAAAAGGACGAATGGATGAAAGGGCGATTGGGAAGGAGGATGCTGGATGCAGGGAGAAAGATGGAATGCGAGTACCGGAGCCCGAGCTTGTGGAGCGTGCATTGCGGAAGGGCGGGGTGCATGCACAAAGGTAAATACGTATTGTTGATGTCGGGCGGGATCGGAACATCCTTTGCCCTTTCGAAATTGGCCACGTGCATGAACCTTTGACACACAAATTACGAGAATCATAATAAATATAAATACGCTGCGGAGAGAATAAAATATAAAAATAAATAAATAAGGTTCGTATTTATTTGTTTTATTCGCTGCGGCCGCCGAGGGGAAGGTATAATTAGACGGAGGAGTGGATGCGCCTGGTTCCACCCTTGTATATATCTTCTATACAGAATGAGCCAGGAAGAAATGTATCCATACTATATAGACCAAACAAAAGAATAAAAGCAAATAAACTTCTTTAATTAAATATTTTTGTTTTACTTACTTTAAATTATACAGATTTCAAAAGAATGAGTCTTTAATGTTGTTTGAAAATTGTTATAATATTGTATATAAATGTTATAATTACATTTAAAAGTAAATAAATTTAAAATAGTTTAAAGAATACTTAAATCGTCACTTCAAAATTATTAGTAATACAATATATTTAAATAATTTATAATAATACATAATATATTTAAATTTCACAAGCAATAGTCTTTAAGTAATTATAAAATTTTACAATTGTTGTAATAAATGATATTATTATTACAATCTTACAGAAATTCAACGATTATATTTGAAAGTATATTACATTAAAATAGTTAAAAAAAAATCTAAGCATTGTTCTAATTTTAAAAAGTATTAGTAAAGTAAACAAATATAATTTACATAAGATTTAAATTTATTTATGTATTTTACTTAGTTAAAAAATAGTACCACTAACTCACGTTTGGTTCCACGTTTGATCTCAAACAGTATGTAAATGTTTCGACAGATTTAGTAGAAGTACTCAACTATTATAGTTTATTTTATAGCTGAAGAATTGATCTAATAATGAACTAATTAAATGAAACAGAAAAATGATTTCCTTTTATTCAAAATATTTTTTTCATTACTCATCAGTCAGTAAACTCAGATTTGTTAGGTATGTTATTTACTTTTTAATAACATATTTTTAAAGGCTTGACGTTATTTGAGTTTTTTCAAATCAGAAGAAATACTGTAGTTTTTATTATATAATTATAAAATTATTCACAACAAAAAAGTTCTGGCAAATCACCAGAAAAGTGTCAATGTTTATACCAGACATGATATTATGAAAATTGGATGTGCTCAACAAACTTATTCTGAATTTTGAAAAGGAAAATCAATCGATTATATATTATATAATTGTTAGGATATATTTAAATATTTGTGAATTTTTTAAATGGGCTTTTTAAATCTATTCATTTCAATATTTTTAATTCAACATTCTAGAAGGAAATCATATTATAGTTTATTATTATACCAAGGTTTTTTTTTTCAACTTAGAGTTTTGATAACAAAACGAGCAGAACTTACCATCTTTAGAGTTCATTCACAGTTATTAGAGCATCATTCTTCTTGCAAATTGACAATGGCCGGGAATTTGCAAAGACAAGTTCTTGAAGAAATCTACGGTATGGGGAATAAACTTAAAATCTAAAAGTGGAAAACCGAGGAACATCCAATCATTAGGTTTATTGTGGTGAACCAACCAGCACATACAAAGTTGTTGTATCATATTGCATTCTAATGGCGACTCATAGCCGAATGGTTTGAGTCGTCGTTCGCAAAATTTGGGGTCCCGGATTCAAACCCTGGAACTTTTTTTTATTTTGATGTTTACTTTAAACCTAAATTATAACATTTTATATAAGGGAATGTCAAAACAAATTATTATTTAACATTTTTTGTTCCGACCTCTATAGCCCTGACCCCAATTTTCTATCCCACTCTTTATATTCTCCAGTTCGCCGACGATACTATATCAAGTTCCCATATCTCCTCTCTTAAAACTTCCAATATTAAAAATTCATCTGCCGTCTAATCTGTTCCAATGTCGAAATCCTGTTTTGAAAAATCTCTTCATATCCGAACGTTCCTCCCTCCGTATCCTCACCAAGATCCGCAATCCAAACGTCCCGCTCCATAACCCTCCGAATGATCTCCTCTATCCTATGGTGCTAGCTTTAAATTGGTACCATCTTCATGCTAAAAAATTATAAAAGTAAAACGCAGAAATAGCCTCGCCCTCTTGGTCTCGTGGTAGTCTCCTGGTGAAGTGCTCGATTAGATGTTCCTTAATTTTGTATCTTTGGACTGACTTGTAATATATATATAACACGTGTCATTGTTACCCTTTCGTCATCTTCACCTCAAAAGTACATTCTCCAAAACTAAAATTGTTCCAGTCCTAGATAAATACCTCTCCCTTTCCCTTAAATTCATCTCAAAAGACTCAAATTTATCCTCCCTCTCTCTCTCCAAATTTTGTATTCCTCAAGATCCATCAACCCTTCCTAAATATAAATATCCCACATTTACCCTATACCTATATCTATTGTCTCTATAATTATGTTCTCTTTCCCATAGCCTGTTTTTACTTTATATTTTCAACCCTCTACAATTTAATTAATTTAGTTTCTTGCTAATTGCGTTAATTAAGTAACTTCATTCATTATTTTTTCATGGGTGGAAAGACGATACGGTCATAGCTCTTTGGTCAGTCCTTAGTGATTTTTTTTATTTAGAATTATGTTTTTCTTTAATATCTAATATAATTTATTGGCCAGTTATAAAAACAAAATATAATTCTAAACATAAAACCAAACATAATAATAATAATAAAAAGGAAAGGCTGGCCAAAGGGCTATCGAGCATTAGTCCGTCCGCCCTTTTTTTAAATTATCTAGAATTGTGTATTTTTATTTATTTTGGTGTAATTATATTATTAACAAAAAAAATAACTTCTGATCTTCCTTTGCTCCGATGGAATTTTTGTATGCTCCAAAAAGAGATGAATCTTCTTTAAACTACAAATAAATTCTATTAAAATTGCGTAAATTTTATTGTAAATCAAATCAAAAACTGAACATTTATTACATATTTATTATTTTTTCAAATACATACGATTTGAGTAGAACATTTCATCCTGAAAAACCCATTAATGTTTAAATGTATTGAAAATTTAATGAGTTTTTCAATAATGCCTATTATATTAATATTATATATTATTCACGTACATGTGGAAATTATATACGAGGTGCGAAATTCCTGGAAGCGGAACAATGTAAATGGAATTACGCAAATTCGTCTCGTTTGTTCGTTAAACACATGTAATTTTTATTTCCCTTCACCGTTTCCTTCGGCTCGTGAATTGTATGTATTTACACCTAGTTTTTTTGCACTACAGTTTATTAACTCAGCTTTTTTTGTTATTTCACGGTACGAAAGTTTAAATTATTAATTAGAGTTTATTTGCACGGTCGGTCAGTCCCGACGGAAAGGCTAAACCCGTCGAAAACTCCAAATCAAATTCGTCTGATTTATTCATGAAATTCACCTGTTGTGCATACATATCCATAATATCTAACGGTCTCGGATTATGTAAGCCGCGTTTGTCCACTACAACTTCTGCATCAAATATTTTTAACATTTTTCGGATTATTTTCAAATCACAATATTAAACAAGCTAACATTGGGCAGTTATGTATAATAAACAGTGTTGAATGAAATAATGAATAATGTAAAATATAATGTTTATATTCATACAATAATACATTATAGTACAGGGTGCATGATAAATAACTTCCACATTTTCAAAGGAACATCTCTTCAAAAAAAAGTACTGCCCAATGATGTCTATAGGCGATACAGTACACTAAAGAAAGTTAGAAATTCGGACGAAGGCCACTATTTGGATGATATAATAAACTTATTTATAACTGCATTTGAGAGTTGCTTCTACAGCACCCAGTATATAGAAAAACATGTCATAAATGAGTATAAATCTAACGATTTAAATTAACACTGCGTTCTAATCAAAATAACATTATATACATCAATGAGTATTTATTTATATTCTCATTTTATATAATTATCTTAAAATAACATGGAATATATTATCTAGTTTAACATGTTTTTTTCATTAACCGTTGAAAAGTATATAAATTGAAACTTTATAGATCAATAATCTTAATCTACTACTTTTTAAATTACCTATTGAAAGAAATAATACATCATTAAATTTAGTAAATCAAAAATATTCCAACTGCTATATAATAGGTTTAGTGGCAGTAGTACAAGAAATAGATAAGATAAAAGGATTACTCTAAATGCACTTTGCTCAAGTAGTCTATACAAGAGCTGGAGCAGAATACAAGTAGTTTATACTTTTTCCAAAAATAAAATATTTTAATACAAAATTGTAAGTCTTTACAAAATATTATTTGTTATATTAATCACTAATTATTATTATTGAGAATGTTGTATAAAAATAATAATAAAAATTAATTGAAATTATTGAAAATTTTTATGATTTTTTTAAATATTTTAGTTAACATATAAAAATTTTAAGTTAGAACCACACCCAATTAGACAATACCTACGCATATTGCTCCACACACATCCATTGTTATATATTAATCTATTTAATCTAAATTAAATACATGAGCAGAAGCTATGATTTTTGTTGCTATGTGCATGTTAATGTACCCGTGGTTACAACAATCAGTCGTATACAATGATTACATCACCACTATATAATAACAGTTGTATAAACCTTGGTCCTCATGGTTGTTTATCACAGAAAAGTTCTAGTTACTCATTAAAATCATCCTTTGCTATAATCAATTGAAAGCTAGAGTATTAAATATATTAAATAATTATTGATACATTGACTTTCAATCTAGTATTTACAATAAAACCCATTTGTAATCAATAACGACAAATCTAGAATAATTTCATATCCCACTGATATTTCAGAATATGTGAATTGAATATGTGAACACAAACTTCCAATCAAAACCAGATGGACCTGTGTCGCATCGTGTACATTTTTTACGATTTTCGCGCTGTTCGTAAATTCGTGAACATCACAAAAAATCAATTAATCGCTTTCATGCTTATTTTTTTTTCGGAAAAAAATGTATTATTTTTTGTAATATTGTAAATACCTCAAAGTGTAATAAAAAATAATACTTTTTGATCATTAATGAGAAGAGAAAATATAAAATTATAGTGATATAATAAATAATTGTGTTTTTTTTTTCTTATAATTATATGAATGATGTATTATTTTGTTCACTGTTGCAATAAAAATAATTAATAATATAGCCTTATTTTGTTATGTTTTTTTAAATAATAATATATATTTAAATAGTAATTTAATTGATACATTTTTATTAAAACACATATTATTTGGTAAATTGTAAAACGTGTATATGCTGCATTGTTATTATATTACCTGTTATAGAAACTGCGCATGTAAATACTCGTATTATTTTAGTGTAATTATTATAAATAACTTTATAAATCTCACATTCCTTACTATGGTATGATAACTGGAGCGTAAACAACAATTATTTAACCGCGTTTTCTTAATTTAATTATACAATATTTTACATCTACATTTTTCCTGTTGAGGCTGCTCTGTTACATGTCAAAATAGTTATTTTTATTAGTCAATAATTTTTAAATTTGTTGCTTTCTGCACTCAGCTATTTTGTTATTTGTCTCACCTGTGATTAATAGCGTCATTTCTAGTAGATCATAAATTCGTAGTTTCTCTACTAGTTTGTTACAGTCTTCTGGTAGACTTATGATAACTTTACCAATAAATATATATATATATATAGAAATAATGGCATTTGCTAAACAAAAAACGCGCTGTTTATGACACCCTGACTAGAATAGAAGGCGCTGAACTTGGCTGTACTTCTGTGAGTCAAAGCAAAATTTATTTTAAATTTTGGATTTCAGTAATTTTCTTATCACAAACGTAATGAGTTCTTGGATATTAACTTGAAACTTAGATTATATACACTTTTTACTCTTTTTAATTACAATCTACTAAATCTGTTTGAAAATGTAATATGATTTGAATTAATTATCATTTAATGAACACAGGAGTGGACGAGTAGTTTCAGGATTTTGCTGAATACAATGTTACAACTTTGAGTTTAGTTTTTAACTCAAGATATTTTAGATAATATATCATTAAGTAGGATAGGTCCTGCAAAAATAGGATGCCGTGCATCTGTAAATATGACCGGATTGTTATTGTCAAATTGTATGTCAAACATATGTTTTAGTATTTTATTAGTTCAAATAATGTGTTACAATAATGCAGTGGAATCTTAGTTTGTAAGAATATTTCGTTCGGGAAACATGCTTCTGTTCCATAGCAATAAACAGGTATGTGAGACGAATAATTAGAATCTGGATCGACTTCATCAGCTCAGTCAGTGCATTAAGATATCACGTTCTCGCGTTCAATATCGGTAATATTCATATAGATATTGTTTACATTGTAAGACTACTAATAAGTTTATTGTTAAAAATACATTATTTCGTATCTTAACCTTGGTAGATATTATAACTTCACTGCAGTTATTCACTAATGTTTTGAACAACTTTATAAATGTTGTACTTTTTCCATAATTGAGATAACGATTTTCCCTTCTAACTGCTCTAACTTCTTACTTAAATGTATTTCGTAGGTAATCCTTTTTTAATGTATGTACTACACCTAGATCCATTTTTATATTTTGATTATAACAAGGCGGATGTGCGGATTCTTTGCCTACTAACAAGAACATTTTAAATAGTAAATTATTTTTAAAGCTATATCTTCAAAAAAAGTCAGTCTTAAAAATATTTCGAGTCATCCATACTTTTCTGATGTATTTCCAAATTATGTTTTAGGAACTTGCTTTAATGCTCTTGGGGTTTTGCTGCTATATTCACGTAAGTCCGTACATTTACTGTATATGAAATATATTTATGTATATAAATATATTTTATGATATATTAATTATGATATATGCAAGTGTGATATAGAAATGTAACGTGTTTTATAAATAAGAAATATAACTTGATTAATATAAAAAGTAATTGTTTCGTGATTAGCTGATAAGTTATATATTTCTATTCTTGGTATCTTCTATTATGCAATATAGTTATTTGTTTCATATATATATATTTTTTCTATATGATTTTTTTTGGTGGGGCGGCAGGATCGTAGGGAAGAAGGGAGGAGGCAGTTGCGTAGATTTGCATTGCGGGGGTGGCTTTTTGAATGGGGCGGATGGCGCTGGGGGGCGCGAGAGAGTGGCGCGTAGGCGGACCCCGGTCGAGACGGCGGCGGCGGTGGCGGCCCGAGCTGGTGGCAGTCGCGAGCCGTCCCCAGTGTCGACAGCACGCGCCGGAAGCGCACAGGCCAGCATCCAATAGAACATAGACCGAACAGAGCATACATTTTTTTGGGGGAACACTTTGTAGTCAAAAAGGGAGCAAAGTATCAGTAGAGATATTAGTCCGGTGAAGTTTACTTCCCTAGCATCAGCTACAGTACAGTTTTTCATCTGAAAAGGGGAACACGCTCAGAGTTTGCGACAATTTCGGGATTCCCCTGTTGAGATCCCGTTTGTCCTTCAGTAAATACCAAGTGCTTCATACACAAAACATACACGGAGGGTCTTTCACACATATCTGGTAATTGCCTGCTTTTTGTCCACTTGATCTTGTCTTGATTTGCGAATGAATGGTATGGGCTTGCTTGTGGGTTCACTCTTTCTCTATCTGGGTGGCATGTATGATAGTGGTTCTTGGCGGCAACAAGTGGACGGGTGGATGGATGGTTGAACGGACGGACGCATCTCATTGGAATATTCTTTTTCTGTTCTTTTCTCGGATCTGAAGAGGAGGTGAGGGGAGTCGCATACGGAATAAACAGACCGATGGTTAGCCACGATGATAACTTGAAGGCGTGAAGGAATGAGGGCCGTGTTAGCGGCCATCGTCTGGGTGTGTGCGCTGGCCACCCCTCAGCCACTGCACCTTGAAAGGGATTCCTTCCGACGGCCCCTGCCGCCATCAACCTCTTCTCACCAGCAGCAGTCCGGACTCCTGCTGGATCCCGCTTCCTGGCAGAAACGAGATGTCCAGGAAATACCCCAGCAGCAGCAGCCACCCCAACTGATGCTCAGATCGCCCCGCAGCCGTCAGTATGACGTCCCCCAAGTCGGTGAGTACTTTACCATATCACATTATATTTCCTTCGACCTAAACTTTGCGCCTAGAAAAAATTGCAAGTGAAAGGAAAACCTCTTTAAAACTTCGTAAAACTTCCAGAAAGTTAAATAAATCGAGACACTTTAAATTCTTATAAAATATTTACAGCTCAATATCAATTTAAACTTACTAAAAACGTATATATTTATAATCTATTTATTTTCATAATATTTTCTTAATTGTTAAAAATAAATCAAATCAACTAATAATAGTTTTTTAAATTATGTTTCTTTCCATTAGTTCTATCTATATTCAAAAATATGTATATTCAAATGGTTTTTCTATCAATTTTATTTAACTTACTAAAAGAGTATTTGGAAATAAAATTGTTGCAAAATTTGATATAATAGTGTAATTAATTGTCAAATAATCAACTGTATTGAAATTCCAAATATACTTTATTAGAATTTTGTGTACTTAAATTAAATTTTGTGTTATAACTGTAAGTATAAATAACGTATAATGTTAATTATCAATAACATTATTTTATAGAAGAAATATTATAATAAAGAAATAGAATAAACTTGTTAATAGCATAAAATATATTTAAATGTACATTTTACTCATTCATTTATAGAAAGTTTTTTTGGGTAATTAATATATATTTTTATGTGATTATCGTCTTCATATGTTTAGACCAAACAAGAATAATTATTATTCTCATCTAAATATCTAATAATACACAATTACACAATAATTTTGAATATGATAATTTGAAAGAAAAATATATAAAATCATATAATACCTTTACATTGATTTTCTTCTTGTTGCATTACCGTACTCACAATAATTAATAACACATACTATGGAATTACGTGAGCGAAATAATTCCAATGTTTCTAATAGCATACGAAATTATTCACAGTTATTAGATTTGTATCCTGATATTATGTTAATTAAATATCTGAACCTAATGCAGTATGTAGATAGGAATATTTGGTTATAAATATAAGTATTTATAATTAATTCCGGTAATAATCTTATCATATCTACACTATAACGAAAAATGAATTTTTATATATGTTTTATTTTATACTCTCTTTTCTAGAATATTACATTGGAATATATAAAATACATTTCCTTTCATCTTATTTTTTTTTGTACATCTTCATAAGAAATTCCATTTGATATATTATTCCTCTCCTTGAAAGTTGAGCAATCTAATTTATTATTGAATAAAACTTGTTTTCACTTGTACTTGAATGAATCTTTTATTCAAATCCATAAAGTACATATTCGTTTTCAATATAAAGTTATTATATTGATTTTATTTCTAGTTTATATGTACAACTTTTCGTTCTATAAATCGGCAATTTGCTAAGATTTTTTTAAATTTTCGCATAAAATCATTGGGAAAATCATTAATAAAATTGAAGGAATTAGCTTAATTACTAACAATTATATTATTCATACAATAAATAATAAAGTATTATTTGGAAATTTCTAAAAATACACCAGTTCTTACGGCATAAATGGAAAAAAATCATTCCTTTTTTCGATCTGCTTTACTTTCTCTTTCATTTTTTTGTGTTAATCAAATGAAAAATATTTATTGATTCAATACTCTACTGATAGTTGATAGAATTAATTACTTTTTCTGAACTACTTTTAATATAATCATGTAGGTGAGGTGGAATGTTTCTTGTGCTTCAGGTAGGAAAACAGTTGATTGTTTTGCACGCTGTAACAAACGAATCCCGAGAAGAGCGAAAAATAAAGGCAATTCCATTTGCGGCTAACTTAATTACTTTTATGGTTTGTAGTAGTAGTACAACATGTTGCATCATTAGTCATCGCGGTGTTTTACACGATCCGGAAACAGCGTGTTTAACGCGCACAGAAATGTCACCAGCGTTTTCCGAGAAACAAAAAGGAACGAAACTGAGTCATCTTCGTGTGATTATTACATATTCGGTTTATTTTGGAAATAAATAGATCGGAGACCCTCGAAATGTATTAATGTGCCTTTCGTTGAGTGCCTTTGGGGAAGGGTGGAGGAAACTAGTTTAATTCTCGCAGGCACGCTACTTGTTTGATTTCCCAAAAGCTCAGTTCCTCATTCCTTCGTGCAGATAATTTTTTAATTCCCCCTTTCTTCGCCAGTTTTCTTGGCACACACACATATATGGAGAGATCTCGTTCTTGCAATTTTCTACGGTTCAGATTGAATTTTTCCGAGCCACCTCATCCTCCTCCTCCTACTGCCCATATCACTGCACACACCGAAAGTTCGAGACTACTACACTACTACACTATGTGAGTCATACCTTGTTTTTGACACAAACATACTAGATAGGATCGATCCTCCTGTAATGGCCAATGAACTTTATCGCCGGGAAAATTTATGCCACAATCCTCTCTCCATACCGGGAAGACCCAGCCGGTGCCTTCCTCTCTCACTCTCAGCCTCATCCTCCATCGACCTCTCTAACCGGATCCCATCTCTCTTTTGCTCTCTGGTTCGAACGAAACAAAATGATCAATCGATCGATCCGCGGGGTCGCTGCCTCCTCCACCTCCGCCACCTTCGATTGTCTTTTTGTCGAGGTGACGCGCGTAACTTACACTTAAATACTTTGTTTACTGCCGCCCCAAATCCAACCTACATTCTGGAGAGCAAAGAAACTGAAGAGGAAGAAAAGGACATAAAAAAAACAAGTGGATTTATTAAGATTGTAAATTGGAGACTTTACGTATAACTTTGACATGTCCGATTCAATTAAGATATTTCTCAGCATACCCCATTCCCAAAACGTATATTTTCATTCACAAAACATGCGATCAATCAATTGTTTTCAATAGATCGTTGCATAGCAATATCATTAGGTATTGTACACGTGCTTTACATATTTTCCCAATAAATCGCACGCAATAGTTTTTTTTTTAAGCGAATGTCGAACATAAATCCAAAAATATTTATTATGCGAAGTTTCAATAATACTGTACAATGTGCATGATGAATAATGTTTTCATCGAAATCATACATTATGAATTTACAAACAAAAACTATTTCAATGTGAAAATAATGCATCATTCCATTGATTTGAAAATATCGAAATAAAGTAAGGTACAATTGTATTGAAATACAATGAAAACATTTCATAAAAGTACATCCACCTGGCGCATCCACAACTGCAATAATCAGAATTCACACATATTCAAAAAAAAATTACATTAAAAACGGATATTTCAGTTTAAATATAAAACATTTTTTTCAAATTCAATGAAATAATTCATAAAAAATAATTTGTTACAACTAATATATATCTCTTATTGTATGAAATTCAGTGCAAAATATGAACTCTCTCCTTTTATTCAATCTCAATACGTTCTTGTCATCATTTTTTCCATCCATTTATTAACTTTATTTCATCAATTTCTGTATTATTTATACTTTTTAAGTATTATTACATATGAATGATTGCAATCTAAAGAGCTACAGCTCAACAACGGTAAACAAAGACTGTAATCAAGTAATATAAAATCGTTAAGAAACTTTTTTGAAATTGCAAACTATGAATAAAATAAAATCTAGATAATATATATTTATCTTACTTACACATATTTATTGGTTCAAATTTGGTCAAAGTGCAAGGTCTTTCTTCCTAAGTTATTATATATTAATTAACAGTATATATTTAAATAACAATGAATTTTTCTTGCTTTGAAAATATAAAATAGAAATATTATTAGAAAAATATGAATATTATAGAATATAAAGTCAGGTTTCCATGTCCATGCATGAACTATCCTCCTTTATTCCTTCAATTTTGATGGATTGGTGGTCATCAATAATTCCGGTACTTAAATAACTAGTTTTTTTTTATCAGCTTTTTACCATCCGTCGTTATGGCTCTGTCCGAAGATGAATAGTTTTCTTCCTTAATGAAAATGCATAAATTTTCTTACTGATTTTTAGGTCATAGACTTAGACCAAACGAAGCCGAAATTATTCACAAATCTATAGAAGTCTTTGTGTGCGTTATTTTTCGTTCTCGATATATTCATCTTACTACTGTTCAAAGATTCTAACTTTAGCTGATCGAAAAGTGAATGAAAAATGCGAAGAAGCATTGAACATCGTTCGGGTTTTTCAGAGAGCGAGGGAGTTAACTTATTCCGGGCATTATTGACGTGGATTAAATAATGCGCGATTTAATCCCGAGCCTCTCTTGTGCACTGCACTTCCTTTAATACCGCTTACTTCAGTTAATCACCATATCCCCTTAAAGCCCGCTTCAAAGTGCTCTTCGTATCGTTAACTCTTATATGAATCAGTATATAAATAACGAATTTAACGCATAATGAATTTCTTGTCGTATCGAGTTTTCTACAATAATTATTAAATTTGTACAAACGAACGTGAACAGTATTACTTAGTATACAAAGTTTTTAATTAACATAAATAAGTCAAATTTAATAATAATTTTAATAGATGCATTAATAGTAATAACAATTTATATTTCAGCAATATTTACAAAAAAAAACACTTAATTCAATAATAAAGCAGCAAAATACAAATATTTAAAATTAAATTCGAATGTTGGACTTTTTGCCCATTTACAAATTACTTATTCGTCAAGAATCATATTATTAAATGAAATGCTTACATCATAGATGTTTTTAAAGAAGATTATACAATTATATAAATAACAACTAGAGAAAAACATATGTGGAAAAATAAATAATAGTAATGACGTCATCACGTAAGTTGAGAAAATAAGCAGCGATGTGATTAGCGTGTCGATATTTATAAACTTTTTGTCAATGTTAATATATAATTGCAAATTATGTTTTGTATATTGTTTTTGTAATATTTCCATTAAAGCTTTTACTGTTTATCCAACTAGATAATATTTACTCAATCTATTTGTGTAACGCATTTTCATTAAATAAAGTTAATTCTTATATACATAGCAAAAATCTAAAGTAAATATATTGTGTCATTTCATATAATACAAAGTAATGTAATTGAAAAATACAATTACATTACTTATTGTTACACGAAACAATGAAAAACAAAATTCAATTTCGGTCTACGTGGCAAAGGTCTTCAAAGCGAAAATTTCCGGCTGTCGCTGTTTCTCTTGTTCGATCACCTGTCACCGGCAGATTTGACTTCTTTCTTGTGCGTTATATTATGGTTCTTTTCACTTTACTTTTCTCCCCGATACCTTAATTACTTTCTTTCTCGCTGAACAAATGGAGCTATGTTTCTTTTATCAACGCCAAATCGAGGCAAACACGATTTATACTGTGCACTTTCCTTCGTTCTTTTGTTTTTGTTTTCTTTCGGGCGATCGGAAGTGACGGGCTAATAACCGGAAATGGCTTCATTATACACGGACGGCTCGGCCCTCTCGAATTCATTGCGAACGCCGCTTCCTCACAGTCTATTATCATCACCATCGCTCAGTCCGCAGCGAATCATCGATTACCGATGCTTCAATTATCGCAAATTGTTTGTTGCCCTTCGGCCGAGAAGGGTCCGCCTCGTCTCTCGCCCTGCGGCATGTGACTACTCCCTTTATCCACCACTCTATAACCTCGGTCAAATGTTGTGTAAGCTAATACCTGCGAAATCGAAATGCCATTCGGTTTCCAGTTTCCCCTCACTTTGAAACCGGGATGTCGGCTATTGAGCATTCTCATTTGATTCGAATGTCTGTGTTTTATTACACGGTTTATTTTTTTCCTTCCATTCGAATTGCAGTTTGATTTACAGTAGAATTATTGTGTTGTTCGAAAATTAAATTCGTTTATTTTTGTGAATGGGTAAAATTTATTGTATATTTATATAATCAAACAAATGAATTCTAATCGTAATAATCATATCATGTTATATTTCGATAATCAGCATATCATTTTTTTAAATTCATATTATATCAAAAATTACATTGTTTAACTTAATTTATGGTTTATTGTATATTGTTAAAACTTACATTAAAAGTTTTATGTATTTAAAAAGAAATATTAATTACTTTTTATTGCTTTTTAATTAGTTATTTCTTTATCAAAAATGAGATTATGTTCAATTATAATAGATATGTTTTAAAACTAGATACTAAAACTAGTTTACAAAATTTGGTTGTAATAATTTCGATATTGAACAACATAGCTACGAAATTGATTTTGAACACTATTGCCGTTCATAATTATATAGTAAAAAGAAACTAATTTACTTTCCGAACAACCCGACGAAATTTAAACAAAAATAAAATTAGCGTGAAAGAATAATGATATTTAAATCAATACATAATAAAATATCTTATTCTATTTTCTTTACTAAACTGAAACCAAAATGTTATAATATTTATTTTTCAATGATTAATAATACTAAAAATAAAAGGCTGGCCAAAGGGTTATCGACCATTGATACTTCCGCCCATGAATATTATATATAATGTAGAAATTAAAAGTACAATAAGACGATAAAAAAATCTACACAAAAAAGAGACAGCCTCTGGGAAAGGGAAGGGATATAAATATAGGGATAATATATACTGGAATAGGGTTTGTCTGGTATATTTATATTTAGGAGGGGTTGATGGATCCCGAGGGATACAAAATTTGGAGAGAGGTTTTTTTTCCAAATGTTTTTTTGTTATTTTCAGTTTCTAAAATTAACATTCCAAAGTATTAAAAATCATTTACGGGGGTGAACAATGCATGTGTATTCACAACGAAATACAGTTTTCGATTGAAGTGTACACAATTATACAATAAAACAATTTATTAATTAACTTTATTACATTTTTTTGTGCAGATATCATTTTTCTATTTTGGTCCTCAAACGTATAATATTTTGTTCTATAAAATAACTAATTCAAAGTAAGAACTTCTATTTAGACATAGTTATGATATATGATATAGTTATCTAGTTGTTTCTTATTATTGTAGTTTTATAATTTAAAATTGTATACTGTTTTTACATTTGTAGGTGCGAAATAAATACATTACAAAAAATTAATATGTTGCAAAAATGAAATCATTTGTAATAATAATTAGCAATCAAATATTAACTGAAATTTGATATGAAATTATAATTATTTTAGAACATTCCAATTTTTGATCATTTATCAATAATTTATTTTAAAATTACTATTGTAAAATCAAATTATTTATATTAACTTGAGTTACAGGACGAACTAATGGGTGAAATAAAGCAAATATTCTATAATTTAAATGTATGGAAATATAATCAGTTCATAAAGTCACAATATCATTTTTAAATTATGCAAAAGTTGAAAGATAAATAATTTATTTCTCTTCATCATTCTTTATACGCTTAATCAGATATAATTAGCATTTATATATCTCTGACCATTTAGAGTCTCTTCACAATTTATCAATTTTCTCTAAAATAATAATACATAGAAATGATCCAAAAGTCAGTTATGAAAGTTGGATAATTTTTGAATATAACACATATTATTTGATTACTATGCCTCGAGCTGTTTGCCTGTAATTCGATTTTAAAATGAAAAATTAATGGCCGAAAATGATGTGTCTTCAGATTTTTTTATGTTTATCAATAATTGAATATATTAAAAAGATGTATATGAAATTTGGATAGTTGGGTAATATATCGAATATTAATTTATTGTTTCGCTGCAAAAAAAAAAGATGTAATTAAGACTAACGCCCATAAATATTATTGTCTTAATATACAAATAACGTTAAGTTATTGCTACGCCATCTAGTGCAATATATTGTTTTTAAATGTATAAAACAGATTGCTGAAATAAATAAATTTAAAAAAGCTTTGGAATTAGGTATGTGAGAGTAGTTGGTATGCTTGGCATGGAAATCCAACATAAAGGTCCTCGAGTTTGAATGGTGGTCGATAATGACAAGTGGGGAACGGAATAGGGGAGCAAGGATGACAAAAAGGAACATCGTTCATAACGAAACATAATGCTGATATTTGATCGTGACTAGAATTCATTAGCTTTTCGATACGTCGATAATTAAAGAGTTTTGTAACGTTTAGTAATGCCACGTTGTTAAATATAGACCGTCGAGTCGGGCGCGCGTTTCACTTAATTATATTTCGTTCAGATAATTTTATTTCGGGGGCGTTTTTGTCGTCGTTGTTTCGGATTGGTATCGCGCTCACAAATAGCCCTCCCGGCATAATTAAAATGTAATTAAGCCGATGTCACTAATGGCAGCGAATTCATGATTAGTATGTAAATTTGCGTACGCGGTGAATATACACACAATCATCGTTCGTTATATGCTGCACAGGGAAGACCACTGCAGTTCAAACAAACAGAATAAATATGTATATAAATAAATGTATATTCATATTACAGCAAGATGAGATTCGAAATGTGAGGGAGAAAAATGATTATTAGCGAAGAAGAGAAGCGGGGGCCGGAAATTTCGCGTTTCCTGTCGACAAATCTGGATGCGGATGAAAGCAGAAAAGTTTTTTAATATTCCGAGAGTCCCTCCACTCCTTCATCGTCCCACGCTTTACACGCCAGCACATTATTTGCTGGATCGCAATACGATCTAAAGCAGACGTCCTGCTGAAATGAAAATAATAATAAAAGCGCCCTTAAACTCGATTACATTTTCATTAGTATTCCGTTTGTTGACTGCTCCGGAAACCATAATTTCAATTACAGCTCTCGAGCATTTCGAGTGTGCACGATTCATTTGGATTTTTTTGACAAATACGAGGCAGTTGAATTAGTTTTTAAATACTTTCAACTTACGTTTCCCAAGTAAAAATATAGTGCAAGTATTTATTGTATTTTAACTCTTAAATACCTTCAACCACAGTGGAAGTAGGATTTCTCAAGATTGCGATTTTATATATTAATCAGCATCAATCTAGTCTTAATCAGCTCAACTTCTAATTCCTTGTGTAAATTGTATCTCATTCGAATTGGAATAGTATTTATTACAAGAAATCTACTAAAGGCAAAAACAAACTGTTTTTGGAGATTATTTTTCTCCATTTTTCTATAGGAAATAATTACAATTGAATAAAAAAATACTGATTGCAAACTTAGAACAAGGAACAAATGAACAACGCAAACCAAACAGGTAGAAAATCAACTGAATATAAAAAAAATGAAGAGATCTTTGGTCAATAATCATAATCAAAATAATGAAACATGACAACAAAAATGTTCTGTGCTGTTACTATTCTGAATATTCACTGTTCTGTTTTTATTATACATTTTTTTATCTATGTAATGCATTCTACTAATTTTTGGCATAAGATTTTTAAAAGTATACACCATATTCTATATAAAAACAACTAATCAACACCCCTTTGTAACCATATTCTATATAAAAACAACTAATCAACACCCCTTTGTAACAGTTGATTTTTATTAATTCTATTATATTATAAATTTATTTCAAATAATTTAACAAAAATAAATATTATCGTAAAGAAATAGTAAATGTAACTGACAAATTATTATTTAGTATTTTTATTATTTTATAAAAAATATAACATAAAAGATTTAAGAAATTTGAAATGTGCTTTGAAATTGTAAAATCGAATTGAAAACAACAATTTAGAAAACAAACTTAATAGAATATTTGAAAATTATAAAATTCATATTGGTATGAATATTTTGTTGACAGTCATTTTAATATATTTATTATAAGAAACTAAAAATAAAGTAGAACTTTAAAGATGACTGATGCAAATTTGTACTAATTTATTGATATAATTAGTTACACAAAATAAAAGTCACTGCAAACAACTTTATCAAAACACCTGAAACAAATGTGCAAAGATTGCAAAGCAATTAGTTGAATGTACATTGTTTTTCATTGATGCCCACGCTCTGTGTACAGGCACTGTAGAATTATTTCGAGCCTTACTTTGCAAATAATTGGAGAAGTTCGCCCTCTTTGTACGTTCGCTTGCTCGAGACTCTCGTTTAATAGTAAATAAAGACAGGCACGAAAAAGAGGGGAACTCAACATTGTAGTAAATAAAAGGTAAGGGAGCCAGAAGGACGTTTAATATTCCGCATGTTCCAAAGCACATTGATTAAGATTCTTCTGGTGGAAGCCGGAGTAGTGATTGGATTTTTCTTTCGCCTTCGTCTGTTCTCTTTCTTTCTCTTTCCAACGAAATTGGCTTCCATTCAATTTTACCGGTATAATTCCCTTTTCCAATGAAAAGAAAAGATGAATATATATAGGAATATTCATTCTACATACATACAATCGTTCCACAAGTTCATAAAAGAAAACAGAATTACAAGTTGCGTTTTTTCTTCTTCTTGTTGTTGCTGCTCGAGTTTTTTTCGTTTTTAATTTCGCTTTACTTCTAAACAGCTTTTCGAACTTCGAGTGGTACGGCTTTTGAGTAAATTAATTCCGTAAATGAGATTACTTTAAAAGTATTTACTGTTATAAAACTTTGATATATTGAGTATTAAAATAAATAAAAATCTAAATTTTTATACATAAATAGATTAAAGTAAATTATATTGTAACATTTTTCAAGTTCAAGTTATACATTCCTACATTCTTAAACTAATACTTACAAAAATTGAAGTAATGCACGTTTTATTCTCGAACTAAAAACAAAGTTATATGTATTTAGTTTGATAGTCTAAACTGTATAGTATAGGAGTGGGATTCTCTTAATACCAGTTGGATTACGAAGAGTAATCTCCAAGCCAACCAAGAAACCTTTGAAATAGGTCTTGTGCGCTGGCCACGTTTATATCAAATGGGTACTAAATAGTAATCTGTTGTACTAAATATGTATTTTCTAATTATATTATATTTTTATAACAAGAAATTTGGTAGAGGAAAGACCAATGATCGATAGGCCTTTGGCCAGCCTTTTCTTTATATTATTATTATTATTTTTGGTTTTATGATTAGAATTATTTGTTTTTTTTAATAACTGGCCAATAAATTATATTATATTATTTAAGAAATTTGTGTAATATGAAATGAAACACTTTTGAACTATAAAAACATACATTTTGTGATGTTTCCAGAAACAGTTTACATATTAAAACTTATACATTTCATTTTCATTTAAGGTTATATAAGTGAACTAAAACATATTGTTACATGTGTTATTAAAATATCAGAGATTTAAAATAACATTTATTTTTATTGGTAGATTTAAAGATCTTCACTTATCGGATATTTCGGTTTAATATTAAGTTACGTTTGAAGATATATTTTCTTAAATTCAAACCTTTTCGTTATAATTGTTTAAAAAACAAATATATTATTATATATTGTTATATGTATTAATCACATAACTTTCATAGTTTAGATTGTTGAAAATGTAACACTTTTTGTACAAAATCCGAAACTCAGAACATGCAAAAAAATGTATATCTAAAAATCGAACAAGTACAAAATCAACTTGAATAAAGAAACAGAAAATATAATTATTGCTAATGCTACAAAGGGCTATTGACCATAGATCTTAATGCCCTGAAAAAATATTATTTACTATTTGGTCATTCATAGTGAGTTCTCTTATGATTATATAAAAAAAATCATAAAATATTTATAAAACCGGTGGTCTTCAACTTTCTAGGTTTTCATTATTCTTCAAGTAACCCAATTGCATAATATAACTTAATTTTCAATGAAGCTTCTAAATACAAAACAAATTATTACACACAAAGACATATGACGCAAAAATCCTTTCTTCACATTTGTATAAAACAATTGTAGAAACCACCAAACTAAGGTTGAATAACCATGCACTATACTTGTTGATCTTATAGTATATCAAAAAATAGTTATTCAAGTCATAAGTACCTCTTCATTTTATTCCTCTTCCTAATACTTATGTAGATTTCTCTAACTGTTATATATTATTTTTAATTTATAAAATCCCGTGTTTACAAATAATCAATAATTTACTCTAAACATAAGATATTAGAAAAATGCAATCAGTACCTAAAATAAATGGATAGATACATAAATATAAAATGAAAGTTGATAAACTGAAATATAAAGTTTTTTAGACAATATTTATTATAGCAATGTGTCTAATATATTTTTTATTAATCTTCAAAGTTTATGCTCATGAAATAATTGGAAAAAGAACAAACAAACACAATTAAATGGTAACAACAACGGAAATATTACCTTGTTGAATGAACTTAGTAATATAATTTAACACGACGGGATATTTAATAGGGTTATGACAGCATTTCTTCTTGAACAGTACATATTGCAAATATTCAATTTAGCCAACAGTAAAAAATGAAGATGTTCTTCGTTTTGGCAGATTGTCGCAAGTTGCGATGATAAATCCGGATGGTGAGTATGACGCGAATGAATTTTACGAGTTGTGGGCGTATTTTGGATTGGCATATCTTCCCTAATCGTCTGTAGATGTGGTTGTGCGCAAAGCATGCATGTTTATTATCTGTAGACATGAAACCAATGCCAATATGGAGCTAATATGAGCGTAATATCACGAGCGTTGCCCTCACCGAGTAGTCCAGAAGGGAGACATAAAACAGATAAATATGGTCGATTCCGATCGAGAGGGAGCGAGGAGGGCGGCATCGACGGCAACTCGGAACCAGATCATCCCCCATTCCCGCGTTTCCGCATGCAAATTGTCAGCATCCGAATGATGTATTAAAACTTCGCGCGAAGACATCTATCTATCCTCGATGCGATAATGTATCTTAATCAAAAAATATGCAGAATTCCATATTGTTGGCAACTAACGTCGCATTTACATGTTTGTATATTTTTCTTTTTACTCTTCGCACCCCATTTTTTTTTCGCTGCTTTTAGTCTAATCGATTTGCCGTTTCCAATGAATGTTTAACTAGTTTTCGTTGCTATTAATAGCGGGCAAATAAATCAACAGCTGACTTCGTCACAATCGCTCTATCGCAATTCAGTATTCCAAATCATCGTTATATGTGAAACAAAATAGAAACAATTGGAAATAAACGAACCGAAACAAATGGATTCAATTGCGTTTTTTTTTTGTTTTTCGCGTATTTCAATTGAAAATTGCATATGCATAATTAATTGAATTCGCGAAAGGTCAACGCGGCACGCGAAATGACAACACGGTTGAATTCATTCGATTATTTCAGCAGTTTGCATCTGTTCAACAAAAGTTGTTATTTAGTTTAACTCTTTTATTTAACTCATTATTTTTTTAAGTATAATAAACATATAGAACATTGGACAGTCCAATTGCTTTTAGAAACTAGTATAAAAATTAAGATAT
Source organism: Nicrophorus orbicollis (assembly GCA_018845635.1). Classification (NCBI taxonomy): domain Eukaryota; kingdom Metazoa; phylum Arthropoda; class Insecta; order Coleoptera; family Silphidae; genus Nicrophorus; species Nicrophorus orbicollis. Next base: position 248,421 of record JAFMTC010000858.1, on the reverse strand, counting down.
TACAGAAATTTATATTGATAAGCATTTTTTTGCTTATATACAAATTTTAATATGATAATCATCTTTATTAATCATATAAAAGTCACTAAAAGGCTAGCAACCTAAGTCTTTCGATCCAAAGACACAATAAATCATACACATTTTAACAATAAATTTAAAAAAAAAATCATTTTGGAAAAAGCAAATTTCAATTTTATTTATAAATTTTAACTATTCCATTAATGTACATAATAATAACATTCATTATTTCAATTTTATTAGATTCATTATAAATTTTAATTCAGAATTAATTTAAAGAACTCAATATCCTCAATAAACTAAAGTATTTGTTAAATTATCATTACTGTCAAGTGCCCATAAACGTACATATTTCAATTGTATTAGGATCATTAGAAACGTTAACTTTACATTCAAAATTATGTTAATATACTCAATGCCAACACTAAATGAATGTATAGGACTTGGTGGACTTCTCATAACTGTTTTAATTTAATTTTTAGAAATTTAAAAAATGTGTTTACTTACTTTTTAGAACATTATGAAATATTGATATTTTATAAAATATATATCCCATATATAAAAATCAGAAAATTCACAATATTTCAAAATAAATATAATGGTATGTACGTTAAGTAAATATACACTGTATTTGATATTTAATGAAATGTTGATACTTTGTTATATCCGAGAATTGAAATGTGCTCATTTTTCGAATTCTAATGTTTCATTATGACTTCATTACGATTTTTATCTTTTGGTGCAGAAATAAGTATCATAAAATTTGTAGTTTTAATAGTCGCTATGCTGCTGATTTTTTTAAATTTTATATTATTTAACAATATTATTCTGCTACAAAATTGGCCAAAGGGCTTTCTGTACTGTTCACCTTCTTTGTAAAAATCTTATCGGTAAAGCCGATTTACGATAATGTAAACTACAGTTGTTATTCAAGATTCCGTAAAACGAATATGTTGAAAATTCAATGAATAATAACATTTAATATTTCATCTATGTAGTAATAATATCAAAATAAATCAATTTCACTCTGTCTATAGTTTTAGTAAAAAATACAAAAAAGCCATTACTGTAAAGGGATAAATAAGACTAAATAAGTAATTTAAAAAAATAAAAATTTGGTTATGTGTTTATAATATTATAAAATAAAGAAATCTAAATTGTCACAGCAGACTAAATACTTATTATTTATTGTAGTATATTGAAGTCTACAAGAGACTTTTTCATTAAAAACAACTTCTAAATTTGCATTTCATTTCAAAAGTAAACACGTTTTAATATTCCACCTTTATTGAGCTTTCCGTTGTTGAGCTTCTGCTCTTTCTGAATCATTATTTTGCTAAATATATGATAAAAATATATATTACTTATAGATAATAAAAGAATGAACACTTCATAAATAATTGGTTCTGTTTATTTAAAAAAAAACAATAGTACAGAAACACTTCAAATATCGAAATGATATATGATAGTAAGAAAGAGTAAAACCCGGCGCTTCCGCCAATTCACTCAGAAATGCATACATATAAAGGTTGGCAATGGAAAGTGTTTCGCATATGATTCCATCGGATGCAGCGTTTTCCTTTTGGATCTGATATGTGGGTACGTGTTCACTCTTCTTCCTCTCACTCTTCATCTATTTGTTTATCTATTTTTCGTTTTTTGGTGTTTGAAAATCCGAGCTGCAACCGCACAAGTTTTACGAGCGAGAAAAAAATATGCGACGATGCTGCTGAACTTTTATTGCGAAACGTTTTATGAAATCAGCCGATTTATGTATCTTCCTCCCTCGCAGATAAAACATTTTCGTTCGCCTTAACTTCTCTTTCATCCCATGCCGTGCGCTCGCCTTTTTTTTGTCTTGTATGTTTGGTGTAGCTCCCTGGCAACTTTATTATTGATAAACATGACCATAAAATGATAACCGACGGGAACGGATATTATACAAACGCAGCGGCGTAAATTTACACGGTTCCAGGTTTCCAGACTACAAAGAAAAAACTTTTCTTTGTTCTTTATACGGCGCGAATATTTACTTTACTTTAAAGTTTTATATTTAATCTTTGTAAACTCTGCGACTTTGATAATTAATATTGAAATAATATTCAATTATTTTTTGGAATGAAGTTAGAAAAGAAAAATAAAAAAGAAAAGCTGACCAAAGGGCTATCGATCATTGGTCTTTCCGGCCATGAATATTATGTACAATGTAGAAACTAAATATACAATAAGACGATAAAAAAAATCTATACAAAAAGGCAGCCTCTGGGAAAGGGAAGTGGTATAATTATAGGGATAATATATACTGGAATAGGGTTTCTCTGGGATACTTATATTTAGGAGGAGTTGATGGATCTCGAGGGATACAAAATTTGGAGAGAGAGGATAAATTGGAGTCTTTTGAGATGAATTGAAAGGAAATGAGGAATTTAATTGAGAACTGGAACAATTTTGGTTTTGGAATAGAGGAGGTCATTTGGAGGGTTATGGAGCGAGTTGTTTAGATGGCAGATCTTTTCAGAACCGGAATTCCGGCATTAGGAGAGAAGGGAGAAACCATATTCGAGGATTGAACGGCAGATGGATTTATAGATCTATGTTTTACTTTTGATGGGTATTGAAGAACTACGGATTTGACTTCTTTTGAATAGGAGTTAAGGTTGTGTTTTGGATCTAGTAGGATTTCTAGGTCATTTACGGAGGGCGATGGGTAGATGGGAAGATTACCAAAGGGGAGAGCATGATGTAATACGGTGGTAGAAAACTGAAAGTTTTGTTTTGGAAGGATTTATTTTTTGGACGAGATTTGTTGTACCGGGATAAAGATGTTGAGAGGAGGTTTTAAACGTTTTACATAGAAGCTTTAAGAGGGGAAGCAAGGGAAATTAAGGTAGTATCGTCGGCGAACTAGATAATATGAAGGGTAGGATCGAAGATATGGGGATCAGGGCTATAAAAGTCGGCATAAAAAATGTTAAAGAAAGGGCACAGGGGTGATCCTTGTAGAACATCATAGAGTGAGACGAAAGAAGAGCCAATTAATAGAAACATTTCAATAAATAGTAGTAATTATTATTGTAACAGAAAATATTTATATAACAATAATGAATTTAATTGAACGAACTTGCTACAAAGGCCAATTAATTTCAGGCATTTCCGCCAAAATAAACAATATTAATAATATTAATACAGATGTATTAATAGATCCTGCAGATATATACATTCAGTCTTTACTACTTTATAGGAATAAAAAATGTGTAAATTTAATTTCAACTGTAATTCTAGATACAAAATTTGCTATATAATACATAGATGTTAATAAACCATTAGAATATGAAGTGAGGTCAATAATATCATCATTGTAGTATAGTATATAAATGCTGACGTTAAAAAAATCGGGGTCGTATAAATCGTAACAATATCCAGAATGAAGTAAAGGAGAGCTAAAGTATACCATGTAGGACATATAAATCTTTAGAACACTAGACTCCAATTTGTATGCGGAGTCAGCACTTCAGTAGGAATTTGTTAACCAATTGTATAAATATAAAAAGAAATGGAAAGAGTAATAATTTATCATAAAAAATATATTCCAACTTTTAACTTTATTTAGTTAAATAATTGTTGCTTTTAGTAATTCTATATTTTTTGGGTAGTTCATGATTATATAACTTTTAAACTGTATGAAAAAAGTTACAATTTTACGAATAAAAACGATAAATAACATTTGTTTTTTATAATAAAGTCGTGCTGCACTTCAAAAATTGGAAATTATTATTCAGGAAGTACATTTTTTTATAAGGTATTATGAAATATCATTTCCAGAAAGCCGGACACAATATCTATTTTTTAACGTTTATATTTTTTGTTAGTTTTTTTTCAATGTTTTCTTTTTTCTCCTTTGTAATTTCATTCATTAAGTTTCTTTATAATTTGTGTTTATTTAGGTTATCAAAATTCTTTCAATTATTCATGGGCGAAAAGACCAATGGTCAACGGAACTTTGGCGAGCCGTTAATTTTTTTTTTTTGGTGGCTTATATTTTCTGGTAATTATTAAATTGAAAAAAAGGTACAAATTAAGGTTTTATATGAACAACTTTTTTTATACAATGGTGTCATAATACGCGTAAATTGAGGATTATTACTGGAAGTAAATATATTACTTTTTTTTGTTCGCCGTTGGGAAATATAATTTGGTTTTGAGCCCGAAATCCGGACACACGTCATTTTCGTGGCGTAAATAATTCAAATTTGAAATCGGAGGACCGGATCGATGTGTTTCCAATTTAGTATTAAAAACAGGCCCACGCAGCCTGGAAAGCCATTTTCATCCACCCTAATCATTTCCCCGGTTCATCGTTGGCGCAATGGGAAGAGAGTTTCAAAATTGGTTAGTTCCCATATTTGCTAGTTCCTCTTGTCTTTTTTTTTGTTCTCCTCTGCTATCTCCTCATATTATTTATTAGTTAGGCAAAGTTGAATGGACAGAGATAGTGAACGGGCTACGGCCATTCATCGTTATTTAAATTAATAGCCGAGAGCGTAATTTATGGGCCTTCCCTTTTCAATGGGCTCCAGAGGCCATTAGACGGGAAGGGAGGCCGAAGGGAGGAGGTGAAAAAAATTGTATACGCGGATAAAAATGAGTTCTATAAATAGAAGCGGCGCTCGCCGAAAATAGGAACTCGATAATAAAGGCATAAAAAATTGTAGGAGCGTAGAAGAAGAAGAAGAAGGAGGGAACACTTTAAAGCTCGGAAGGCACGAAAATACGAACAGAAAAAGTTTCTGAAAGGTTCTCGAGGACCTCAACTATCGATGGGACACTTCCAGTTTTTTGTGCATGTGCTTTTCCTTAAGAAAGTTAAGACATCACCGGTTATGTACATGCGCCGACCAACTAATTCCAATGCGATTCAAATTTATGCAGATTATTCACGAGCTCTAATGGAAAATTAACATATCTCCCCATTACATACACAGCACTAAATTGTTGTAATTGCTTCAAGATATATTCATAACGAAAATATTATTAATTCACCTGTCTCGGAGAACTTACGTTTGCCTCGCTACACCGTTAAACATTTAAATTTTAATTAACTAGTTATAATCAGATTGTAAAACATCGAATACAATATATTTTAGTACTTTGCAAAATATATTAATAATAATTAGACTCATAATGTTAAGATAAATATCAACATTTACAACACAACTCTACTTAATATTGAAAAAAAAATCTATTGGTAATGTACATACCAATAAATAATGCTAAAACTATACTTAATAATAGTAATGAAATAAAATTAAAAACAACTGTTACAAAGGGGGTTAATTTTCATAGAAATTGATCATAATTATATATAAATCGGAATCCTGCTTTTCCCTCGTCGTTAGTTTCAAAATTGAGATTATAAGAAATAAATATTGCAAACCAATTATGACACGTTAATACCAATACATTTTCATTCAGATTTTAAAATACAGAAAAAACAATTTAATTTTTGATACACCTAACAAAATATCAACATTTACAACACAACTCCACTCAATATTGAAAAAAAATCTATTTGTAATATACATACTAATAAATAATGCTAATACTATACTTAATAATAGTAATGAAACAAATTTAGAAATAAATGTTACAAAGGGCTATTGACTATAGTCGCACTACTATACTCTTATCTACAAAGAATTGAAAATTATTTTAATTAAGTAAAACTAATAAACAATTTTACAACAGCTTACCAAAATAAATTAAAAAAATAGTATCAAAGCAAATGTATATAAGAATTTCAAGAGCTGATGCTCAATAACCAAATGCAAAGCTTTTAAAAAAGAAACAACAAAACGTAAAAAAATAATAATATAATATGTTAATGATATAATAATAAAAAATAGCGTTAATTTTCTATAAAAGTTTAATATAACTAAATTTCAAAAGTTTATACACAAAAAAAAAACATTAGTAATATATGAATATGTTCGAAAAGTAAAGTTATATATATGGTTATATAAATAGTTAAATATAAATACACTTATACCTTGCTATACGGCCGCTCTTTATACGGCATTTCGCTATAACCGCACTCTTCAAGCAAGGAACTTTTCGATTTACGGCCTAAAATGTTTCGCTAAACGGCAAAAATATTTTTTTTCCATGTCGATATATCTACATGTGGCAAATATTTCTCAAGCGCAATAATTGATTCCTTATACGGCTTTTCGTTTTGCGGCCAAGTTTCGAGGAACGTATCTAGGCCGTAAAGCGAGGTATGGGTGTAATTATATTATTATTTAGATTATTTTCCGAACATATTTAATAATTTGATACGAAAAGTTTTTTATTCCACGTTATGATATATTGATTTCTTAGATACGTGTTATAGATGTTCATTTTTGCACTGAATATTAAAATTCGACTAAACTAACAATTGCAAACAAAACGTAGACTAAAACTGACATGTTTCAACTATCAAACTTTGACAGAAGTCCTTTGAAACAAATGCAACGCAATATTTGTGGAAACCAAAATTGATAAATAATTTTTCATTGTAATAAATATTACGATATGATTTTTATACTGAACTCCAACTGTTGTTATTTAATGAGGTGAAAAGTTTCCGGCGTAAATACTGATTACGCAATGTAAACGCGCGGTCCGTTACGCAGGGAGCTTTCGCACCGTCGGGCTTTCCTTTCCTAATGAAAACGGAGAACGCAATTTCGAGCGGATTCATAAATAATAGAGGGACAAGAGAAACTAATTTTCTGTTTGAAATTTTCCGGCCTTGTGTACGCTTTCTTCTTTTTGTTCGCCGTAGGTTTGCTATTCTCTCGTGCCTTCATTCCGGAGTTATTTGTACTCCATTCTATTTCTTTTTCCTTCTCGCTTGCTCGCTCTCCGATGGGATTTCGTTAATGTAATGACTATTGTTTCGTTTCATTACGCTGATCGGAATTGGCAACAAAAGGGTGTGATGGTGAGGAATGGAGTGAGCGCCACTACGACAGGAAGCAATTAATTAATTGTAAATTGGAGATTAATTATTCTATCTGTAATTGCGTACTGTTTGCAAAGCGGAATTACGTATTTCATTGAATGCTTATGTTAACACCTCGTTGTGTGCGCATTGTAAATATGCCAACATTTAGCAAGATTTTATTGCTATTTGCATTGAAACATATATTATTTCTGGTATCTTTTAAAACTTAATATATATAATAATAAACTTTATTAGTGAATTAATCCTATCGACTTAAGTCTTTTCGTCCTTATAAATATATTATTGTAGAATTTTAAGAAACTAAAACATTTAAAATATTAACTTCTTTCATTGCATCAGCCTTCACACCTTATTTTGGTAAATGCCGGAAAAATCGGTCAGCATTGAGATTCGAACCAGCACGGACTCTTAACAACTCAGGCAAGAGTTAGGACAACTCTTACGAAAATAGTAAATAATGCATATTTAAGACAACAATGTTTAGACAAACCGAAATATAAGTTATATATGAAAACCTTGAAATTTGAGCTGTCAAAATGTAAATTAATAATATGTTTTTGAATAAAGTTATATGGTTAAAAATACAAGTAACGAGCCTTGTTAAAAAAATAAATTACTTTCCGAACAAATGTAATTTGATGTATATTTTTGTTTAATGTTTGTTTCGTAAAGCAGAAACTATGTTATGAAATAATGGTTTGTCAATTATATAATATGAAAAAGTTCATTTTTGCTCTAAAATTTTTGTAATAAAATATGACTTAACTAATAATTGCAAAAAAATACGCAAAATTTTCTCTAAAGTAAACTATAACTGATATGTATATACTATCAAATTTTATAAAAAAATACGTTCGTTCTACTGATTCATTATTGTAGTTTAATAATAATATGAAATTCGTTTTATTCTACGCACATAATGACGTAATTTGCATATTTAAAGAATGAGAGTTTTCGGATATTGAGTACTCTTGTGTCAAGTTATAATACATATGACGAAACTTGCTTTTCTATTTACATTTAATACAATTAAATTTAAATTCAGTGTACTATATAAAATTGATGTTATTTATTAATTTGTAAATATTGTCAATATTTACTAAAATTTATTAAATATAACAAAATGATGATAAAAAATAACAAAAAATTTGAGAAAATAATGTTTAGTCATACGGAAATATAAGATTATATGTAATTTTATGTTAAATCTATATATTTTAACTAGAATTTAGACATTTATTGAAATACAAACTTATTGAACAATTGAAACTATTGTTAATCTTGTGGATTATTACAATATCAAATAAAAATCTCTATTATTTAGTACAATATTTATTTAAAATTATTGTACACAAAACTTAAAATTCAAGTTTGAACTAATTCAAATAAACAATATTGATGATTAAAATAAATTAAAATTACAAAGATATTTAATTAAATCTAATTAAACCAGGGATAAAAAATAAGGTATTTTGAACTCAATATAATACAAAAGTGAAAAAATATATACTGCACGTAAATTCAGACAATTCAAGTCTCTATTAATATATACGAGGAATCTCGTAAAATAAGAAACTTTGGGTACAATTTATACACGATTCCCCAAAGGATATTATGTAGAAAGTACAACATCATATACAATATAAATACTTGGAGTTTTCCCCCTTGTGTTCAAAATAAAAGTTAAACAAAGTTTTTATTTAATGTATTTTTAAACTCAAATATTCTGATTTTAATAAACGGAATGGTAAACTGTTGTAATCTATTTTCTTTATCGAAAATGGACCAATCAAAATTGACAAATAGACAGAATTTAAATTCTTTAAAAACTCTATAAAAAATGGTTTAATTAAAAATTGTTATTGATTAATGATTGAAAACAAGGTTTCAAATAATTTAATCTAAACTTAACTTCACTATACATTAATTATTTTCTGCGTTTTTACTATTTGGACAATAGTTATAAACATGTTATTTCAATTACATAACTTCATCATATTTCAATTGAAATATTAAAACATAAGACTGAAAAATTGTTAATTAATTACTAAGTTTACTAAATAATGGAAGATATTCTAACATTTATCATTTACTTAACATTTTGCTTTTATTTATTAAAGAATAATAAAAAATTATATACCAAACTGGTTTTATATTTGCATAAAGAATATAAAAGTAAACACTCTAATAAAATATTGACGGAGTAAGAAATGTAAACTCTATTTAAATTCACTGTATTTATGTACAGGGGATGCGAAAGTAATGAAAATAATACTATATAAGAATGAAAGAAAAATATAATTTGGTGGTGATAAAAGGATTACTTGTTTGAAGACTGTCGAAATGGATTGAAATTTATTACGTATCGTGTTGATTGTTTCATTCGCATTGGATGATGTCGTATCGATTCTGGCTGCCGTGGAATTCGGTCAATAGAACGTGTTTTTCTTCCATTTACATTCGTATTACACGTTTGCCAAACGGAAAATTATTTGTACTGAGACGTGCGTTACGTGTATAATACATGAGGAAAAATAAACAGTTTGGATTAGTTCTATTATTTATTTTTTTTGTTCTAAAAGGGAACATTGGAACTGTAATAAATACAGAAAAGAGTACGTGTGTATGGCAAAAAAATGGGAATCGTATGAGGGAACAGAAAGCAAAGAAAAAATAACAGAGCAGCAGCAGCAAGAGACAAGGACGAAGGCGACGTTCGGGCGAGAGCGCAGCCTACGGTCGATAAAAGCGTCCGGGGAGCCAAAACCGAACCCAAAAGCAACAGTTTTCATTCATTACTGCCTCGTAAACATACATACAACCGTCCTCTACTCGTAGACCCGAGCCCCCCAATACACACACACACACACAACAACAACAAACAATAAAACTAAAACTCGCAAACCCCCATTAACGGGGACAAAAGCGTGAAATTACAGCTTTGGGCCCGGCGCATCCACCACGCACATCACAAACAACTTTCGCGCCTCAAAATAAAAATTACGTAATTGACAGAACTTTTAGAGAGCGTGAATTACTCCAAACGCATATTATACTTTATATTTATTTCCATATTTAATTGTAACAGTTTGCGCTTTGTTGAGAATTACAGCTGATTTAATTATGTTTAACAATAAATAGCTTTGTATCAAGAAGCAATTAATGGAAATATTAACACACTATAGGCGGGACGCGTAATAATACCCACTGAGCAAACTGCTGTCTATCAGCGGGCCGGGTATTTTTACCTTTTTGAACGTTTACATATGAAACTGCAAGAAATAGCTCATTCTTTTTGTTTAGATTCAACACCTTTACTTTTTTCGATGTTTGATTACATAGTAAAGACAAGGAACCATAAATTTGTTTCGTTTTCATGCAAATATTCATAATTTAAATATATATACAAAGCAAACTCGAACCTTTCACTCTTTTCATAGATAATATTCAGAATTTACTAAAGATGTCCCTCTATATTTCGTCGCCAAAAAGACATTCTTTTACAAAGCTGGCAATCAAGAAGACCAGTTCGAATGATATTTACAATTCATTCAGCCAGTATTACAGAAAGTTAAAATATTGACTGGAAGATAAAAGAAAAAAATTGGAAGCCAAAATGCTTTATAGATTATAATAAATTTATGAAAGGTGTCGACTGATCAATATTTATCATATTATTGTACTATTGTACGACGCACAAAAAAAATGGACGAAAAGGACAGTGATGATCTTGCTAAATGGAGCCCTTTCAAACGCGCAAATTGTCATGAAAATCGCCCGCTACACAGACCAGTTTAGTCTGTTCGGCTACCCGCTCATAGTGTGTTAATTTACTTATATTGAATCAGAACAGTTTGATGAGGATGAGTTTTGTTTAAAATTACAGCTGATTTAATTATTTTTTAACAATAAATAGGTTTGTATGAACAAGTAATTAATTTACTGAAATTGTATAGATATTCATTATCAAGTGAATTATATTGGGACATTTTTTTATCAATTTAATCAACAAATTGTTTCACCCGAAGAAATTCTACTAAACAATTACTGATGAAAAATCTTTTAATCAAAATCGATTTACTTATTTGTGCATGTTTTTAAACTAGATGCATTTGCAGTTTCAAACTATTGATATTTATCTATTTGTGACTGACGAAAGAAATATAATTATCATTATTAATATAAAATAGGGAATAAAACTTACTGTTTAATATTATAACATATGAAATCTAAATATATTTAGAAAACAAATAGAAACTGAAACTAAAATTATGAATTATTTATATATTGTGATCTATTTGCCCGAAGAGTATTAGAATTACTAGCACATAATAAAAGATAATGAAAAAATGCCTTTTGTAACAATCAATCGAAAATAAACATTCTATTAAAAATCCATATATTTTTACTTAAGAATAGTTTAAAAACTCGCTTTCTGAAACAGAACATGTGGGTATATTAATTAAAATGCATTAATGAATGTTGTTATCATTAAAACTAATGTGAATATATAAATATATTCTTACAAAACCTAATAATTTATAAAATAAAACAATTTAAAAATATTGTAAAGGATGATAATAGTGAATTAGAATAGAACAGAAATATTATTAAATATATTTTTAGTGTTATCATTAACTAATATCCAAGTTGTGATATGTTATATTATTCATAAAAAAAGCATTGATACACTTGCATACTTATAAAAAATAGTTCAAAGCGATATTATTGTTTCCAAATTTTAATACTTACTAATAAGAAACATCTTTATTGGGAGAAAGGGCTATAGACCGAGGTTTTCTGTCTAAGTATTTTACGTAATTTTACAGATAAATCCTTTATTTTTGACTATAAATTACTCAAATATATTGTATGTATGTACTTGCTACGTTTAATGATTTTCATTTCTGATGCCCTTTAATATCACATTTCTGCTTTTAACATTTGCAAAATAGAGAGCTTATATTTCCATTTAAAACTAGATTTCACTGCATTTATATTGTATTGACAAGGTGGTAATTTCGATTTTCACAAGATTTGTAGCGATGTTATCTTTGAAGGTCTTCTGTCAATGGTATAATTCTTCGTCTTTTAATATTTGATAAAAGTTGATATTGAAATATAGTAAATTGCGTATAATTTTATATACGACTCTTAATTTATGATTTATTTTAATTTAAAAAAATGATATGTTTTATGTATTTCTTTATTTCTTCAAAGACAAGACAAGAAGTTGAGTAAGAGTGTTAAAATTGTTTTTTTTTCTGTTAATTACTAGAAATTGTTCTATAAGTGAGTTATAGTGATAAAGCAAGAAAAAAGTTATCTCATATAATGAAAATTCATCAAGTTCTTAAAGTTTTTTTTTTCAAATTAAAATCGAAATTCATTTCTTGCCACATAATCTTTCAAAGAAAGGTTAACTTAACAGTAGTTGGGGTGAAAAAGTATGTATACCAGTTTGCCCACCACGAAACAAAAACTTACATAAATTTGTAGCGACTTGATCCCATTGATTCAGTTTGAAAACATGAACTTTTTACCGTCCTTAAATTGTGTTGCATGGTACAAAAATATTGAGTACTCCTGTTCAAAATTATTACAATTTCCAACGATACATATTAGTAATGATATTACATACATGAAGAGAGGTTGTGGCGGTGGAAGGATATGGAGAAAATATTTAAATTGAAATGTAGAGAGGAAAAAGTCGAAACGCAAGCAGCTTTTATCTCGTTTAAAGACTCGCCATATAAATTTCGGTATTTAAACCATTCCGGGCAGCAATAAATCCCCTTTTCCGTTCATCCCGCCCCCGGGAATAAATTGTATTTATACGTGGGACCGAATTGTGCGATACAAGTTTTCCAGTCGTAAACTACTTTGGGGGCGATTTCGGGGGGCTCTTTTTCCAATGTACGTAACAGACATAAAACTCGCAATACAATTTATGAACACTCGCATCCTTGCCATTCATTCTTTTTTCCATTCTAGTTCGGTATAAATAAATAAATATATATTTATATATAAATCTCTATTTATATTCAAAATTATATTTATGGTTGAATATTTTAGAACATGCTAAACCGTGGCACGTTAATTATGCGCTAATTACACGTTAAGATTAAGATAAAAGCGCACAAATTATATAGACCAGCGTTTTAATTTGTACTCTCGGCTACTTTAACCAAAATTAAAATGTTTAAGCGTTCTATTATTAATTCCCTTTTTCTTTTGTTTTTTTACTTTCGTTCCTCGTTTCAACTTTATTTTATCTTTCCGCAAGGTTATAAATATACGAGCAAGGAACATAATTGTTATTGCGATGCCAATCTGGTAATAATTTATGTGAAGATTTTTGTCAGCGCTAATTTTCTGGAGAGTGCACGTATTTTCGCTTCTTTCGTAAATGATTCAGGCCCGGATTTTGATTCGATTATTACCGGGTCGTTTGAGCTTTTCACCTGGGACCTCAAGTAAATTTGGTGGAATAAAATTGGGGAAAAAAGGTCGTGGTAGGTGAGTTTTCATTGCATTACAGTTGACTCTTGCATTTTGTACTTAATATTCTTCAAATTTCATTATACGAAATCGAATTTATTAATAATCGAAAAAACATAAATTTATTTTGTGTATGCTACAAGATTCATATAATTTAACAGTTAATCTACTAGATAATAGAGAAACATAAGATATACAATACTTTGTCCTATCGTAATGTTATTTATAGTAATTTTAATATTATTCCATTTGGAAATTATTAATATCAAATTGGACTCGTATCAATCTAAGTCTTTCTGCCAGGAGAATACTAATTAAATGATAATAAGTAAACATACATACAAGTCTATTCTACAATTGTAAACATAATTATTATTGATTTGATACAATGATTTACATCCAAATTATCTTAAAATAATATTATAAGAAGTCTCGTACCTCAAATTTAAGAGACAATAATAAAGTATCGAATAGACCAATCAAAATATATTTAAAAAATAACAATTGTACCTGGCCAAACAAAACATATTTTTTAGAGAAAAATTCCAATGTTAAAATGATTTTTCTCTACAAGAAACATTTAGAGTTTGAATGTAATCAGTGATGTAATAAATCTGAAATGAAGTATTTATTTCTTTTTAATGAAATTATCTGAAACAAGAAGACATTCTAATACACTCGCTATACGGCCGCTCTTTATACGGCATTTCGCTATAACGACCCTCTTCAATTAAGGCACGTTTTCAATTTACGGCCTAAAATGTTTCGCTAGAATGGCAAAAAACTTTTTCGATGTCAATATATCTACATGTTGCCAATCTTGCGCAAGCACAATAATTGATTCCTTGTACGGCTTTTCGCTTTGCGGCCAAGTTTCGTGGTCCGTAAAGCGTAAAATTAAAGTATTTAAATGAATTAATTAAAATCCTTTCAAATACAATATCTTAAAAATTAAAGACAAGTGCAATTGTTTGAGTTTATTATTTTCTGGTGCTGATCCAGATTTCCAAATAAGATATATTAATTTCCACTACCATTAATCCATTAATTGAGAGGGTTTTCAATAGAAGAATTGAATTATGTAACATTATATAATCATTACAGAATTACATTGCGGCAATGAACTAGTTTTTACTCAGTTTCTATTTTGATCACTGAAAATCGTTTATCATCTTCAGTTTTGGACATATATTGGAATCATATAATTATCATCTATTACTGCCTTGTTATATTAATTGGAAATGTAATTAGAATATTTTTTAAATAAGTTCAAAATAATAACCAGGAGAAAATATTTATTTTTTAATAATATTCTGTAAACGGATCAAAACAATATATTTTTAAAATAGTCATAAAGTTCAAATATAAAAACAATTATAATTATTACTACATAAGTTTAGAAAAATACCTAGAAGATTTATTAACTATAAAAATGACAAATGAAACCACTACTCTACATTATCCACTGTAAAATTAAGTAATACGTCAGGTTTATAAATATATTTGTAGTTTTTTTTTATATTGTATACATAAGTCAGATGATAATGTAATTATTAATGAATGTTCCTATATAAAGGCGAAATATAAATGTAATAATTCATTGCTTTTGGTGACCTAATTACATTTTAATCAGTCACAAAACCATTTGAATTGTTAAAAACAGATATGCTAAAAAATACCTTTGAATGTATGTTTCTATCTACAGAAATATATCTATGGTGTGAAAGAACGTATAGGTGTGTTGAACCGGGGGTTGTTTCTTTTTTGTAAGGTGAAATCTTCAGTTTTTCTTGGCGAGGGATAAAAGTAAATGTATATGTGTTGATATGCAGGTGCAGCCGGGGGCGGCGGATCAATATCTCGGTGGGGCCAGCCTGGCGACACATCTTTCCTCTCTTCCACGAGCACACACATAGAGTGTGCGAGAAAGAGACAGATAGATATACAGAGAGACAGAAATCTCCCCGAAAACATATCCACGCTGCGCTCCCTCCACCTCCTCGAATTCCAATAATATCGCATCGGCTGCCCTCGAGTACACTACATGCACCTCCAGCGCCGCCGCCGTTAATTCATTTGTAATTTAAATTTAGTTCTCCCGGCGCATTAAATATTGAGTAATCCAAATTTAATGAAGGTTCCCACCCGTATTAATTAAAACACTTATATTATACACGGTGCAGATACTCGACGACAACGGCGGCGGCGGCGGCGGCAGCAACAGAAGCGGCGGTTTGGTGTATAAATAGAACTCGATGTATTCCCCGAGCGCGGGATGCTTGCTTGGTATTGTGTTACTCGGCCGGAGGGGCGGCAATGAATCGGCAATGAGAAGACGACGACGACGACGACCATCTCTGAGCCGCCTCCCAGAAGCTACACATCATTGTGTAACCAAAGCTTAGAGTCGACTAGCTACATTCACTGCGCAAACAATAATAGTTGTTCACATAAATTCGTAGATAACGGAGGATTCCAATTCGCTTTTTGCTCTTTCCAACTCAAATGAGAAATGATGTTTGACAATGATTCATACTGTCTGTTTGTTTTTTACTTAACGCATCTTTGTTGCTGCTTCTGAATAACTACCTTAAACTAGATGAATTAAAACGTTAAGCTAATATTATTATTCGTAATTATATTTGGACTTAAATCTTTTCGTCATAATATTATTTTATCTAGTAATCCTTCAGAAATTTAGAGTTGTTATGTTTACCGACAGACATGCTTTTAATTTCACATATTCCACATACGTTTTATTACATTCAGGACAGATTTTGATAATCTTATTATGATTGTAGTATATCTCATGTGAACCTGCACTTATATTTGTTGCTGAATCATCTTTGTCTAGCTGATGTCAGTGACAAATTCACCCAATTAAAATTTAAAAAACTTGGCTGAAATCTTAATTTTCCGTATTTAACCTGGTAAAGTTTTGGCTACAATAAAATAACTACACTTGGTTCTCTTTTTATCCGATAGATACGTTCCACAGGAAAACGCATAAAAATAAATAGCACAAAAAAGGACTAGACACATGTATAAAAATAAAGGATACGTTCCATACTTTTTTAAAACCGCATAACACTAAATCAATGAATTACAATATACCGCAAATCACATAAAAAAGGGTTTAATAAATTTCAGAAAAATTGAATCTTAACATATTCCTTATAAATTTATACAGAACATTTTTATGAAAGTTGATCTTGCTTCACACTTTTTTCTTTAGAACTATCGTCGCTATATGAAAGTGTTTGGCATAATTTGCGAACTGATTCGAAATCACTTACATCACTAGAAGAGATAGTGAGCATATCAGATCTATGTCCTGTAGATAATGATTCTTCACAAGTAAAATTAGTCTCAACTTCGCATGTTGATTTTTTCCCTTTGACAATATAATCAGTGATTAAACTTTGCGATGGCTTTGCTATTTTTTTGTACAATTCCTGATATCCAGAAATGCAATTCTGAAGCTCGAGTTCAAACTTGAATGCTCGTTCAGAATTATCATCTTTTTCGATGCAATGGTTTGCCTAAAATAGTTATTTAAAAATATGCTTCATGAAACAAAAATTCAAAACCGCATAAAAGGAATACGCATAAAAAGAGGGCCAAGTGTATAAAAGCTATTTCCAAAATGTTGATTCTACTGTGTATTTTCTGTTTATTTGTTCCTTAACATTTATAAGCAATTTGATCTTACTCTATCCGCTACTCGCACATTATTTTCTTCAATTTCTTCGCAATTCTGCATTAACATTTATGTAATAAAATCTGTTATTAAAATGAATTAAAAAAAGACCGGTAAAATCGGATTTCCGATTATAAAATCATATATTTAAAGTACCATATAAATCTGTTTATTTAAATTAAATTTTAGCATCATATTGATTTCTGCTAAAGAAATAGTAATTATGTACAAAGTTTTATTTTTACAACCTGATAAATTGTCTAATAATTTATGTAATATACACTCTAATCTTCAAATATACAAAATATTAAAGTAGAAGTATCTTTTTTCTTTTAAATTCATGAAATAAATTCATCATTCAAGTAATCTTCTCTATCTTCATTACATTTATACTTACTCAGGGCTCAGCAAACTTTTGAGATGAAAGTACCAAATCTGTCCATGACATTAATTTAAAGGTTATTTGATATACACAAGCACGAATATATATTTTAAACAAACTTTTGAGATTGAAGAAGCAAATTTCCCCTCCTGATAAAAATATAATAAATTACTACAAAACACATACAATTTACTTTAACACGTAAACTTTCTAAATGTTAAACATTTTTATTTCTTATTCGAACTCTTATTCCAACAGACCGTATGATTAATATAATGTAAAATGTATTAACTAAAATATATACATAAAACGTTATATAATATTTCCATAAACAATATTTTTTTAATAAATTGATGTTCAGTAATCACAACAAGTTTGACAAAAAAAATATATTTTTCTTATATAATATTAATTAATAATTATACTAGTACAATATAATTTTTGTAAATTAACATTAATTGAAAGTATGTAATAACGAATGTAGATATTTGGCTATAGACTATAGACTTTCCACCCTTGATAAAAACAAATAATGACAAGACTATTGCATATAAAAATAGTAATACAGCTTATCTTAATTGTATACTACATTTGCATAGTGTTTAGATAATATATTTATATTCACTATTGAACATTTTCCTGAATATAAAATTGGCAACGAATGTATTTATTGACATTTTTGTGACAATAATTTATACAATAGATGCTTAAATAAAACCATTGGATTCATATTAAATAATTGTAGCAAACTAGATCAAAAGTAGTAACTTTACAAATATTTGTTTTAAATTACCTCATTATTTTTTCAAATATTTATTATAGAATATATTAAATAGATTTATTGGTAAAAAGTTCAATTTGGATCAATAAATATGTTATCATTAAATTAAATAGATTAATTAAAAAACGGTATTTATATTTATTGCAACAGTCACAAACAAATAATAAACTGAATATTTTGATACAATTATAATACAAATGAACAATTACTGACTCAAAATCAATATACCTGACTTTCCGTCCTATATGTACTTTTTTGCTTGATTTATAGTCATTTTATACAAAATGGTTACTCTACTGTACATGAATACAACGAATCATCTTTGAAATCATAATTGATTTTATAGTTTCGTAACATGTTTTATAGTTAAATAAGGTAGAAAGACCTCGTTAGCCATTTAGTCTAATTTGGATCAATAAAGATGTTGAAATAAAACATTGTTAAATAATCAAAATATCAAAATTAGTCTAGTATAATAAGATTACATTACACTAATTTAAAGAATAAAGTAAGAAATTACAGTTTCATAAACTGAAAATCTAGTATTGTTGTAAAGTACATTTGAAACAAAGTATGTATATACATTATTTTGAGGTTCAAAACTACTAATTACGTTTTTACAGAGAACGTTTTTATTTCTTTTTCCATTAATTGGCTGTTTTTTGCAGATAGATCTTAGTCGATAGTCCTTTGGACCAATTAATGTGTTTGAATTAAATTAATTAAATAAATATTGAGATTATTCTATAAATATAAACTATATTTTATAACTAAGATTGATTGTTGCAAAACAGAATAAATAACATGTTGTATAACAATATATGGGCTTTAAACATGAATTTTATTAAAATAATAATAATTATCTAAAATAAACAACTATTACATCTGTTAAATAGGACTATTGACTGCAGTCTTTCACCCTTCCAAAATATTAAGTTACAAAAATAATATTTTAAAATATTCCATTGTAAAAATCTGTTGATCACAACAATAATATACAAATTGTATTGAATTTTATTAATAATGTAGATTCTGCAATAATTTAAAATGAATAATTATTAAAATGATTAATAATAATGGACATTAAAAAGAGTTTAATGGGATTCTGTAATTATTTTTTTATAATTGCAGAGTGATTAAAAGAATCATTTTATGCAAATGTAAAATTAACTTGTGCATGAATATAAAAAGTAGTTAATCGTTTTGGAACTACCCCCTTCAATTAATTCACAACCACTTGAAGTTCGGTGAGGGTTTTTTTTTTATTGTGCGCTCGTTATGACGGTTTCGTCGTTGCCGATGCGTGATCAAAGTCGCTGCGAAAGCTTCCCCCACATTTATTTATGCTAATTGCGGATGTTCTCGGTGGCGGATTTTCCCTTTGGAAAGTTTTCTCTAACCGCCGGATATTAATAGACGCGACGCCGAGTGAGCAGGAAAGGGAGAGTGTAAGTAGAGGATATCGACACGGAGTGGAGGGCTGTAAGGCTATACGTATGTGTGTGCGAGAAGGGGATTCCCGCAAGCTTGCGGAACGCTTTGAAGCCGGAGACAAATTAAGTCCGACACGGAATCTCCGCTCAGCTCTCAAAGCTAAGCGAACCGTAGGGGGGAAATGATGGTGAAGGAGTAGAAGAAGAAGCAGAAAGGTAATAATAAAAGAGGACGGCGAGAAGATGAGGATAGAGGGAAAAAAAAGGAAACTAAAACGAAGCAGCACGACGACAAATTGAATTCGCGCCGTCCCCCCCAATACGGTTTCACTCTTCTTTTTCGATTTTCTATATGACAACTTTTTTACCACCAAAATACATTTCTCTGCTACTTCTTTTGGTATTCTTTCTTGCGCCATTCACTGCCCTTTCTCAAGTCATTGGAAATTATTGAAGATTGATTGTTATTTGAAGTGAAACTGTTCCAACATAAATATTCCATCAACGTATAATGGTTTTTGAGTAAGTCGTTTCTCATACTCAAGACTGATAATAAATATTTATTTCCATTACTCTCGATATAAATCAAGTCTAAATTTATTTCAATTTATATAATAATTAAAACATTAATTACAACAACAATAATTAAACAAAAAAAAACTGTTACAAAAAAGGCTATTGACCTCAGTTTTTACACAAAAAAAACACAATATCACAATATCAAAAGCTGGTTTAATATTGAGAAAAACATCTTTCATCACTTTATCAATTACACTTATTAAGAAATTAATATAGAATTATATAAAATAGACTAATATACGATAAAAAATAAATGATATTACTAAAAGCTAAAAATAATAATAATCAATTAATGTTTTAATGGATCAAATTTATTTAATGAAATTTATCATCTATTTATTTATTTACTAAATGCAATTAGTTACATAAAAATAAAAGAAACTTATTTATTCTATATAATAAGAATTAATGATAATGATTAAATTAACAAAATACATACGAAACAGTTAACTGCATTAGATGTGCCTATCTAAAGCTGCGCATTGATCTGGTTAATATGTATATTTGTCCTGTAAAATAAAGAATTATAGTGTTATAACATTGTTTTAAGTGATGTAGAAAGAAATAAATCTGTAAATATTGCGGTATTAGTGGACGTGGAGTAATGGTACTATATTGCATACAAAAAAAATCAGCTTCAATGTTGTTTATGTAAAATTCGGTTGCACCGCGTATTTGCACAAGTTTTTCAAGAAGGGAAACGTTATTACTTCTAGGAAGACAAACCTATGGTCTATAGCCGTTTGTAGCAATGGCAATAATTGTGTTTTCTTTTCTATGTATTTGCATTGTTTTAGTTTGTATTTTCATGTAGTTATTGTTGCAATACATTTAATTATACACCCATACCTCGCTTTACGGCCTAGAGACGTTCCACGAAACTTGGCCGCAAAGCGAAAAGCCGTATAACCAATCACTTATTGCGCTTTTGCAAGATTGGCAACATGTAGATATGGAAAAAAGGTTTTTTTGCCGTTGTAACGAAACATTTTAGGCCGTAAATCGAAAACGTGCCTTAATTGAAGAGGGCCGTTATAGCAAAATGCCGGATAAAGAGCGGCGTATAACGAGGTATGGGTATATTAACAATATTTTAGTATCCCAATTGTAGTTAAAACGTAATAAATGTGATATTTCACTAATTTCCTAATATTTCATAATAATATTTATAGGTCGGGTATGCTTTACGATACAAGTTACCAAATCGTACCTTCATTAGTGAAATAAATACATTTGAGAATGTTGTTACTTTATATAAATAAACTGTATCGTTTAGCAAAGTTCAATATTGCAACATAATTGATTACTTTTAATCCTATTAAAATGTAACAATTTCTTGTTTTACAGTAATTTTATCTAAATATTTATAATGGGGGATTTCTATTCAAAGTATCCATTAATGTTTATAAAAAATATAACTATAATTGCAGATTGTTACAACTAAATTAAAAAATATACTGTTTAAGACAAAAAATACATACCCGGCGCATCCACCGAACAAATTAATACCTTTGAATGTATCTTTTTCTTTTTAAATTATTAACTTAACTTATTTCCTCTTATTTATTTACATTTTAATGGATTAATGGCGAATGTGAATAGCATTAAATTCGTCGAATTAGAGGGGATTCCCAGGGCGACGCGTGTCCATTTAATTTCTCTCCACGTCCAGTTATCCACTCCGTCTCTTTCTCTTCCTCCTAATTCTCTCATATATCTCTTTCTATCTGTACATACTTCTTTTTTCAGCTTTCCGTGGCGTAACCATCGTATATTTAATTAATTAATTCGGTGTGTGCGTGCGCGAACCTTGAAAAAAAGGCGGATAGAGCGAATATGAAGCGAAAAAAGGCGAATATGAATGGACGAAACAAAGAGAAAAAAATGTCAATTAATTATATTAATCCGTATTATTCGTAATATTATTGATATTGATGTTGGAAGATGTATTTCGTAACGCAGACAATTTCGAATAGGTTTTTTTCTTGCGACCATTACTTAAAAGAGATTCAAAAGTCTTCCCACGCTCGGTAATTGGATTCCTTTAATGCCAAGAGTATGATAAAAGTTCATCCGACGTTAATTTATAATTTCCTGTATCTTCGTTATTCGTTTTAAGAAGTCTGAGCAACTTTATGGGAGTTTTAAATGTTTAATCATTTAAATAAAATCGGTTTATGTAATATTTAATGTTGTATATCAATTAGGAATATTTCCTGCAGAGAAATACTTCTGTGTTATTTCTTGCGTGTAATCGTATTTACAAGATTTGATTAACGTGCACAATCTTAAAAAGCTCTCGGATTACTTCGAGCTACTTTTTGCGTTGCCTCGTTCATAAATTCCATAAGCGCGCTGATTTATAAGTCGAACGAATGAAGCGTAGACTCTCCGTTCCATCTGCGCGTTTATTTATTTATTTATTTATTTTGTTGTGTTTCTTTCTTTTATATTTTCATTTACTCCCAGCGTTCTTCCACACTTCTGCCCTTTTATTTTCGCTCTTCGTAAGCTCTTTCATTTTGTTTTCTTCTCTCTGTGCCTCAAATTACTTTCGTACGTGATTCAACCTTCATGTATTTTTCTCTTTCGCTTCACTTTCCTCCTCGGCTGAAAAATGTATTATGGCCCGTCATTCTCACCCCTTCATCGTTTCGTCTTGTTGTATTTTTTCCCTTTTTACAACGTCTCCGTTACTTTCTATCG
Source organism: Nicrophorus orbicollis (assembly GCA_018845635.1). Taxonomy (NCBI): domain Eukaryota; kingdom Metazoa; phylum Arthropoda; class Insecta; order Coleoptera; family Silphidae; genus Nicrophorus; species Nicrophorus orbicollis. The sequence continues at coordinate 225,312 of JAFMTC010000858.1, read as the reverse complement.
TCTCAACTTAATGCACAATTACGTCGAAAAATAAATGGAAAGAAAATATGGTAAGACTGTTACGCTGCAATCGCTTCCTGTCGCGCCTCCTCGAGGGAAATCAACTTTCCGAAAGGTATACTTAATTCGCAAAACCATTCTTACCAATGCAAACGCAATTTCATATTTGCGTATTCAATACGAATAAAGCACTTTGTTATCATATAAATATAAAACGTGCAAAATTGTATACTTTACACAAAATTTAGTGGAATAATTACAACATAATATAAACAAATATAATGAATTGAATATGTTTACATTCTATTATTGCTATTATTGAATATCAATAAAAAATTCGGCTCAATTATTTTCGTATTATAGCAATTTAATTTTGCACAAAGCGCAGGAATTAATTAGTGTATTTGCAATGAAGTTATTCAGTGATGTGAATTACTCAGTTAATTAGTATTTATTTGACGGTTGAAATTGAGTACATATTCGGTTCAGCGTATAATTTAATTTGAAATTGTAAACAATTCCGTGCTCCTGACATTAAAATAATTAATTCAAATTGCCTTTTATGCATTATAAATAGTAATACAAATTAATGTCTCATTTAGCTTGATTGATTAGAAAATTATAATATTGAATTAACTAAATTTATAGCGAGTTTAGTTATTGTACTTTTTTTAAAAGTTAATATATAATAATTCAAAGAAAACATTCGATTTCAATAAAAAATTTCCATTTTTGTACAATATAAATGTTTTAAATATATTCGGTTGGCCAGAAAGTAATGTCGGTTATATAATGTCTAGAACGTATTGACTTTAATTAATTATATACTTTTATTCAGTAACTTTCAAGTGATATCTGGGTTAATTTTTTTGTATTTCCTTGTGAGCCAAAATATATATTGAAAATGTTCGGATTTGTAAAAAAAAATATTAAAATTACAACTATTTGCTAGCTGCTTCTATAATAAGATAAAATTGACATCTATCAAATGTCATATGTAAAAAATACAACTGACGAACAAGTTTCAAAGCAAATATAACGTTTCTGGGCAGAAAGACTTAAGGACTATAGGCCTTTGCAACAATAGTATTATATTTTACATTTCTTTGTTAGTATTATATTGAGATTATAGTTTTATAAAAGTTGTTGTTGTTGCAATAATTTTATTATCCTATGTGAGGAAACCGAACATGTTTAACTTAATAATTGTATATATCTGGTACATATAAGCTTCTTATAACGAATCTTAATTAATTGTAATAAAACGTATCTTATAATGTCAATAAATTCCAAGGATAATAACATCATAAGCAAGAAGTAAATGAACATTTTACGTGCTCTCATATATTAGTTTCAAAGACATTTTAATCTTTTGAAGATGAGATCAAAGGAAGATATTTGCTTTCAACAGATCTGTATGTAGACGAGTTATTTGGCGGTTTATTATGTTCACAGCTACATTGTAATACTCTTAATAGCATCTGTCGAATTAATGTTAATATACTTACAAAAATAAATAAGTATTTAATTATAATGTGTCCTAACGCTAAATCAACTTTTTTTTAAATAATACACAAAGAGGAAAAAATATGTCTAATTATTAAATACAAAAAATATATATATTGTTTATATATTCAAACATTTTTAAAAGTTATTTTTTTAGGTGAAATTTTAATGTTAATAACATATTTTTTGCCGAATGGTACATTAACTTAAGTAGAGGTAATATTGCATTTACATATGAACGAAAAAATATTTTCCACAACTTTTGAAAATTTGTAATTTCTAAAGTTTAATAAAAAAAATTAAAACCAGTTGAAACAAATTTCTGAAAAATGCTTAAACACGAATTGTTATTATACATAAACCATTTTATTGTATAAAAACAGGTTTGAATGTATTATATTCCTATGAGTTTACTAATTATTTTACTTTTTAAATGAGCCTAGAAAATGACTAAAAATAATATGAAAACTTTACCGACTTTTAAATGAGTTATAGCTGAAATATTTTAAGTCGTTTAAATAATAAATTGTAATAAATTTTAAAGTAATATTGAAACATTGACATATAACAAACTCATAATTATGGTTTATCGCATAAAATAGAAACTATTTTATGTGATATTATAATCGTTATTAATACTTATATTTTGGTAAATAATTAAAGTACACCCATACGGCCGCTCTTTATACGGCATTTCGCTATAACGGCCCTCTTCAATTAAGATGCGTTTTCGATTTACGGCCTAAACTACATATTGAATGATAAACCATGTCAGCTCCAAACTTTTTGAACAAATGTTGTTGTTCATAGTCAAAATAAAATGAATCCTAAAAAAGTACATTTTTCTAAGATGTATTAAAATCTTACCATTCAGACAAATGCACGCATTTTATAGATCTTTATTTAAAAAAATATCAGATTCGATATTATATTGCAATTCAAATAAATATTACAAAATTGACTAAAAAAGTGAAATTGTACATTACATTTTATAAATTTCATTATATTTTTTTGTAGAATTCGCAATTACTTACTAAATGATTTTATAGTTTACATCATTTGTGGATAATCAGAATTATTGATAGGTTCACTATCAAAATCGATATTTAATTAAACAACTATGACCGTTCGATTCATATGCACAAATCAGTTTAACAATTGAATTAAGTTTAACGAGGGTTTTCGGCATTTATAGCCCAAAATTATGCTAAATATGCCATAATCGTATGTGCGTAATATGCCACCATTTGAAATATATAAATTATTGTCACGATATGCAATTTGAATAGGCTCGTTTGCGTATTGGAAAAGGCGATAAATAACAGGACGAACGCAAATGCAATTAGTTTGGAATTAAATTTGGTATACGTGGAGGCAGGTGGTGAAAGGATAATGATTGTATTTTGAAGGGAAAAGGAAGGATTAAAATTAGTGTGCGGACGATTAATTATAATGTAGTCAATGGGTTGAATGGAGCGCTCGGATGGACGAGGAAACAGAAGGGAAGGAAACAAGCGGGCCGCCGTCGCCGCTGTTGCGTAACGATTACCTATTACTTCCTGCCTCCGGGGAAATTAACTGAAGACCGGACGTACGTCATAGGCGTACATACGTACGCACACTTTCCCTTGTTTTTTTTTTCTTCTGTGTATTCGCGCGACTCGAATCTTGCCGCCCTCGCCCTTCGCTCTTTCATTCCTCGTCCTTCCTATACAAATATTATGGCGCGCACGTAAGCTTCTCTGACGCAAGGGGACGAAGGATGAGAGAAAGACTTGTCCTGTAGTTTTAATTGTCGAAGTGCACGTGACGAGAATTGGGAAACCGGGGGAGTTTCGTGTTCACGGTTACCGAAGACGTGCCCGGAGTTATCGAAACCCGACGCCGACGTCACCGACGTCTCAATTACACTCGTTCGCAACATAGTGCTGTGTACACTTCTTAAATTGTATGTAGTTTTGCTTTCTTCTCGTGTATATATTTCGAATGTATGTATATATATATATAAATATAACTTGGGTTCGAGGTATAAATAGCGGCGGCGGCGCAATTTCGGCCCGCAACAATTTCCAGGATAATATCAACAGTTTGTACACACACACACACATGCACATATACAGGGGCATGAACACACGAACGAAGCACTAGGAAGGAATTCCTGGCGTGACCAAACTGTTGCCTCGAGCCTTTATCAATAAAATCCATCGTTATGGAGGCACACCGTTATATAACAACGTTCGTTGTGGCTCCTGAGGGGCGTTTCTTATATTTTCCTCTCCTTTTTTATGTGTTTATATATTTATATACATACACATATTGGATCAAATATACTACGGCAGGCTTTTCGATGTTCTAAATTAAATTATCGTCGTACGAAAGAAAACAGTAGAGTAAAATAAGGGCAATTTTACGGCATAATTGTATCACGCCATTTACATACATAGTTGTTGAAATGATTATATTTATATTTCACTGGAAATAGATATTCAACTTTCTTATTAAGTGTCACATTAGTATTTTCATGTAAATCTAACATAGAAATGAAATATGTATACGTTCTAATATATGTTTGTAATAAATTATTAATGAGTTAACTTTGTAGAAGTAACAACTAAACATTGTGTATCGGTGATATTTGGTAAATAAAAACAATAATTTGCAAATCCAATAAAAATATAAATATATAATTGATTGGCCAGCAAGCGTATAAAACAAATAATAATTCTAAATAAACAAAAATAACTGAAAATTCATAATTCTAGATAAATAAAAACAAATATATAATTCTAAATAAATACAACTAAGGGCAGGGAAAGACCCATTAATAATATAAGGAATGAAGATACTTAATCAGCACAATTAACCAGAAACTAAATTAATTAAATTACAAGAGATAAGATAAAAAAACAAATCAAAAACAAAAAAATAGTCTCTGGGAAATGGAAAGAACATAATTATAGAGATAATAGGTACTAGTATACGGTACTTGTGGGATACTTATATTTAGGAAGGGTTATTGTAATACGAGGGACACAAAATTTGAAGAGTGAAGATTAATTTGTATCTTTTGAGTTAAATTTAAGGAAAAGGGAGTGGTATCTATCAAGCACTGAAACAATTTGGTTTTGGAATAGAGTGGGTTGTTTGGATTCTGATGAGAATTTGAAAGGAGAAACATTCAAGTACATACAGATTTTTCATTACAGGGTCTCGGTATTGGGAACGAAGGGGATTGTAAATCTATTTATTTGATTTTGTTTATATATCATTTATTTTATTTACAATCTGTCACATAATCTGTCATACAATTGTCATATAGATGGCAAATTTAACAGTATTTCATTCCAATAAATTTACTTATAATAATTTATAAGTAAGAAAAAAAACAAACCAAACTATTGCAAATACATAGAAAAGAAAAAAAAAACAATTATTACCATTGCTGCAAAGCTTTAAAGACCATATGTCTTTCTGTCCTATTTTTTTTATTATTACACAGATGTTAATATTTTTTATCACAGAAGTTATAAATATTAAATTTTACCTTAAACACTTCATAATAATTAGTTTTATAAACTTACAAATTATTTTTAGACCTATGAAAAGTCAGATATTTGATACATTTAATAATAACCCGGCGGTTCCATCAGAATAAATTATACTTCTTTTAATTTGAATCCTTTATTATAATTAATATTCATTAAATATGTATTCACATGTTGTTCTTTTCTTGTGTAATTTGGACTCCAATTTTTATAATCTAATAAATACATTGTAATATCAGGTTTTATCATCTCAATTACCTAGCCATTTCGTTATATATACAACACAAACAGAAAAATATAACTATGGATTGATTTATACATGGAATATACAATGCTTATTTTATTTTATATATGGGCTGTAAGTAATAAATTACATTCCCGTTGAACTTTCACATTTGAATTGAAATTGCTGCACATTATTTTATAAACCATTCTAATAGAATTTAAGGGCCGAAAGACCAATGATTGATAGCCCTTTGGTCAGCCTTTTCTTTTTATTATTACTATTATGTTTGGTTTTATATTTAGAATTATATTTTGTTTTTATAACTGGCCAATAAATTATATTATATTATGGAATATAATGTAGATACTACAAATAAAATAAATGATTAAAAATAGTAATAATTAATAAACTAGCAAAGATTTATGTGAAGAAAAAATAACTAGTGAGAAAAACACTCATCATCATCATTTTTTGTCGTGCATAAATGATAACTTACATTACTGTTAATTAGTTTTTAACACATATAAGGACAAAAAGTAATATTTGAACAGTATTCGGTGATATTTGGAGAAGAAAAATCTATATTTTGCAATATTTTTCAAATGATTTTAAATAACCAATTGATGTTGTCAAATGGTTTTGTAATCAAAGGTGGGACATGTAAATATTTTTAACGAGGTTTTTTTTTTCATAAAAAAGGACAATTGAAACTAATATTCAAATAATGACATGAATTTAGCTAGATAATTCTGTAAGTGTACATCACTGCGATTAATAATGAAGTTTCCATGTTGTTTTATATTCGTATTTGTTTGAAACATATGTAAATATTTTGAGTTTGAAATATAGAGAATGAAAATAAGTCTACAAGCAACCGTTGGGCGTTTCTCTAGTGAAATTTAGTAAAAAAATATTTAATGTTATATTTACTAAATCAAAATTTAATATCTTATGATATATTACTGTATAAAATATAAATGAATATTTAAGATGTTTTCGAAAAAAGCATAAGAAGCTTGTAAATAATTGATAAAATGTATCTCAAAACAAGACAGTTGCAATTTTATATGGCGATCAATCTGATGTACTTACTTTAAAAGTAAAATGTAAGTTGTTTTCCTTGCCACATATTATATAAGATATGAATTTTTAAGTTGTCATAAAAGTAATAAAATAATGCAAATGTATATTATGAATACCCAGTGAAGTGATATGTTCTTTTGCGCGCAGTAAATAAATACGAATTCCAGTTACGTCGGCATTTCAAAAGAAGCTTACAGCATTCTCCCGCTTTCCTAATTACTAATAATCCCATTAACGTCCAAAATGAAACTTCGTGTTTTTTTTGTTGTTATTTATTGTGTAATAATGAATTTAGTTAAAAGGTTTTTTTTCGAAATTCAACGGGTCTATACAGCTGTGTACAGAGGATGGTTTAGGAGTGTAACTGACTGTCAAAAGCAAGATTGCTTATTACAAATTTTCAATTGTTTCCATAAATACTATTGTCTAACTTTGAAAATCTTAATTATTGGAAAAGTGTAAATTTTTTGTATGTATAAAAGCCTACACTTAACACACATTACAAAATCTTCATCAAACTCCAGTATCAGACTTGGTAGATAGTTCATCATATTAGTTGATACATTATCATCAAAAAAAAGAACTCAAATGACATTACAGTGTTGTAGTTTGATGATTTCTACAACATATTTTTTGAGTTTTGTTTAGTTTTAGAGACATCTTGAAAAATGTTGGTAAATATAATACAGAACGTCAGTTGTACAAGCTTGTATAGACTGCAATAAAATTAAACCTAGCACACGAAAATTGAAATTGTCATATATAGTATAGCATCAATAGTATCACACATTATGGTACTGTCATACCATACATGATAATAAGAAATAAGTTCACAAGCCGTATTTCATAGTAAAAACACATTTAATTTTTTTTCCGTAAGTCGCTTGAATCATATAGTTTTGGAACAAAATAATTACTTCCATTCACGTCTCGAACAGGTGTACACAAGAGTTTACGACGGGAGTTAAAGTTTGAGGGATTTGCGTTATAATTTAATTTAGAAGCAAATTATAGTTATAGAAACTGGACAGTTTTCTCATTTTTAATCTGTTTTACATTGTATTGGTACCCGTGTTGGTATCCATCCATTGGAATGCTCTCCACGGCTCTATTCCAATGGGGATGGGTTCGCGGTGTTCAGTGGATGCGCATTGATGTCGTATTGATCTGGGTCGGCGTGGCGTGGGCGCCCACCTCGCGTCGCGGCGCCTCTCTGACGTAAGACCAGTCCTTCGCCAAACACCAGCGAAAAGTGCGCCCCCTACCACTGCCATCACGAAACCAGCCCACCGTAACCCGTCCCCCCTTTGCGCCTCCCACCCAACTGATCGCATCACATGAATGAATGAGTGAATCGCAGGATCGAGCTTACATGATACACGCATCCATCAAAAAACCAAAGACATCACCTTTCCATAACCCCGTCGTCGTCTTCTTCCTTCGTGCATCACGCCCATCGCAGCCCTCCCTAAAGTCATTAAGGTTAATCGCCCTGTTTTCATATTGTTATTACAATATTCATAATTCAATTCGGGACCCTCGCTTTGTGTCTCTGTTCCGCTTATTGATTTTATGGTAATTTATTTATTATTAAAGGGCTCCCATCCCGAAATTGTTGACGTATTAATTGGGTCCCGGCGTGAATCGATGCGGAATACCTAATAATCAACGTCAACAGACGAAATGCCTGGGATACAATGTCCCATGTTCAGTGATTGCTGTGATTCCATCAAACATCCATCCCTTCATGAATAACAAAACTGGGATTCATAATCCAAACTATTTGCAGCTACGCCTGATAATGCTCACGTTCAGCGCTCCGCTGAAAATACGCCCGTTATTGTGACGGGCCGAACAAATATTATAACTCTGCCAGTTGATACGGTTGGTCGGTGGCGATGATGAATACGCGATTACACAATGTAATTAATAACATTTCACAATGACGATGTTGCACAAAACATATTGCGAGGCGGGCTCAGGTGTGATAAAGGGGAGTAACGTTGAGCACAAAGGGCGATAGCTGCTGATATCGGGAATTCGAGGCACAAAAGCCAACATATATTGCGCGCAAAAAAGTAGAACATCTGTTTGTGCTTGTATTACAGGATACCTCCATTATCTTTCTCTATTTTTTATTCAACGAATATTTGAAAATGAGCGAAAATGTTCCAGGTATTGGCTCTATCTTAGCTTTCACATTTTAAATAAAATATGTGCATGATGTGATAAGTAATAAATTTGCAGTGAAGAGGTTTTACGAACTTCGAGTGGTGGAATTCCCAAGGCGATTTCTATACTTGAAAGAGAAAAAAGGGGAACATAATACTTATGAAGACGTAGTCTGATGTTTCTTTCTTTTTTGTCTCTAGCGCGCACGTGCATAAAATCGAGTTTTCATAAGTCATTGAAATTTATCGTCGGCTGAAGAAAATTTTAAGGGCCATTTGGCGATTGGGGTCCCCTTTGAATGGGCGTTTCCGCAAAAGTATGTTCAAGGGGTGCAATTTCCTTTAAAATTATTACATAAGTGGAAATTATATTATTCAAATATTAATACCGAATATTCGTTCTAAGATTTGAATTAATAACGCATTTTTTCTTTAATTATTATGATTTCTTCATCTTAAGAATAAAATTATGCTTATTATTTAAATTAATAAGTGAATTGTAATAAAAAAGTTTAATTAGATTCCAACCTATTTTTTTCATTATTTGGAATAATTTTAATACTATTACAATGCAATTAATGCAACAAATTTATTTGTTGCATTAAAACAACTTTTACAAAAAAAAATAAAAACAAAATTACTTTACGAACATCCACGTAGCAATTTTAGTTATATATAATTACAGCCAACTTTATGGATAATAACAAATAAATAAATAAATGCAATTTAACATTTTATTAATTATACAATAATGTTTCTCGATATTTTATTATTTACATTTACATTTATTTTTTTGATTTCATGAATCGACAATTTAGTTCATTAGCCATTGAAATGGCTTGTTATAATAGGCAGATGTTAAGGTTAACAGATTATTGCTTAATTATATACATATTCCTATACACAAAAGTATAGTCGAAATTTGTCAATCTTAAATGTATAAAGGTAAAAATAAAGTGGATATTTGAAATAGTAATATTGACTTAATTTATAAATTACTGGAATATTTTACAAAGCTCATTCACGTAATTTATTTATAATACTTCTTGTAAAATCATGCTAATGATTAAATACACGATTCTATTTATTTATAGTAATTGAAATAGACATATAATTAATTAATATAATCATCACTATCTTTATTCAAATAATAATGAAAGTATTTACGTATTTATGAATAATGCAAAACACTTTGTATATGGATAATGTTTTAAGTATTTAAATAAAGTTTTAGTATAAAGCGGAAATAGAATTATAAGCAAATAGCATTGGACACTTCTAATTGGACATTGATTAGATTTTAGACCGGTGAACAATTGCTGACAGTGCAATTAGTCGTGGTAGTTCGGGGGAAGAGACTATTTCAGTTCTCGAATAATTTGACTGTGGGCGATGCAAATTGGTGGTTTGTCGGCAATTCACATTGAACCTGACGTATCACTCCGCCGATTGAATTGTAGGCAAAGCGCTGTGCACTATTTCAATCGATTCCGTTCAAATTCACCGCACACATCCGCCAGTTATTTGTATTTTTTTGCATCATTAATTCCAGTCCTTAAGGAGAATCGTAATCCCCTTGAGCACCCTTAATAAATGAAAGGCGGTAAATGTGAAAATTGGATTAAAAGGGGCAACCGGGATCCCCGGGGGTCGGCCACACTAATTTCCGTGCAGCCACACACTATTGAAACGCGAGCGCAACATAAATTCGCGTGAATTAAAATTAATAGATCGGCATTCGTGTAAACGCGAATTGCAGCAATTATTTTCAATTTGTGTTGGCTTTCTTTTGGATTTCGAGGAACGGTGGCCGTCGTGCAGAAGTTAGGAACGGCAGCAACAAGTGCCATTACACGGGGAGCGGCAGCTGCAAAATTTAATAAGGTCACTTGCATGGGACTGCCCAGGGCTCCGCTCGAAAGGTCTCTCCAGTTGTTCGTTTCAGTCCCATGACACGTGCCCCGAAGGCCACTCTTCCAATTCACCTTATTTTTCTTTTGCTGAAGTTGAAAACTTCAACAAGGCCAAATTCGTTTATATCAATCTATGTAAACATGCAATTCAATATTATATTTCACAGTTAGACTACAATAATTAAATAAACAAATTAATCAATGTCTGGAATGTAAAGGATGTTAGTGTAAGAACTTTAGAGGAATTAATATATAAGATAAAAAGTTTGTTTTCTGAAAACTGTTTATATATTTTTAAGTACAATCAACAAAAAGCATTATTTTAAGAACATCGCCACAAAAGTTAATTATTTTAGTATTTTGTCAAGAAGATTCATCAAACTTAATTGTCGTGTCCGACCACTTTATTATTGTTAATTATATTATTGTTATGTATCCTATAGTCCTACATCCTTCTTAACAATTAAACACATGTTACGTGTCCATCAAATATACAAACGGATACTTGTACGTGATTATTTAGTCTGACTTGTGGAATGTTTCCAACTGCGTGGTTTTTGTCACCACACTGCAGACGCTGTTCGGCACCCCTCATATTTGGGTGCGCCATAAAACTAAGATAAACTATTAACCCCATGCACTTAAAATGCATATCCGTTCCCCACTCAACCCCTTTTTGAAATGGATAGATTTTTGTGTAATATAATTTAGTCTTCGAACGACCGTCTTCGAAGAACAGTCTTAGCTGGGAGAGCTAATCAGTAACTGAAGAGAAGAATGTAACTCTTAGTTAATAAACAGGAGATCAACACTTATATAGTTGACTTCTCTATAAAAACACTCAACTGTACAATAAAACTACTTAGAATATTCGCATTTGATATTCATAAACTCCTCAAAGACTCTACAACGATGTAACTACGAGATAATCCATGGTGTGCAGAGATTTTGAATCTCGGGACACTACATAATAATTAATAATTAAATTGAGAAAAATATTATTAATTAGTTCAAAAAGTATTTAAATTAAAGTAATTTCCAATGAATTTATAAAAAAATACACTAAATGACTTCTAAATATTTTGAATTTTCATTACAAAAATACCAATTTTCATTTAATCGAGAAATTTCAATAGTTCACTCATTCATTCTACATGAGATTTATCTCTTTATAAAACTTCAATCAATTTTAATACCTCATAGTTTTTTGTATTGTGCCATAACAAATGTTTACAAGAAAAATATAGAAATGATTTGCATGAATGTGATCTAGAAACATGTAATTAGATTTTCTAAAAAAAATATTACATTACCCAAGAAGAGCTTTTCAACATAATATATCAAACTTGAAATGGGTGAAAATTCGGTATAGGCTTATGTTGGGGAATGAAGGATACATTAAACTTTATCACGTCTACCTAGAAAGCTAATTACTCTTTGAGAAATTCCGTTTTCGTGATGCGATTCTTCACACATTCGAAGACGACCTCAGGGCTTCTCCCGAATTATCTTGAAACGATCCACCATGAAACGCAAATTAAATTCGCCACTAAATCGTTCATAAATCCATGCAACAGATTGAATCTGGTAAATTAATTTAATAAAACTTGTTATAATGTTTGTATCTGCTATGTGATTCAATAAAAATAGAATAATATTGAATTACTAATATTTTTTAACTCTAAAAACAGCAGTAAATTACTATTTATATTGAAAACAGCAATTTTTAATTAAACTACATGGTTCGTATTATATTAAATTTATTGATGCAAACATAAAATCATCATCACATAACATGTAAAAAATGTATTAAATTTCCTAATAATAGGGAAAATGTAATTAAATTTAATATTTTATATATAACATTTATGAATTTACCTTATGCAAAACAACGCCAAAATAAAAATATAATCTGAAAAATATAAAATCGTATATAGATACATAATACCGAATTCATATCGTTTGTATGTATTTACTCGTCGAAATGAAATATTATCAAAATGGTTTTCAATCACTGCGCATTTCTGTTTGCCTTTCCTTTTGCACGTTTATTCATTTCATCCAATCATTTATCTGACGGGATTCCAATTAATTTTCAAACAAATAGTGAATAAAAACAAGGAGATACAAATGTTGTTTTATTTACTTTATTATTTTTTTTACATTTAACTTTAAACTGCGTAGGTTCACAAAGGTAAACATAATTGTCCTTTTCCGCATGTATGTTTTATTCGCGCGGCGTGCAATTTTAATTCCCCGATGAATATGCTTTCAAATTTTATTTTAAAGTTAATTCTCGCTTTGAAAGCAGATTTTATTATGTACATTTGACGTGTTATTTTAGTTATATCAAAATATATAGATTTTACAGAGTTAAAGTAGAACAGATAATTGGTAATACCAAATTTGAAATATTTTAGGCTTATGTTGAAACGTCTAGCTCAAAATCTAATTACTTTGTTTATTTAAATAAATTTATACAGTAAAAATGGTGACGGGAAATTAAGAATATTAGGTAAACATTTAAATATTTGCTGAATAAATGGGATAATATCAAATTTCCAAAACTCACATTCCCGACAATTGAATTCCCGTTATCCGTAATCCCGACTGTATCGAGTCTTCGAGCCAAGTTGACATTATTCAAGAAGTTTCCAAATATTTGGAGAAGGGAATTGAAATAAGCTTTGTGCATATTGAGAATAATATTGAAAATGTGGTTCGATCTATTTGAGGATATAGATATCTATATAGATTTAGTAAGAAAAATGGAATCCGAGGAATTGACAATTGACATGTATATATGAAAATGACTTTGAGAAAATTTTGATGGGTGATTTGATATGTTACGTATTGTAAATGAATGATTTATATCAACAGATAAACGAGGCAGTTTACGTAGAAATTATATATAAATACAAAAACTGACATGTGTTATTTGTATTTTTTATTTGTATTAGTGAGATTATAAGTTTGTTAGGTTTCTATGTATTACATTCTACGTCAGTGATTGATGTAACTTTCTGTTTGCACACACTATTTTGAATTTAGTATTTCAAGAGGATGAGTATGTTTAAAACCAATAGTGCTAGGATCGAGCACTTGGATAGGGATTCTTGCCAAATTACATAATCAATTAAATACTGCTGATTAAAAAAAGGATTTCAAAACTTTATTTATAGATGAATTTGGTAAATTTAAGGATAAATAAAGTTCAATTGATTATTTATCTTTTATATTACTATTACAATCATTTATAAATACTTCAAATGTAGTAGATATATACAATCTCCCTTAATTTCAACTACTTTTACTTGAGGAAATTGAGGAAATGCTCAATCCTAGATTACCAACTTCGTTGCACTTCAATATCCAAAATCCAATAAAATATTCAGGAATTCAATACAGTCGGGATTAGGGATGTCGAAAATTCGATATAGTCAGGATTATGGATGTCGGAAATTCGAATGTCGGGAATATGATTATCGGGATTTTGAGCGGGACCGATAAATATACGTGTTTTCTGTGTGATCCTTTTCTCGGTACGCGACAGGATTTCCGCGATTATAAATTTCCACGCCAATGCGATAAATCACTTCTGGTGTGTCAAAAAAAGAAAGAATTTCCTGGGTAACAAAAATGCGAGCGAAGAGAAACACGCGCGCGAAGGAAAAATCGGAATTGATTGTCGCGTATGCAAAAGTGCAGTGTCGGTCGTTCGCTGTACATGCTCGGAAAACCGAACAGCTGAAGAAGATGACAAGAAGTCAGACAAACGAATAGAAGAAGAAACAAACAGCACAAAAAGTAAGAGACAGGAAGAAAAGGAAAAGCGGGAGCAAACCGCCACGACCGCGGTTTTAGCTCCCGCATTTTCCTTTGCTTTTTCATATTAAAGGCGCGTTCGCCGGTCGTGAATTCCGTGGAGCAAAAGCACTTTAAGCTTTATCCCACCATCCGCACGGATAAACGTTATGGAATTTTAAATCCAGCCGGTCTGTGCAAACTTGGACTGCATTTAGTACGGCTTTTACGACCACAAAAGAATCTTTTTCGTGTGTGTGCGTTTTTTTGTTCACTCTGCTGCAAGCAAATACAGCCGGATTGCCTTTTATTATTTTTTTGTATTCTCGTCGGAAATTGTTACATTTGTAGATTATTCAATTATTTATCTTGAAATTATAATATGTACTTGTTTTTATTAACTACAGAAATTGTTTGTTTTACAATTTCATTTTAGAATTCCTACTTCATGATACATTTTTTTGTGCAGTGATTTCATCTATTAAGAATCAAATGTTATAATTTGACTATTTATAGTAATACCTTTCAGCACAAAATGAAAAAATACTTAGAATAAAATGTTGATTGGCATCTGAAGTTCAAATGGAATATATCCAAAATATACTATATCTTTGAGAGGCTTTAACTCGAATAATATCACTTCTTTTGTAAGCTAGTAATGATTACTTAAATGTAATATTCTATTATTACCTACTTTTTTAAAGTTCAGTCATTGTGACTGGTTTTGCTACAAATAGCTTCGTAAACTTGTTGGTAGTTCTAGTGCAAAGTACCAAGAAATAATATAAAAATAATATAAAGTATTATAAATGTTGTTTTATCGACTGACAAGTAGGATGTTCACCTACTTTATTGAAAATAAAACTAAGGAACTTGATTCACTGAGGTGGACAAGGATTTGCAAGAAGTGGGAATTACAGGCAGCGATATCTGAGAACATGTCCCCCTTAAGCAAAAATTAACAGCACACGGATGTTTCCAAGAAAAGCCTAAATTTCCAACAAGCAAGAAGTGGACTGAAATAAGGAAACAACAGCATCGAAAACTAATGTGAAAGTACTGGAAGGATGTTAAAGATCGATGAAGCGAGAAGAAGTTGAAATGATGTGGTCCGTAGATGTTCGAAAGAAGAAGAAATGTAGACTACTACTTTACCTATGTATTCAGATATGCAAGCCCATAGTGAAATGGATGTAAAGCACGATTGTCTGTTGTCTGGGGATTCAAAATAAAATATATAATTGTAATTTTAATATCGATATTTTTCATGAATTTCTTAGGTACAAAATTGTGACTAAAGGTCTGACGCTCTTGTGGCACATCTTATACACCTAGTTCTAGATTGTATGTAGCCATTATAATAAGTACTAATAATAATTAATACTTATATTTCAAATATCTTTGCATTTGCAATTAAACAATGAAATATATCCGAAGTAAAGTGAATTATTTTTCAAACTTATCATTTTTCCGGTTGGAACTAGAAAATTGTGTAATTTTTCTTTATTCGTTTCTCCCCACTGAAGATTTATTGAATTTCCCAAGTGTCAGTGTGGAACTGAAGCACATTTATCAAAATATTATTAGATTTATTTTCAACACAATTTTTGGTTTGATTAAAAAAAATCACTAATATAGATAATATTATATATTATCGTCGTAATTCTATTATTTATTTGATAAATTAGTATTTAAATAATGAATACACTACATTTGTTGATTAATTGAATATGTTTCTTACATATAATAAATATAGTTTTTTGGCAGTTCATAAGTTTTAAGTATCTGTCAGATACTTGTCTTTATAGAATTATTCTCCGCTTTTCATCACTTTGACGCGTTTAGCGAAAAGAGTGCACTTTACGCAAATTAAAGGTTGTGTTCATAAAAGTAGACTTCTTTCATGTCCCAAAAACTTACATTAAGTATTGTTAAATATTATCCTGATACAAACAGTTGCAAGCAATATTGACACGATTTTTACAAATTAGTAATATTTTTGTAATTTACTATTTTGACGAATAAACTACCAATAACTAATATAATAATACTATAAATATTAATATTTTTACATATAAGTAATGATTTATTATTATCCACAATTAGTTATTATGAACATTCTTAATACTAATATGTATTTCAACAACAACCACAAGAAAAATTCAAACTGAATATGATGGGAATACAAAGAAAATAACATATAATTATTGCTATTGCTGCAAAAGGTTATTAACCGTAGGTCTTTCTGCCCTATTATTATTATTCACATGTACTATTCAAGTGCATGAATATCTAAAATTCTAAAATCTTACGAAACGACAGAATAAAACAATTTATTTAGTTTACATGTAAACTGCAGCAACCCAATCTAATACACTATTCCATTGACGGTGCGAGTCCTAGATGTTGATTATGCTGAAGTCGTAAAAATAACACTTCTCGAGATCGTTAACCCATCAGGTGCTTGCAACTGCTATCATAAAAGTGCAATCCAGATAACGGAAGGTGTGATAATCCCATTTAACAATAAGGATTTTACAGCCAGCGCTGTAAACTGCGCTCAATGAAACAACACATCCTGAATACAAATGCACTAGTTTCTCCATTCCGAAACATCTTACACTACAAACAAATATGATATTATACAAAATGTACTTATATAATATCATGTTAATATAACCATTTATTAATGGTTTTATATTTTCTTTTACAATACTGAACAGAAACAAACAAAAAATAAAAAAGAAGTACTTATTTATTCCCCATTTTTTTTCATGTACATATTTTAAATTATATCTATATTAAGTATTTGAAAAGGTTTAACAAATAACTATCTTAAAAAATTGACTTATTTATTATTATATTATAGGATAAATACTTGCAAGTTAACAAAATTAATTGTTTCTTATTTAATATGAATTATTAGCTCTTTAGAACTGTTTCAACAATTGTTTGTTTAATATTTATTTCATTGTCATTATTGAAAATATTTTACGTTATTTTCTATTTGTGACTGTTGTAATAAATATTATTTTTATAAAATGTTAAGTATCGTAGCTTTCGGATGATAAAAGAGATTTTTTTAGAATAATAAATGAGATTTATCCCAATTTTTTATCTTATTATCTTTATTTCTATATTTATTATCAATAACTAAAATTAGAATTGTTTATTCATTAATGTAATTAGTATAATATTATTTTAATAAATTATTGTTTGATTTTATTTTAAGGTCACAAAGCAAAGAGAAAAATGATTTATTTATGGCAACATGGTCTAAATGGTAAATGTATAAAAATCACAATAATTATTTCTAACAAAAGTTAACAATACTTATAATTAATTTATTAAGAGTATCTAACTAATTCAAGAACTAATATTAATTCAATGAAAATTGTCTCACTGTTAGAATATTGATTCTGACTTGACTAAAAAATAAAATGATACAATTTTATTTAAAAAAAAAAATCAGTTTCAAGATTTGATGGTTTCGGTATTATTATTTTCAGATATTGAGGGGTGATGGAAATTGGAATAAGTAAAAAGAGAACGATCTAACTCGAACATATTTGATTTGAATTGCAGACTTGGGACAATTGAATTTGCTTATTTTTTTGTGTGCGTCTTTCTTCCACTTTAGTTCTCCTTTATGTATGGTGAAAATAATGGGAACTACTTGAGAAGTAGAAGTGATATCAATAAAAGTCGTTCGTCGAAACGAAGGGAAAAGTCTACGAGATCGACTAGTCGCAGAAAGTTCGCTCCTTACACTATATCAAGTTGTTTTGCTTTCATTTTTTTGTTTGCGTGTCTGTCTGTTTTCTTCCCCCTTTACTTCTATCCGACGCTCCATCCAATAGTATTAACAATTACGATCACTCGTAACTAAAGATGGCAAAATAGCAGTAGACAATAGTAAAACGGAAAATATCACCACCGTTTTCAATATAATTGGATAAACTTCGACCAATGAGACACATACAAAAAAAAATGGAGATAATAAAATGATATTGCATTTTCAAAACACAAACGACATCGAATTGCAATTTTTGCAACTTATTTTATTATCTTTTTGGATGGAAACGTGAATTGCGGTGAATAAACTTGAGTAAAATTAAATCTGGGAAGTTTAGTTGCGAGGCTAAATTTGGCCAATGCCTAAGCCCGAAAACAAACAGAGCGGAGTGCGCTCTAAGCCCAAGTTCAACAAAATTTAAGGGAGTGATTTATACCGGGTTCTTTTCTCTTTCTCTCTCTCTCTCACACACACACACGTGTTCGTCAAAGTGTAGGAAGATCGATTTTCGTTGTGCGCTATGCAAATCGCTGATTAATAATTGAACGAACGAAACTTTTCAACGTACGTCATTCGGCGGTTCAAGGGGTGGTGCCTCGTATACATAGAAAAATCGGCTGGGTCGAAACGCAAAAGTGTATTAATAGAAAATGTAGAACGAAAACGCTATAAATACGCACGCGGATTTTTCTACGAAGCAGGCAGCGACTTTTCGGTACAAAAATCAGCAGAGATTAAATTTTCTTATCCTAATGAAGGAAAGCGGCGAGAACAAAAAAAATATGTATATAATGAAGCAGATCATAGCAGCGATTGGCGAGCGGAAAAGTTCTATTAATAGCCTCGTGGCTTTATTTTTGTTCAGAAGAAGGAACAGAACGAGCAGAGCCCGGCGCATCAACCAGAAATTAAAATTTCCATTCTGTGGCTATTTTCGGTGTCCGGTAATTTTCGATTATCGATTCGTCGCTATTTATTTTCCCTCCACAGTTGTGTCTCTCGTGCAAGTAATTGCCGACCACTTTACTTTATTATCCGCTCTTATTGATGGAATATCGAACGTCACAGACATACTTTTATTTATTTCCACTCTCGCGTTATACGACCGACGCGTTCTCGTCTTTCTATTTTCAGGTATTATAGAAGATGTATAATTAATGGGGCCTTCGTGAAATAACAGGTCGAGTGCAATCCCTCCGCGTATACCAACTATCCATCCATCTGTCCGTACAAATTAAAGGGCGCGTTTCAAGTGCGGCGAAAACTTTTCCACTCCGCACCGTCATTTTCCACTTTTCTGATTTCAGTTTCAACTAGTTGCCTTCCTTCCTTCTTGTTTTCAACACGCACCTATTTTTAGA